>CM039510.1:21690380-21722458 GCA_022432975.1 Begonia masoniana
ATTCTCTTTCGAGACACCAAGCGTAATCTCTTTCGAGACACCAAGCGTACATCTCTTACGAGACACCAAGCGTAATCTCTTTCGAGACACCAAGCGTAATCTCTTTCGAGACACCAAGCGTAATCTCTTTCGAGACACCAAGCGTAATCTCTTTCGAGACACCAAGCGTAATCTCTTTCGAGACACCAAGCGTACATCTCTTTCGAGACACAAAGCGTACATCTCTTCGAGACACAAAGCGTACATCTCTTACGAGACACCAAGCGTAATCTCTTTCGAGACACAAAGCGTACATCTCTTTCGAGACACAAAGCGTACATCTCTTCGAGACACAAAGCGTACATCTCTTCGAGACACAAAGCGTACATCTCTTACGAGACACCAAGCGTACATCTCTTACGAGACACCAAGCGTACATCTCTTACGAGACACCAAGCGTACATCTCTTACGAGACACCAAGCGTACATCTCTTTCGAGACACCAAGCGTACATCTCTTACGAGACACCAAGCGTACATCTCTTCGAGACACAAAGCGTACATCTCTTACGAGACACCAAGCGTACATCTCTTTCGAGACACCAAGCGTACATCTCTTACGAGACACCAAGCGTACATCTCTTTCGAGACACCAAGCGTACATCTCTTCGAGACACAAAGCGTACATCTCTTACGAGACACCAAGCGTACATCTCTTTCGAGACACCAAGCGTACATCTCTTACGAGACACCAAGCGTACATCTCTTACGAGACACCAAGCGTACATCTCTTACGAGACACCAAGCGTACATCTCTTTCGAGACACAAAGCGTACATCTCTTACGAGACACCAAGCGTACATCTCTTCGAGACACAAAGCGTACATCTCTTCGAGACACAAAGCGTACATCTCTTACGAGACACCAAGCGTACATCTCTTTCGAGACACCAAGCGTACATCTCTTTCGAGACACCAAGCGTACATCTCTTTCGAGACACAAAGCGTACATCTCTTTCGAGACACCAAGCGTACATCTCTTACGAGACACCAAGCGTACATCTCTTTCGAGACACCAAGCGTACATCTCTTTCGAGACACAAGCGTACATCTCTTTCGAGACACAAGCGTACATCTCTTTCGAGACACAAGCGTACATCTCTTCGAGACACAAAGCGTACATCTCTTCGAGACACAAAGCGTACATCTCTTTCGAGACACCAAGCGTACATCTCTTACGAGACACCAAGCGTACATCTCTTACGAGACACCAAGCGTACATCTCTTACGAGACACCAAGCGTACATCTCTTCGAGACACAAAGCGTACATCTCTTTCGAGACACAAGCGTACATCTCTTCGAGACACAAAGCGTACATCTCTTCGAGACACAAAGCGTACATCTCTTACGAGACACCAAGCGTACATCTCTTACGAGACACCAAGCGTACATCTCTTTCGAGACACAAAGCGTACATCTCTTACGAGACACCAAGCGTACATCTCTTTCGAGACACCAAGCGTACATCTCTTTCGAGACACAAGCGTACATCTCTTCGAGACACAAAGCGTACATCTCTTACGAGACACCAAGCGTACATCTCTTACGAGACACCAAGCGTACATCTCTTTCGAGACACCAAGCGTACATCTCTTTCGAGACACAAGCGTACATCTCTTACGAGACACCAAGCGTACATCTCTTACGAGACACCAAGCGTACATCTCTTTCGAGACACAAGCGTACATCTCTTCGAGACACAAAGCGTACATCTCTTTCGAGACACAAAGCGTACATCTCTTACGAGACACCAAGCGTACATCTCTTTCGAGACACCAAGCGTACATCTCTTCGAGACACCAAGCGTACATCTCTTGCGAGACACAAAGCGTACATCTCTTCGAGACACAAAGCGTACATCTCTTTCGAGGACACAAAGCGTACATCTCTTTCGAGACACAAAGCATACATCTCTTTCGAGGACACAAAGCGTACATCTCTTACGAGACACCAAGCGTACATCTCTTTCGAGACACAAAGCGTACATCTCTTCGAGACACAAGCGTACATCTCTTTCGAGACACAAAGCGTACATCTCTTACGAGACACCAAGCGTTACATCTCTTTCGAGACACAAAGCGTACATCTCTTCGAGACACAAAGCGTACATCTCTTCGAGACACAAAGCGTACATCTCTTTCGAGGACACAAAGCGTACATCTCTTGCGAGACACAAAGCGTACATCTCTTACGAGACACCAAGCGTAATCTCTTTCGAGACACAAGCGTACATCTCTTTCGAGACACAAGCGTACATCTCTTTCGAGACACCAAGCGTACATCTCTTTCGAGACACCAAGCGTAATCTCTTTCGAGACACCAAGCGTACATCTCTTTCGAGGACACCAAGCGTACATCTCTTGCGAGGACACCAAGCGTACATCTCTTTCGAGACACCAAGCGTTACATCTCTTTCGAGACACAAGCGTACATCTCTTTCGAGACACAAAGCGTAAATCTCTTACGAGCACCCAAAACAAAAAAAAAAAAAAAAAAAAAAAAAAAAAAAAAAAAAAAAAAAAAACAAAAAAAAACGCGTTACTCTCTTCGAGACACAAAGGTACATCTCTTACGAGACACCAAGCGTACATCTCTTTCGAGACACCAAGCGTAATCTCTTTCGAGACACAAAGCGTACATCTCTTACGAGACACCAAGCGTACATCTCTTTCGAGACACCAAGCGTAATCTCTTTCGAGACACAAAGCGTACATCTCTTTCGAGACACAAGCGTACATCTCTTCGAGACACAAAGCGTACATCTCTTTCGAGACACAAAGCGTACATCTCTTTCGAGACACCAAGCGTACATCTCTTTCGAGACACCAAGCGTACATCTCTTTCGAGACACAATGCCTTTCATACTCACAAACAACCAACAAGGCTTAACCAACAAAGAAGACAGCCAAACAACAAACAACCAACAAGGCTTAACCAACAAAGAAGACAGCCAAACAACAAACAACCAACAAGGCTTAACCAACAAAGAAGACAGCCAAACAACAAACAACCAACAAGGCTTAACCAACAAAGAAGACAGCCAAACAACAAACAACCAACAAGGCTTAACCAACAAAGAAGACAGCCAAACAACAAACAACCAACAAGGCTTAACCAACAAAGAAGACAGCCAAACAACAAACAACCAACAAGGCTTAACCAACAAAGAAGACAGCCAAACAACAAACAACCAACAAGGCTTAACCAACAAAGAAGACAGCCAAACAACAAACAACCAACAAGGCTTAACCAACAAAGAAGACAGCCAAACAACAAACAACCAACAAGGCTTAACCAACAAAGAAGACAGCCAAACAACAAACAACCAACAAGGCTTAACCAACAAAGAAGACAGCCAAACAACAAACAACCAACAAGGCTTAACCAACAAAGAAGACAGCCAAACAACAAACAACCAACAAGGCTTAACCAACAAAGAAGACAGCCAAACAACAAACAACCAACAAGGCTTAACCAACAAAGAAGACAGCCAAACAACAAACAACCAACAAGGCTTAACCAACAAAGAAGACAGCCAAACAACAAACAACCAACAAGGCTTAACCAACAAAGAAGACAGCCAAACAACAAACAACAAACAACAAACAACCAACAAGGCTTAACCAACAAAGAAGACAATCAAACATCAAACAACAAACAACCAACAAGGCTTAACCAACAAAGAAGACAGCCAAACAACAAACAACAAACAACAAACAACCAACAAGGCTTAACCAACAAAGAAGACAGCCAAACAACAAACAACCAACAAGGCTTAACCAACAAAGAAGACAGCCAAAGGCAAACAAACGTCCCCTACTTACCTGGCGTCCTAGCTCGCTGAGGCTACTCGGTTACCTGTCCACCTACGGCTCGACCTACGACAAATATTCAATTTTATTAAAATCAAGCCTACAATCACCAATTACTTTCATACAACTATTTCTAGCCTAATCCAACTAAAATCTAATTAAACGGGCCACTAATTTGGGTTCGGTAAAAATCGACCCGAAACTTCAAACGTGCATAACTTTCACGTCCTTTATCGGAATCGAACGATTCCAGCGGCCACGTACTCCTCTAATAACCTATTTTAACGTGCCAAAAGGAATTTTAAAACAAACGAGCGTAGCTAGGTCAATTTGGCAAAACCCGATTCTGCCCTAAACCCGGAAAATCCCCCTTTTCGATTTTCCATCAATTCTCACCCAATTCCTCCCTAATCAATCACTCTCACACCTAATTAACATAAACTAACCAAAATTCAGAGGCTACACCTAGAAAAACCGAAATTCCCCAAATTGGAGTTCACTGTTTTTAGCTCCAATCGGTGCCCTCCCTTGCCCGACGATTCACGCCGGTCAAAGCCCAGCCATTTGATGCCGAGACAAGCCAAAAATGGCCGGTGGTCGGAGCCCAAGCTGGCTCGCCATTCACGGCCTCAAGCTGAACGAAAACAGGGGGGAAAAGCACCTGTTTCCGGTCGGGTCTGGCGCGGAGAAAGCCGAACCGAGCTCTGGCTTCAGCTCGCCGGCGCCTGTACGTCTGAACGGTGGCCGGAGCCGTGGTCGCCGTCGGAGCGAGGTCGCTCGCGCTCTCCCTCCTCTCCCCTGCTCCTCGCTCGGCGTCGGGCTCGACAACAGAATGGCGAATGCCATTTTGTTGTTTTATGTTTTTTTTTTAAATAATTAATTAATTAATTAATAATAATAATAATAACTTTAATAAAACTAAATTAACTTTAATAACTAAATTCCCATTAAGCCCTTTCAAATTCCGATAAATCTTCTCTCGAATTTTCCATAAAAAAAAACCCGGGTGTTACAATCCACCCTCCTTACAAAAATTTTGTCCTCAAAATTTGTGGCCTTATTATTCTTAACTTACCCTCCAAACTTTTGAGTTGTCGCACTAGCTTTCAATTACCCCATATCCTTAATCATCTATTAGGCAATTGAAAATTCCTACCTCTCCAAGCATTAACTTCACCTAATTCCTCACTTTTCTAATCTAGTACCCATCAAACAAATATCCGCCAAACAATTTCATAACTATCTCAAACCTCCCAAAATCATCTTAATAGCGTAATACTATAACCCACTGAGAAAACTTCTTACCCTCAGTTCTAGATTTCGAATACAGTCATGAAGAGACTATAGAAACAGCCAACAAAATAAATAAACAATTCTAAATATGCTGCTACGAAACATCAAAGAAAATGCACAAAAGTGAGCAAAATTTCCAAAAAAAACAACCTAACAATTCCTAAACAAAACTAACACAATTCTTATCCAAATACCATGAAATTTTTAATAGATGATAATTAACATTAAGAGTGACATGCTATTAAAATTTCAAGTTCAACCTGGACGATCAAAATAAAATCAACCTGGACAATCTAGAAACCAAAACAGACAACATGCTTTGTACAAGAACAACAACATAAGAACAAGGTATTATGGCTGGTTCAAAACAGAAACTTAAAACCATACTTCAGACTTAACAGAATTTTGACACAAATAGATATATAAAACATTGAAAAATTTTAGAATTACCTAAAAAGAAAGAGGACATAAATCATCCATGATTACACTAATCTACTAAATAGAAAAACAAACAAGGCACATGCTTCAACTATTGGATTAAGAATATAAACTAAAACAGGAGAAAACAGCAAAGAAATCAAACAATAACATTATGAAAACTTCAACAGAAAATCGCCTAAACATGGGACAACACCAAAATAGAACAAATCATGTCGACCCGCGAGAAAACAACTATACAGAACGCATGCTGATGTCAATAAAGAAATACTAATAGGTTAAGAACGGAACCATTTACTAAAGACAACCACAGAGAAAGATCACAAAAACAGAAAATCACAACACAATTGCAAGGCCAGAACATGCTTGATATCATATTTTAAGTTGCTTAAAATGCTCAGTATTTGCAACTTACCACCTTACCACCAGAAACAAAACGTAATTTTATCCAACAAAAACAGTAACAAAACAGAAAAGTAATATACACAGAATTCTTGCAAACGTGCAACAATTTGTGGCCTTAGAACAGGAACAAAATGATCATATAGGCATGCTGGAAGATAACAAAGAATATCCTAAACATAACATGCAATCATTCCAAATATAAAAACAGCAAGCAAAACTAACATGAAATGTGATTATCATTTGAATAGCATTCTGAAAATTAAATAATTACGACCAAGGGTACCTTAATGCTAGCTAATCATAAACATGAGGATTAAGTTGGTGAAAGTTATATCAATGAACTCAACAGAACAGATAACAAGAAAAATAGCAATTCCAAAACACAGATCAAGGAAACAAAAATCAACAACTAAGGATGCTGACTCGATAGTATCACACATAATTGCAACATACTTAAACATGCAACTCTAATGGAAGAAACACAAATGATCATGACCGAAACATCACAACAGAAAACAACAAGACAGAAACTACAGATACACGTGGGGGCAAAAGATAGAGGACAAAATATGTAACTCTCTAAAGGAAACTCATCCTATGTGTATCAATCTTACACTCACCCTAGTCTATCTAATTCCTCATTCTAAAGTTTATCTCGTCTTGCCTTTAACCCACCATGTCCTTACCCATTTAACACTAAAACACAACTCACACCTTTCCTAACAACTATCACTCCTAAACAAGGTTAGGCAATCAATCTTAGCTATAAACAACAAAAGCAAAGAGATACTTACAGTCGGTGAAGCACGTTGCATGGCGGCCGGCATTGTCGGGTAATCATTTGAACGACTCGACCATTTTTGCTCTGATACCATCTTGTAACGCCCCCGAACCCGCCCTGGCTCGGAGCGCTACTTTGCTAACCAATCCAACGTTAAAGCCTCATATCAAAATAAACCTAACACCCTAGGATTTAAAACTAAATCTCCTGAACCTCTTTACGTCATACCTAGCTGCCTAGACTCTTCCCCTTAATCCTAACCTTTAAGCACCACGGCATCCATCCCGAAAATTTCAGCAAAGTAACGCCTGAAAATGGCGCCTCCCAAAATGCTGGGTACCTGCAATAATTCAATTCCCAAACAGTTCCAGAATACTCCTAACCAACCAACTATCCAGCATACGGCATGAGAAATCTCCAAATAGCAGTAAAGAGTTTAACTAAAATATTAACAACCCTAATTGAAGAAAGACCACAATATAGGGCGACATATCACCCTTAGCTTAACTATATACAACAACAGACATATACAACACGCTATCAAAATACAAAGTCCATATCTCCGAAGACCATGGTGGAGTCGCCCCGACAATTGCCCGCACCGGCATACAGCGTACATCAACGGCTGCGTCCCAATCCTAGCTTTCTTCGTAGCTCTAACCTGTACTCTAGTCGTCACCTACACCACAGAACACACACACACGTAAGCTTACGCTTAGCAAGTAGGGAATAACAAATATAATTTAAAAACCAAGCACTATGCACAACAACACAATACGGCCAAGCAATGCAACACAACACAACACCACAATGCAACTCAACAACCCGACTCATCACAACACGACGACACGACCAAACAATACTAGTTGTCTTCACAGAATTGCCTTAGTTGCCTGCACCGAAGTGCCTTATTTGCCTGCACCGAAGTGCCTTAGCCAACGACAAACACTCAGCGACAACCCAACGACAACTCAACGACAAACACTCAACAACAACCCAACGACAACTCAACGACAAACACTCAACGACAACCCAACGACAACTCAACGACAAACACTCAACGACAACCCAACGACAACTCAACGACAAACCATGCATCAATACATTTAATATTCACTCTCACACTACAAACACAATACATAGCCTACACAACCTTAACACATCTCTCATGATACCCAGCGTACATCTCTTGCGAGACACCCAGCGTACATCTCTTTCGAGACACAAAGCGTACATCTCTTACGAGACACCAAGCGTACATCTCCTTCGAGACACCAAGCGTACATCTCTTTTGAGACACAAAGCGTACATCTCTTTCGAGACACAAAGCGTACATCTCTTACGAGACACCAAGCGTACATCTCTTTCGAGACACAAAGCGTACATCTCTTACGAGACATCAAGTGTACATCTCTTTCGAGACACAAAGCGTACATCTCTTTCGAGACACAAAGCGTACATCTCTTACGAGACACCAAGCGTACATCTCTTTCGAGACACAAAGCGTACATCTCTTACGAGACACCAAGCGTACATCTCTTTCGAGACACAAAGCGTACATCTCTTTCGAGACACCAAGCGTACATCTCTTGCGAGACACCAAGCGTACATCTCTTTGGAGACACAAAGCGTACATCTCTTTCGAGACACCAAGCGTACATCTCTTTCGAGACACAAAGCCTTTCATACTCACAAATCAACCAAAGCTAAGCAACCAACTCACACTTCACACCAGGCAAAGCAGCCAACTCACCATTCAAACAAAACAAAGCAGCCAACTCACAAATACTTAACCAGATCAGAACAAAGTAAAGCAATCAACCATCAACAATGCTTGACCAACAAAGAAGACAACCAAACATCAAACAGCAAACAACCAACAAGGCTTAACCAACAAAGAAGACAATCAAACATCAAACAACAAACAACCAACAAGGCTTAACCAACAAAGAAGACAATCAAACATCAAACAACAAACAACCAACAAGGCTTAACCAACAAAGAAGACAATCAAACATCAAACAACAAACAACCAACAAGGCTTAACCAACAAAGAAGACAGCCAAACAACAAACAACAAAATAAATCCTACCGTTCCGTGGTGTAGGCCCGAAGGCAAAACAAACGTCCCCTACTTACCTGGCGTCCTAGCTCGCTGAGGCTACTTGGTTACCTGTCCACCTACGGCTCGACCTACGACAAATATTCAATTTTATTAAAATCAAGCCTACAATCACCAATTACTTTCAAACAACTATTTCTAGCCTAATCCAACTAAAATCTAATTAAACGGGCCACTAATTTGGGTTCGGTAAAAACCGACCCGAAACTTCAAACGTGCATAACTTTCACGTCCTTTATCGGAATCAAACGATTCTAGCGGCCACGTACTCCTCTAATAACCTATTTTAACGTGCCAAAAGGAATTTTAAAATAAACGAGCGTAGCTAGGTCAATTTGGCAAAAACCCGATTCTGCCCTAAACCCAGGAAAATCCCCCTTTTCGATTTTCCATCAATTCTCACCCAATTCCTCCCTAATCAATCACTCTCACACCTAATTAACATAAACTAACCAAAATTCAGAGGCTACACCTAGAAAAACCGAAATTCCCCAAATTGGAGTTCACTGTTTTTAGGTCCAATCGGTGCCCTCCCTTGCCCGACGATTCACGCCGGTCAAAGCCCAGCCATTTGATGCCGAGACAAGCCAAAAATGGCCTGGTGGTCGGAGCCCAAGATGGCTCGCAATTCACGGCCTCAAGCAGAACAAAAACAGGGGAGAAAAGAACCTGTTTCCGGTCGGGTCTGGCGCAGAGAAAGCCGAACCGAGCTCTGGCTTCAGCTCGCCGACGCCTGCACGTCTGAACGGTGGCCGGAGCCGTGGTCGCCGTCAGAGCGAGGTCGCTCGCGCTCTCCCTCCTCTCCCCTGCTCCTCGCTCGGCGTCGGGCTCGACAACAGAATGGCGAATGCCATTCTGTTGTTTTATGTTTTTTTTTTAAATAAATAATTAATTAATTAATAATAATAATAATAACTTTAATAAAACTAAATTAACTTTAATAACTAAATTCTCATTAAGCCCTTTCAAATTCCGATAAATCTTCTCTCCAATTTTCCATAAAAAAAAAAACCCGGGTGTTACAGAAATGCCTCAACGAACTTAAATAGAGTTTAGGATAATTTTCTTTAGTTAGGAGTTAATAGTTTTTAGAGTTTGAGGATTTAGACTCAGTTTAACTTCGTATATTGTGAAATGTCTAGGTGAACAAACGCTCGTGGACGGAGCTCGTTGTGCAACGACGCGAGGTAAGTTCTCGTGACTTACTCTGGCCGATAGGCCTACACCATATGTCAAAGTCGTCTCGAGGAACCTTGAGGATTGTTTGTTTAAATCGTTTTGGGTATGGGTAGTTAGGATTAGTTGTTTTTATATGTTGTTTATTTATCGTCTTGATGGTACACATGTGATTGTTTACTTTATGTTATATTTGAACTGTTCATGCATCACGGTTTTAAAAACGACATGAAAATGAATTTACGCACGGATTTCATGAAAAGAACATGCATGTAAAGGCAAGTAAAGTATCACAGTAAACAACCATGACATAGGGTTATCGGGGATGAGGTTCGGACCTGACGTTCTGTGGTGAGCGGGTTTCCCTCCCTTCAGATGGTGTGGGCTGTCTAATCGCTTGACGTGCCCTATCCATCTGTCGAGCGTTTCTGATAACCATAGACTGACACGTACGGATATACGCATTGACATGGACGGTTTTCATAGTACAGAGCATACATGATCATGCATTAGCATTTACGTAGGGCTTACTGAGATTTTTATCTCATAGGTGTCTTTATGGTGTAGGTGATTTCGAGACAGGTGAGGATGATGTCCCTCCGCCTGATGTATGAGCATGTTGAAGAAAGATGGCCCGTGGGAGCGCGCTGGCAGTCGGAGCGTGATTTTGACCCTTGGGGACGTACATAGGTATTTTGGATTATTTCGGATAGAAATGGTTAGAACAAATAGGTTGATTGGATCTGGATAGTTGATAGAATGCGTTTGGGAAATTGTAACTATTTTGAAATGTTTTGGTATTTTAAAGCAGGAGGAATATGTGAAATGTTTAAACGGAACCATGCTATTTGTTTTCATGAAATTGGTTTTAAAACGTATTTTGAGTCGGTAACCGGATGACGAGTGTAAAGTGTGTTAATGATAGTGTTATGATGTAGAAATGCGTTTTAGAGGAATGTATGAAAAGTGTGAAAATGGAATGTGAAAGGTGAAGATTGGGTGATATGTGAGTTCAGGGTTTAATTGGTGTATGCAGGGTGAAGGGTGTGAAATGGTTAAGGAAAGGATGCCTCTGGATTTCAATATCCAGAGGAAGTGGCGAATAATCGCCTGAGGGAGGCGAACAGTCGCCCCTCCCTCTGCTTGAAATCGCCAAGAGGCGATAGTGATCGCTGCCCTCTGGAGAATTCCAGAGGGTGTGGCGATAGTGATCGCTGCCCTCTGGAGAATTCCAGAGGGTGTGGCGATTGATCGCCACAATTGTGGTGATCAATCGCCACAAGCGATTGCAACAGGCGATTGTGCCTGTTGCAATCGCCACATGTTCTGCCATTTTGGCAGAACATATATATAAAAAAATAAAAATAAAATTTAAAATAACTTTAAATTAAATGTTTTCCTTTATTACTTAATTGTTTGAATAGATTGTTTTAAGTTTATTTTACCTAGTTTTAAAAAGAAAATTTCAAATGTTGTTAGTAATCTCAATTACGCTTTAAAAAGTTTTATTCCGCTAGAATGAGAGATTTAAAGTTTGTACGTATAAAATGGAAAAATTTATACGAGAAATTAAGGGTAGGTCTAAGGGTCGTTACATACGTCCTCTTAACCGAGTTGAGTACTAAATTCTTTAGGTTCGAATGGATCAAGGAAGCTTATGATGTAGGCCAAGACTTCGGCCAATGGTATGAGAAGTGTAAGAAGAGGGTCAAAGTGGGGTATTCTTTCATGGATATATACCTCTTAAAAGGAGGGAAGTTGTGCATTCCAAGTGGGGGAATTCATGAATCATTAATCAAAGAGGCTCATGGAGGAGGTTTAGCCAATCATTTATGGGAAAAGACGACCATGGAAACAATCAAGGAACACTTTTATTGGCCACATTTACTTAGAGATGTGCATAAGGTGTTGGAGAAGTACATAGTTTGCAAAAAAGCTAAGAGTCAGTGCTACATCAAGGACTCTACTTACCTTTACCGATTCCAAGTCACCATTGGGTGGAGGTAAGTATAGACTTTGTTTTGGGACTTCCTCACACAATTAGGGAAACATAATTAATCATGGTAGTAGTGGATCGATTCTCAATGATGGCTCATTTTATAGCTTCTTCCAAGACAGGTGATTTCCTCCCATAGCTGAATTATTTTTCAAGGAAGTGGTTCGCATGCATGAAATTCCCCCATCATTTCGGATAGGGATACCAAGTTCTTGAGTTCATTTTGGAAAACACTATCGAGCAAGTTCGGCACTAAATTGCTATTTAGCACCTCATTTCACCCCCAAACCGATGGCCAAACCGAGGTGGTGAATAGAACCATGAGAACCTTATTAAGAAACATAGTAGGCAAGCAACTCTCTGATTGGGACATTCCACCCCCTACATTGTAATGCCCTCGAACCCACCCCGACTCAGTGCGCTACTTGGCTCTAACTCGGATCATTAAAACACTCTATGGTATACCCGTACACTTAGACAATACTAGAAATACGTGAAAATTTAAAGCTTTATTCTTTACTCAAAACTTCATTGTTCAAAAATACCTAGACTTCCTTCTAGCGGAAAACTAATAAAATACGTAAAAAGAAAACTCGGTTAAGTTGTTAAATCAATTGGTTAAAAATCTGAAAATCAGCAAAGTTGGCTAAGAGTTTCGGTCGACATTTCCACATCAATTTCGACCGATTTTGCACTACTCAGTTGATATCACCAAGAGTCGATATCGACAAGTGTCGATATCGACAAGGGTCCTATATCCCCAGGGGTCGATATCGCCAAGGGACGACATCTGTAATGCCCCCGAACCCGCCCCGACTCGGTGCGCTACTTTGCTAACCAATCCCTCATTGGAAACGACGTTTAAAACAATTTTCGTAAATTTTTCGACTCGGTTTTTTGGTTTTACGAACCCTCGATATTTGACGGGACGCGGCCCCAAAATACGTTTAAAATATGCCAAGAAATGTCCGGGTAAAACAAGTTAGAAATAGGAAAAATTTAAAAAAAAACTAAAAATTTTTTATTTTTTTTTAACCAGTGGCGATCGATCACCACCCTCTCTTGTGCTACAGTGCCAGAGAGATTGGCGATCGCGATCGATCGCCGCCAGATCGCCCCGACCTTTATCACTTTCCCTCCACTTTTCCCCAAGCTAAACACCTCCAAATATTCTGAAATTTTAACAACACACTCCCAACACCCAAACCTTCAAGTTCCGTAAAAATTTTTGAAAACCGACTTAAAACGGATAATAAAAAAAATAGCGAACGTAACCCGACGTTATTTAGTTTAAAATCAAAACGGGCGGCATAATGTCTAAAATTCGATAAATCAAAACTTGAAATCATAACCCGAGATCAAACTAGTTTTGAACAACAATATTTACAACCATTATTCAACAAATAAACCAACAAATAAACAACACCACCAACTCGAAAAAGTTCCAAAATCATTACGAAACCATTTATATCTACTATGTACTAAAACATCTACTTTTTATCAAAACCAAAACATTTCCAAAACGTTTACCAAACTATCTACACCAAAACCAACAAAACCAAAACATTCACCTCCCACACTACTCGAGGAAGACCGTGGTCAAGACGCCCCGATGATAGACTGCACCGGCAGACTCCGTACTCCTCCGACAATGGCCTAGTACTCGGCTTTCTCATCTACCTCACCTGTAAAGTACTCGTCACCTACACCACAGAACACGCACATACACGTAAGCTTACGCTCACCAAGTAAGGAAAACAAATGTAAACATGCACGATGCACCCACACCGCCCTAACACATGCAATCTCTACTCACTCTGTTGTTTTCATTTTATTCAATCTTTCTACTTTCACGCGTGAATCAAGTAGGCACACATCCGAGCTCCCCGCTCATTGGACGGCCACGCCTTGACCCACAGAGCAAGATCGGCCAGCTCACGCCCGGGTCCCCCCCATTGGACGGCAGCACACAATCTCCTCCCACGATACTTACATATTTTCAACTTTATATCTCGAGTAGAGTCCAACCTCACTGCCTCCCTGGCGCAATGCCTTCCCGACATATTGCAAGTGCCTCCCCGGCATATTGCAAATGCCTCCCCGGCAACTTGCATAACCTGGCGACTCTACTCAACTTTATTTTGCTTAATCTTTCTTGTTACGTTTTACACTCACCTTTCACTTCATGCACAAACTCATTTTCGTAACAATACTCAACACGTGCTTAACATAAATAAATCAACTAACTTAAAAAGATGCGCGATACTCAACACGTGCTTAACATAAATCAAGCAACTAAAAAAAATCAAACAATAACCCTACCGTTTTGTGGCGTAGGCCCGAAGGCAAAACGAAGGTATTCCACTACTTACCTGGTGTCTAAATTTTCAATTGTCCACTTTGTTTGATAATTCACTAGCTCGATTACCTAAAAGAACAAAACTTAACTTAGTAAATTCCTAACAAACCCTAAGGAAATTCTTAAATCTAAACTAACCAGAACTATGTCACCATTCATCCTAAAACAACAAAAACCCGATTTTTACCCAAAATTGACCGTCAAACTTTAATCGGTCATAACTTTCTCGTTTTTCAACAGATTTTTATATGCCACCCCAATTCGGAAACCTCTACATGTCTACTATCCAATGAAATACTCAAATTAACCAAACAATTCACTTAGCCAACCCAAAAAATGCCAAAGACAGAATCGGCCCACTTAAATTAAAAACCGGTTTTTCCCAAACTCCTTTCCAATCCTCAATCTAACTCCATAAATCACCTAAACCAATCCATCCAACAATTAAATGATCAAAATAGGAAAGAAAACCAACATTGAAACTATGTAGCACCCGGTTCCATTAAACCCAATTTAATTTGTCAAATTAAGATGTGCAAATATGGATTAGGCTAATGAATGGATATGCAAGGGCATTATGGTAAATTAAAAACTTATTAGTGGATAACCTATTTAGAAAGAATCTATTGAGCTCAGCCGCCACTATTCATTCTTGCTCTCGGTTTTCAGCTCAAACCAGCAGACTTCCCAGTTGATTTCCTTCCCCGAGTCCGTTCGACGAGCTAGGTAAGTTTCTACCTCGATTTTTCTGACTTAGTAACTAAGGAAGATTGTATGGGGGAAGTGTTAGATATCTATTTTGGGAACTCATCAGGAAAGTGAGTAGATACGGGTTTAGCATAGAATCAGTAATGCTTGGCGATCAGAACTCCCAACTATTCCCTTAGGTTTTCTGAATGCCTTAGAATGAGGTTTAGTACAGGTTGACTTAATGTTCTGCTTATGTTCTAGGTGAGAAAGATCTCGAAGAAGCTCCTAACCGAGCACTCGCCAAGAATCCAGGTAAGTAGAGTTTGTTTGTGCCTTCGGGCCTACATCACAAAACAGTAGGGTTTATGTATGTTTTGTATGTTTATTTTCTAGTTGTCATGCATCATGTTTTTGAAAAATTACGAAAATGAATTTACATGAAACGCATGGTAAGTGTGAGCAAGATGATCAGAACAACTGTTAAGGGGGATTAATCCGCCCCTTAACTGAGAACAGAGGATTGAGGTTTTGGGAAAAGTGATCCACTTCCCAATCCTACAGGGGGATCAGACCAGTTAACTGTTAAGGGAATTAATCCGCCCCTTAATTGAGATCAGAGGATGTATGCTTTGGGGAATGACTGATCCACTTTCCCATCGTATAGAGGGATCAACAGAGAACGAATTTGAATACAACTGAGATGAGAAAGTAGAGACCGCATGTTTAGGGAAATTATTGCTTCATTGATCCATTTCATTCATCGCTCTACTTGCTTAGCATTAGGCTAATAGATGAGTTTTGTGATGTAGGTGAAGAAGTTACTGAAGGTATGTTTACCGACCAACATGAGGAATAGGCTGGTTGGAGGAGCATTTTCAGGCATCGGTTTGGTCATCTGTTGAGGCGGTTTAATCCATGGCTCCAGGTGTTGAGTTGGGAGTAACTAGTTCAGTATAGATGTTTCCTTTCTGAAAATTTTATGACAGTAGTGTTTTTTTTTAAACTTTGAATACATTCTGAGAGTCTTTGATATTAGTGTTCTGTTGGGTTTTGAAAACATTGTTTTTTTTTACTGAATTTGGGAAGGGCAGTGATTTGGTTTGTTTCTGGATGTTTAGTTTTGTCGTTCTGCCTATCGGAAGGTGCTTTCAGTAAAGTCGTTGGATGAGAGAGAGAACATCCGGCTGACGTCATCGGCAGGTGCAAGTCGCAAAATCTGTAGTTTTGTCTATCGGCAGATGGAAATCTATCGGTAGATGAAGTTATGTTGACTCCATCGGCAGATGAAGTTATGTTGACTTCATCGGCAGATGTAGTGTGTATTTTAATCTTATCGGAAGGAGTCGTAATGTCGTTGTCGGTAGATGTCGCGAGTTTGTCTATTGGCAGATGGAAATCTATCGGTAGATGAAGTTATGTTGACTCCATCGGCAGATGAAGTTATGTTGACTTCATCGGCAGATGTAGTTGTGTTGGCTTGTCGGTAGATGGTGGTGCGTTGTTTGTACACGTCATCGGCAGAAACCTCCTAAATCCTATTCCTGCTTCTTCCGTTGACTTTGTCGTCAGCAGATGTGTTCGACTTCGGCAACTTCACGGGCATTCCGCGTTTTTTTTTTTTAAGCTTTATGTCTTTTAGCCAATTACTCTTAACACTTCCAACAGTCATTTTAAAATGTTTTCACAGGTCACTTAGCTTCATTGATGTCCAATTGATTTTCAGCTGCAAGTTTTAAAATATATTTAGTTTTAGAAAAAGTCAAATTTTGGCTGTCGAGTGAAATTTTAAATTTAGCATCAAGACGTCATGGTTCGGTTCAGCGTTATGAGTAGCAAACCGGGTTCAGATAACTCGGGGCATTACAAACTAACTTTTCGGACTCCATGAATTAGGGTTTCAAAACCCCAATCAACACCTCTCAAAACACTTCAAAAACACACAAACTTCACCTAATAATATACAAACCAAAACCCACTTATTTTTACCTCAAATCACTTTGAAACTTGAGGCAAAGGAGAGGAGGAAGGGCTCTAATGGTGGCTGGGAATGGCGTGGGAGAAAGGGGAGAAGAAAGAAAAAAATGGTATGTTTTTTTCAATTTTTGACAATTTAAAGTAAATTTCTTCATTCTTTTAATTTCCCCCCTCAAAATTCTTTAAAATTAATAATCCACCCCCCACTCTTTCACTTTTAATCCATCGTGAAAGTCACATGGATTTCACCACTTTTCATTCTTTTAATTGCCTTTGAATTTCAACAAAAATTCTATTGGTTCATCAAACTTGACTTTTCAACTCTTTGGTTTGAATTGTCAAACCATATTTCTTCCCTTTCTCTTTTACTTCAATGCACAACACTTGACTAATTAAATTCTCCTAACACATCTAACCTAAGGCTACACGCGTTATATGAATTTTCCGGGTCTTACAACATCACCAGGGGTCGATATTGCCAGGGGTCGACATTTCTAGGGGACGACATCTCCACAACAACTTCGACCGATTTCAGCACTAATCGGTCGACGTCACCACACCAACTTTGATCGATTTTGCACAAATCAGTCGATATCTCCACACCAACTTCGACCGATTTCAGCACTAATCTGTCGACGTCACCACACCAACTTCGGCCGATTTCGCACAAATCAGTCGATATCTCCACACAAACTTCGACCAATTTTCCCTTTCTTCATTATCATTTCGCCTAAAAACCCTCACAACTTATCTTCCAATATTTTAAATTTCTAGACACATTAAAACCCTTAAAACCCGGCTTGCATACGTAGACAGAAACGTAAAAGTTTATAAAAACTAAACATTTATATAATAGGTTGAAAATACACATAAAAAATAATTCAAGTTCCCTAACGTATTTACAAACCAACATCCCTATCAAAATACCAGTCTACCATACCTCACAGAAATCTATGGTCAAGACGCCCCGACAAATTGCCTGCACCGGCATGTCACGTACGTCGCCCACTGCATCCTAAACTTGGCCTCTCTCGACTAGCTCACCTGGTATCTCGTCGTCACCTACACCATAGAACACAAAACGTAAGCCTAATTCTTAGCAAGTAGGGAATAATGTAATTCAAACAATGCATTCTCAACTCAGCCCTTACATGCGGTTTCCTAGTAGCTCAAGTGGTACTCCTCACTTGTAGCCTAAGTACTTTTTTTTGTAACGACTCGCCGGTTTCCCCCGACAGGCCTTGCAGTCCGGCCCACTACCCAACTGACACAGCCACGTGGTTTCCCTCGGTCGTCCCACGTGTACTCATGATCTTCCTCCACCACCTGGTAAATGGGGGTTTTTGCCTTCCCTGGGATTAGAACCCTAGCCCCCAGGTCTACATAACCAAGGGTTCACCATCCAAGGTACCACTTGAGCTACTCGTGAGTACACGTGGGACGGCCTGAGGGAAACCACATGGCAGTGTCGGTTGGCTAGTGGGCCGAACTGCACGGCCCGCCGGGGGAGCCCGGCGGGTCGTTACAAAAAAGGCGCCCCTGAACCCACCCCGACTCGGTGCGCTACCGGGCTCACACTTCTGACATTTAAAACGTAATTTAAAATAATTTTGGATAAATTTTTCAGCCAATTTTTGGGTTTTGCAAACCCTCGAAAACGGTTGGAAAATTTTTCACAAAATACGTGCCAAATGTGTCGAACAAGATCGGGTTAAAATATATTTTAAAAAAATAAAATTTAAAAAAAAAACCGAGTTGGCACCAAATGGGCGCCGCACGCGCACATCGCTCGCGCATTTGCGCACCGTGCGCGCCATAGCGCGCGCGCTGGTGCCGATCCATCGGCGCCAGGGTGCCTTTTTTTGTAATCACCCAACCCCCCGATGGGCCAGGCGTGTAGTGCCCCTCAATGGGCCCAGCTGCCACGTGGTTTTTCGAAGGCCGTCCCACGTGTACTCACGATTTTCTCCCCTCATGAAGGGAGTTTTTGCCTCCCCCACTTGAACCCAAGACCTCAAGTACTAGTACCTTGGCTACAAGCGAGGATTACCACTTGTAGCCCCGGTACTAGTCCCTGAGGTCTTGGGTTGGAGTGAGGGGGAGGCAAAAACTCCCTTTAGGCGGGGAGAAGATCGTGAGTACACGTGGGACAGCCTTCGAGAAACCACGTGGCAGCGGGCCCATCGGGGGGCACTGCACGGCCGTGCCCATCAGGGGGTTCGGTCGTTACACCCATGGCTGCCAACGAGAGGGAGAGGAGAAAGAAATCAACCTATTTGTCTTTTGCTCCTCCCACAACTCTCATTTAACCCTCACTTCACTTTTCCAAATTAACTGTTCACTTAATTAATTTATAAAACTACCCCTCACACCATTCACTCTTCCTCTCACGTGGAAGACTCCTCACATCCACCTTCCCCATTCCTTTATCCCTTATTTACACCAAACAACTTACCACATATACTTAGAATAAATTTTAGGGTTTTTATTATGCTCCCTTAACATACTCTAATCTAAGGTGATTCATGTTGAGGAAATTTTTCGGGGTGTTACAATCCACCATCTTTAAAAAATTTTGTCTTCAAAATTTGCATATCTTAGTTATTCCTCAACTTACTTACTCCAAGCTACTCTCCTAACCTTTTGGGTTGCACTGCTAAATCTCGATTAGCCCATACCCTTAATCACCTATCGGGTGCCCTTAATCACCTATCAGGTAATAACAATTCCTACATCTCCAAAGTTTTGATTTCATCTAATTCTGCACTTTATAGCTCGAATACTCAAACGTCCATTGACTTTATCTTAAACACTCATCACTTATACTCTCACACCCTTTAACCTAGTTTCAACTCTAACCTTTTATGTCATCCTCAGCTGTTTCGAAATCACCTACATCATACAGACAACTATGAGCTAAAGGCTCAGTAAGCTTCGTAAATGTAAATGCATGCTGTGCATATGAGTTTCGTAAATCATGCAGGCATTTTAATCATTACGTCGCAGACAGATTGTCACCGAGGTCTAAACCCACCTAGATGGAGAGGGCACGTCCGGCGGTTAGACAGCTCTTTCCATCTGCCGGGGGGGAAAACATACTTACATCCATAAACAGTCATGCCTGAACCCCACCTCGCCATGACTAGATAACACATTATGTAGATTCATTTCATTAGTTCATTTATTTTGTTAAACACGTGCTGAAATTCGTTTTCATGCTCTTTGAAAGACGTGATGCATGAACAAGTAAATGCATAACATAAACATACAGCCTGTGTACCATCAAGACGATAAAAGCATAACCTATAAAAGCAACTAATCCTAACTACCCAACCAAAGCAATTAAACAAACAAACTCCAATATTCCTCAACGCAACTTCGACATACGGTGTAGGCCAATCGGCCATAGTAAGTCACGAGAACTTACCTGTCGTCCTTGGAAAGCCGAGCTCCGTCCACCGAGCGTCATTCACCTAGAATATTTCACAATAATCATCATTAAAATCGTGTCTAAACCATCGAGTTTTTGAAACTAACAAAACCCCTAACTAAGGCAGATTTTGCTAAAACTCCAATTAAACTCATTCAGGCGTTTCGTCGAGCAATTCGCGCTCAAGATTTAAAAACCTTCATTAATGAAGTTTTCCAAACCCCCATCAACCAAAATTTTCTGAAAATCATTAATAAATCACCCAACTACGTCCAATAGTTATCAATACGTTCATTTGAGGCATAAATATAGTAAATCTATCAATTTTAAACATAACTCAACTAATTTAACGAAAACCTAACAAAACCCTAATCGTTTATCAACCCGAAAATCAGAAATAAACCTTCCAAAATAGTAGAACCTTACCTAGGAAGTGTTTTCGGAGAAGAACCGTGAAGAACCGAGTCGTCGTCGGAGGTCGTTCGTCGCCTGAGGAGAAGAAGCGTACGATGGAGAAGGAACCACAGGGGGAAAACGATTTCTCTCTATGAAATCGTGAGTGCTGAAGAAGGAGGGAGGGGAAATTAGGTTTTATTATAATTTTGGCGTGCAAATTTACTTATTTGCCTCTCCATTGATTTTCTATTTATCTCGTTACTTATTTCGTTATTTAGTTAACGATCCGTTTTCTCCAAATTTTCATATCTCACCAATAATTCCTATTTATTGTTAGGGCTCCATTAAAACTTTTCGTTCGAAAAAAAGACCTAGTTTACTATATTTACCAAAATACCCATTTTATTACGAGCAACACAAAACTCGTAATTTAGCATTACAACTCCATAAATTCCAATATTTCGCCTAAAATCCATATTAATCATTAGAATTCTAATAACGCTCTTTGCCCGCAAAACGAACTTAATTTGACATATTTACAAAAATGCCCTTAGTAAGCGGAAGCTCGAAAATCTCGGGTGTTACACTCTGAGCTGCCTATTTGACTATTCAAGTTCCTCTCTCGACTTTCCTGGGTTTCTCGGCATCTTGGTTCTATTCCTGGGCAAGGTTAAGACAATCTAATTTTAGTTGTAAAATAACTAAAATTAAAAGAAATACTTATAGTCTGTGAAGCACATTGCATGGCGACTGGCATTGTCGGGTAATCCTTTGAACGACTTGACCATTTTGCTGTGATACCAACTTGTAACGCCCCCGAACCCACCCCGGCTCAGTGCGCTACTTGGCTCTAACTCGGATACTTAAAACACTCTATGGTATACCTGTACCGTTAGACAATACTAGAAATATATGAAAATTTAAAACATTATTCTTTACTCAAAACTTCATGGTTTAAAAATAACTAGACTTTCTTCCAGCGGAAAACTAATAAGATACGTTAAAAGAAAACTCGGTTAAGTTCTTAAATCAAATGGTTAAAAATCAAATGGTTTAAAAATAACTAGACTTTCTTCCAGCGGAAAACTAATAAGATACGTTAAAAGAAAACTCGGTTAAGTTCTTAAATCAAATGGTTAAAAATCTGAAAATCAGCAAAGTTAGCTGAGACTTTCGGTCGACATTTCCACACCAATTTTGACCGATTTTGTACTTCTCAGTTGATATCACCATGGGTCGATATCGACAGGGGACAATATCGCCAGGGGTCAATATCGCCAGGGGACGACATCGCCAGGGGACGAGATTGCCAGGGACCTATATCATTAGGGGTCGATATCGCCAAGGGACGACATCACCAGAGTGGATATCGCCAAGGGATGACATCCCAAGTGGTCGATATCACCAAGGGTCGACATTGCTAGGGGACGACATCTCCACACCAACTTCGACCGATTTCAGCACTAATCGGTCGACGTCACCACACCAACTTTGACCAATTTCACACAAATCAGTCGATATCTCCACACAAACTTTGATCGATTTCAGCACTAATCAGTCGACGTCACCACACCAACTTCGGCCAATTCCGCACAAATCAGTCGATATCTCCACACCAACTTCGATCGATCTTTCCTTTTCTTTATTAACATTTTGCCTAAAAACCCTCATAACTCATCTTCTAATATTTTAAATTTCTAGACACGTTAAAACTCCTAAAACCTGACTCGCACATAAAGAAAGAAACGTAAAAGTTTGTAAAAACTAAACATTTATATAATACGTTCAAAACACACACAAAAAATAATTCAAGTTCTCTAACCTATTTACAAACCAACATCCCAATCATAATATCAGTCTACCACACCTCCCAGAAATCTATGGTAAAGACGCCCCGACAAATTGCCCGCACCGACATGTAACGTATGTCGCCGACTGCGTCCTAACCCTGGCCTCCTTCGACAAGCTCACCTGTTATCCCGACGTCACCTATACCATAGAACACAAAACGTAAGCCTAATACTTATCATGTAAGGAATGCAATTCAAACAATGCATGCTCAACTCAGCCGCCACATGCTGGCTTCTACTCACTCGGTTCTTTTCGTTTCATTTTCATTGCATTAATCTTTCACTTTTCACATCGATCATAGAACCCTCTCTAGGTGCTACACAAGCACTACTCCCCGACAAGGCGTTCATACTCTCAATACATTACATATCTTCAGCAGTGTATCTGTCATAGAGACCCTCGCGAGGTTCTACACAAGCACTACTCACCGACAAGGCGATTCTACTCAAAACGCACTTACTCACTTTGGCTATGCCAATTGCTCGCTCATCAACCTAGCACATTTACGTAATTAACTTAGAATTCATACAAATAAATTCTAGAGGTTGCCTACTCTAATTCTAGTATGAACTAACTAACTCTAAAACCTCAAACCCAAAATCCCGAAATCTATCCATTATCACTGCCTAATTTTCAATCGTCCATAACTTACTCATTTTTCATCGAATTTCAACAATCCAACCAATTCCATAAACCTCTACATGTCTACTATCCAATATTACAATCCATTTTACCAAACTAAACACCAGAGCTGATCATATTCCGTACCAAAAAGAATCGGCCATCTTGCTCCAAAAACCAGTTTTTCACAAAAATCTACCAATTCCCTAATCTAACCACCTAAATAACCTAAACCACCTTTCTTAAGTTTAAACAGCCAAAAATCAATAAAAACTCATCAAGGAATCACCAATTTCGGAATCTCTCATTAGGGTTTCCTAATCTCCTCCAAAACCTCACCAAATTCCCTCAAATCTCTAACAATCTCTAAAGGTAAGCACCAAACATAAAACCCAACTAAAATATTACCTTAAATATTGATGAAATGGAGGAAGAGATGGAGGTGGAGCTACTCCCATGGCTGCCAACGAGAGGGAGAGGAGAAAGAAGACAACCTATTTGTTTTTTGCTCCTCCTACTTCTCTTATTTAACCCTCACTTCATTTTTCCAAATTAACCCTCACTTAATTAATGTATAAAACTACCCCTCGCACCATTTACTCTTCCTCTCACGTGGAAGACTCCTCACATCCACCATCCCCCTTTCTTTATCCATTCTTTACACCAAACAACTTACCACATTTTCTTCCATTTACTTCTTAACTCGTATACTTAGAATAAATATTTTTATTATGCTCCCTTAAGATACTCTAATATAAGGAGATTCACGTTGAGGAAATTTTTTGGGTGTTACATACATTGAGTTCGCATATAATAGGAGTGTGCACAATTCAACCCAAATGACTCTTTTTGAGGTGGTGTACGACTTTAACCCACTTACAGCACTAGATCTTATTCCTTTGCCTACAAAAAAAATGAGAAATCTTAGTGGAGCAAGTAAGGCGAGCAAGTGAAGACCATGCATGAAATGATTAGAAAGACTATCCAACGGAAGAACGAAACTTAAGGCAAACATGCCAACTGAGGGAGGAAAGATATCATATTCAAGGAGGCGGATCTAGTTTGTCTCCATTTGAGGAAAGAAAGGTTTCCCAAACAAAGAAAATCTAAACTTCTTCCTAGAGCGGATGGTCAATTCAAAACAATAGAGAGGATCAACAACAATGCTTATAAACTTGAATTGTAGGGAGAATATGGAGTTTCGGCTACTTTTAATGTCCAAGACCTATCTCCTTACTTTGGGGAAGAGGAAGAAGAAAAGGAAGAAACCCATTTAGATTTGAGGTCAAATCCTCAACAACCCGTGGAGAATGATGTGCCAAGAAGAGCAACCACTTGGTCACAAGCTAAAACTTTAACTAACTTGTGTACCTATTTTGTAAGTAATGCAATTGAATACCAATTGAAGATAGAGCCTAGCACACAAGACAAAGAGAGGCCATTTCACTTGTTGACATGGGAATAACCTCATGATCGAACTGAGCTTGAAGAAGGAACCAATGTCTTCCTTGGAGCAAATTAATGTAACCTTAAGTTTAATTTATGTTCTCTAGTTTTTTAGTACTTCTTCTTACGTACTTGTGATGTCCAAACATATGTGCATTAAAGGTAACATGTGGTTGTGTTTTGTGGAAGAAGGGACCACTTGAAAGTGACACTTGGAGAGAGGGGGCTTTACCAAAATTGGCAAAACATGTTTGTACTCGTCTTGCACACTTAGCTGAATACCCCTTGTTTTGTCACCTCTGTTGGCTGATCATTTGAACCCTAATTTTGTAACAAGGAGTGATATTTAAACCATCCTTATGGCTGCTGAAGAGCAACATATTTTGAATACAAACTGAAGTTCATCTTTGTCCAAATCTTGAAGCTTCCAAGTATCAAGTAACCACATCTCCTTATTGAGTCATATCTAAACGAGTGTGTGTTTTGGTTTCCATCTTTATGAGTGTAGTGGAATCTATTGTATTGCTCTCTTCTCTACTGCTTCCCTGAAAGTATAACATTCATAAAGGGTGTATCAAGCTTTCTTCACAACAATTTGGAGAGCTCTTTCTCAAGGAGAGCCAAAGACTCGAGAAGGTGCATCATTATCACTTTCTGGACCAATGTGCACAACTTCATCCATATCTTTTCATTCCCATCGAGTTAACCCTTGTTTTTTGGAGAGTAGTGCCACCACATCTAGAGTCATATCGTATTAACATTTCAGCTTCATTGAAGAAGTTGTGCATTTTGGAAAGTAGTCCATTTTTGGCAAAAATTGTTTGCAATCCAAGAGCGTTTTGTGCTTTAATTTTCATTCCCATTTTTGAAGCACATCACATATTTACCTAAAAGATCCTAATGCGGATCTCAAAAAGGGTCCTCTAATGTGCATAATCTGTACAACCCCAAATATTTGCATGCATTTTAAACCAAACCTAAGAGAATGAAAATTAATACTCAACAAGATAGAATCGAAGTGCTATATTCAAAATCATATCATATCTACACATGGAATCAGAATAATTGACGAGCGCGGAAGGCCATTCTGAGGAGGGGGTTTGTTTGGTGCTCTTCGCGAAGACCAAGTTTTATGTTTTAGGTTACGAGGACCGATTTGTGAAGAAGATGCCATTACAAAAGGAAGAATAAAAAACAAGAGTTCATTTTTTTATCACGTCTACAGTATAAATCTCTCAAAAGAGAAAGGAACTAAGTAAAATGAAATCTAGCTTACTTCTACTCCGGATCCTTGCCATCACCTTGAAAAGTAAAAAATAAGTAGTCGTTTAGGGTGAGTTGACTGTATTTAATTTTAAGTTCTATATCCAATATTTTGAAAATAAATTGTACATGCCAAAACATAATTGAACATTAATATGTGCATAACAAACAACAACGTTGTCTGTTTGAACAATAATAAAAACTAACAACTTATATGACAAGGCATGTCATCAATGTCTAATATATAATTCAAAATAAAGTTTTGAAAATCGTGAAATGGGTGATCAAATATAATAATAAAACTTTTAGCTCAAATGTTTTGTATTTAAAGAATCCAAATCCAAATCGTCAAACATTGCATGTGCCATAAAATGGAGGAAAGAAGTTGTTGCTCAAAAAGCTCTCGGTTTGCAAAATAGTTTCGGGCAAGAATGGGGTGACCTTCCAATACGCACAACTCTTTCAATATAGCTCCAATGAGGATGAAAGTTTGAGAGCCTCTATCCCTGGATGTGGTGATGTCTTCCAAAAATCAGAGGTTGAATCGTAGGGGGTAAAAAGTTATTGTTGTCGGAGTGCATGTTTATCTAGAAAATGCTACGACTGCACTTTCTTGGTTCTTTGGATCTCTTTGAAGATGAGCTATCCAACTTGTTGTGATGAGAGTTTATTACTCGCTTGCTGAAGATTCACTTTAAGTGAAGAGGGAGTAGAGTGTGCAATACAAATGGAATCCACTAACACTCATAAAGATGAAATTCAAAACAACACATACTCAATCAGATAAGACTCACAGAGGGAGGCGTGGCCCCTTGAAGCTTGGGGGATCAAGCTTTCTAAAATGGCTTTAATTCGTTCAAAAATTGCTGCTAAGGACAACCCTTAAGGATGGTATGAGTACCATCTTAAGAAAATAGTGTGTACAAATTTAAAAGGAAGCTATTACGAAAAGAGTAAACCCAAAAGTAGGTAAAAAGGTGCTCAGCCAAATGAGGAAGGCCAAGTACCTTTTTGGCATCCCCATGCCATTGACTTTCTCACCATAGAATGTGTCATTTCTAACATCTATCAACTCAAAATCCTATTACCTTAGGTTATCTTAAAATATGCTTGAACTCCACTTTGTTTGCACTTCATAAATTGGCAAAGCTAGTGTTGCACTTCTTCTTGTGTGCAAAGTTGTAGTTAAGAAAAGTGGCTCGAATGCTGAGTTGATTGCCTACCAAATTCAAATGCTTTGGCTGTCACAACCCGAAACCCAACGAACCGTGACTTACATCATCGTGATCTTATACATAATCTTTACTCTTGTAACGCATTTTTTTTAAAATAAAACATAAAAACACCGTAACATAAAGGAAAATTTCTTGAAAGAAACTTTACTAAATCGATTGAGAACCATGTTTAAAATTCATTGGGAATCCCTTGAAAATAACTTAAGACATTAATAGAATTGAAGAAGAAAATAAGAGGGAGGATATTCACAGATTGAAAGAGGAATAAGAGGGGTAAATTTGGAAAAAAAACAAAGAGCCGATCGATCGCTCTGTCAAAAATAATATAGCTGATCGATCGCTCATCATTTAAGTGATCAATCGCCCCTTCAAAAACAACGCAGCTGATCGATCGCTCATCCCTTGAGCGATCGAACGCCCCTTTAAATCAAATACACCCGATCGATCAGCTGCCTTTGCCGATCGATCGGGTACGCCTCTGGAATAGTCAAACAACGAAACAGCAAATGCCGATTGATCGCAGCCTTCATCAATAACTCAAACATATCACCCTAGTATCCTCGTGATGTAGGGCCTTAGCGGCCGGAAATCCTAACACACCCACTTACCTGGGTCCTTTAGCAACGTTGTGCCGTCACTTTAAGCTCCTTTCACCTATGACATTTCATATTCCGATGTTAAAAATCAATCCTAAATAATCTAAACTCAAAACTAGCAAAGTCCTAGCTAAGGAAATTTCCTAGAAATCTAACTTATCTCATTCGGGCATTTCATCGAACACTTGGTGTGCATAAACAAAACTAACCTATCATTAATAACATTTACTCCTCCCAACCACCAAAATTTAATAAGTCAACCAACCATAACCAATATAACACTAGGAGCAACTATAAATTCGATTGCTAATCGATTCTCAGCAAAAACTATAACTCCCAACAACTTCTAATAGAAATCATACTAAATAACAATCTCTAAAACGACACTAAACCTATCAAAATATTAGAATCTTACCTAGAGTTTTAATCCTGAAGAAAACGGTGGAAGAAATCATCTAGGAGGTAGATTTGTGGCTGGTGGGAGGAAGAGGCGTGAGGGAAGGGAGAGGGAGATGTCGAGGGAAGGAGGGTGAGGGTGGCTGGGAGAAGGGAGAATCGTGAGAAATGAGAGAGTGCTTAAGGATTTTAGGTTTTAATTAATTTTAGGTGGCAAATTACCATAATGCCCTTCCTATTATTCTTTTACATAATTCCATTTATTAACTTACGGTTTGATCTTCCCAAAATATTATTAAACCTCTAAAATTTCTCATAAATCCTTGGGGTTCCAACAAAATTTTCGGCTCGCAAAACGAACTCAACTAACAATTTATACGAATTAAAATGCTAAGCGGCAGAAATCACGTGGTCTAAATATAAAATTCTAAAATCTAAAAGATCTGGGTGTTACATCCTACCCTTTTTATTTAAAATTTTGTCCTCAAAATTTGCGTACCTGAACAATTTAGGATACATGTCTATCATGTCCTAGTTGTCGCTCCCACGTGGCTTCCTCAATATTGTGATTTCTCCATAATACTTTGACTAGTGGGATCTCTTTGTTACGCAAGATATTAACCGTAGACTCCAACATCTGCACCGGTTTCTCTTCGTACGTCAAGGTTGGCTGGATCTCGACGTTCACTGGTTCAACCATGTGTGTTGGATCACGTAAGCACTTCCTCAACATCGACACGTGGAATACATTGTGGACCCCGTCCATAGATGCAGGCAACTGCAACCTATAAGCCGTACCTCCAATCCTTGCCAAGATAGAAAAAGGCCCAACGAACCGAGGGCTAAGTTTCCCTTTCTTACCGAACCACATCACACCTCTAAGTGGTGAGATATTTAAGAAAACCTCATCACCGACAGCAAACCTCATCTCCATTCGTTGCCTAATAATAGCAATCTTCTCTGACATCAGTTGTAATACCTCAGGACCTACAAGTTTTGCTTCACCAACTTCATCTCAATACAAAGGTGATCTACACTTTCTTCCATACGACGCCTCAAAAGGTGCCATACCAATGGTGGATTGGTAGCTGTTGTTATAGGATAACTCAACTAATGGTAGGTGTCTACTCTATGATGCCTTAAATTCAAGCACGCATGCCCTCAACATATCCTCGAGTATCTGAATAGTCTGTTCCGATTGTCCATCGGTTTGAGGGTGGAATGTCGTGCTAAAAGTTAACTTTGTACCCATCGAGCTTTGCAGGCTTTTCCAAAATTCGGAGGTAAACCTGGGATCGCGATCGGAGACATTCGATACCGGAATCCCATACAGTCTAATGATCTCTTGGACATACAAGTTTGCAAACTGTTCCATCGTATAAGTCATCTTTACCAATAGAAAGTGAGCTGATTTTGTCATTCTGTCGATTATAACCCAAATGCTATCTTGGCCTTTGGTCGTCTTTGGTAAACCCACGACGAAGTCTATGACTATGTTTTTCCATTTCCACTCAGGAATCGGTAAAGGCTGAAGAGTACCTCCCTGCCTTTGATGTTTTGCCTTAACCTGTTGGCATACCATACACGACTCCACATACTTGGCAACCTCTCTCTTCAGATTCGGCCACTAGTAATGCAACTTCAAGTCACGGTACATCTTGGTGTTACCTGGATGTACAGCAAAGGGAGACGAGTGCGCCTCGGCAAAAATCAACTTCCGTAACTCATCATCATTAGGGCGCACCAGGGATCTCTGAATTTCAAAATCCTATCCTCCGAAAAACAGAACTCAGAAAGGACATCCGACAACTTGCTCACGGTGTTTTTCTTCTCCTTCGAATCTAATTGTTGAGCCTCTTTGATCTTATCCAAAGTCAGCCAAATGTTTCACTCCGAAAGCAAGGCCGATAATTCTGGAACTGTCTCCAACTCAAACTTCTAAACTTCAACTTTTAAGGGAGACATGACTGACAACGAGGGTTGCATCGTCATTGGCATTATGCTTACTGCATCAGCTACTGCATTGGCTTTACCAGGGTGGTACTTAATTTCAAAGTCGTAATCCTTAACAAACTCGAGTCACCGCCTTTGCCTCATGTTTAATTCCTTTTGAGTAAAGAGATATTTCAAACTTTTATGGTCCAAAAATACCTCGCATTGCTGACCGTACAGGTGGTGTCTCCAAATCTTTTGTGCAAAAACCACGGCAGCTAACTCCAAGTCGTGAGTGAGGTAATTCTAATCATAACTTTTTAGCTGCCTGGAAGTATACGCTACGACTTTTCCCTCTTGCATCAACACACATCCCAGTCCAATCTTGGATGCGTCACAATAAACATTGAATTTTCCCCCTTGCACTGGGAGTGTCAATAATGGTGCTGTTGTTAACTTTTGCTTCAGCGCCTGGAAGCTTTTCTCACAAGCTTCTGACCATGAGTACCTGATGTCTTTCTTTGTTAAACCAGTCAGAAGCTTGGCTATCATCGAAAATCCTTTGATGAACTTCTTATAATAGCCTGTCAAGCCAAGGAAACTACGAACTTCACTGGCATTCCTTGGTTGCGGCCAATCTTTCACTGCTTGTATTTTAATTGGATCAATAGATATGCCTTCCTGCAGAGATGACGTGACCTAAAAAATTGACTCTATCCAGCCAAAATTTGCACTTAGAGAATTTGGCATATAACTGTTGCTACTTTAGGGTTGCCAACACAATCTTTAGGTGTTCTTCATGTTCGTCCTTAGTTTAAGAATATATCAGAATATCATCAATAAATGCAATCACGAACTTGTCCAAATACTCCTGAAACACACGGTTCATCAAGTCCATGATATCTGCGGGCGCATTCGTTAGCCCAAATGACTTCACAAGAAATCCGTAGTGCCCATATCGAGTTCTAAAAGCTGTCTTAGGCACATCCTAAACTCTGACCTTTAGTTGGTAGTAGCCCGAGTGCAGGTCAATATTTGAAAATACTTTAGCTCCTTGAAGTTGGTCAAAGAGATCATCAATTTGGGGCAAGGGGTATTTGTTCTTAATTGTTGATTTGTTCAACTCCCGGTAATCAATGCACATTCTGAAGGACCCATCCTTCTTTTTGAAAAATAGAACAGGTGCACCCCAGGGAGAACTACTAGGGCGTACGAAACCCTTTTCTACTAACTATTGCAACTGAGTTTTTAGCTCCTTCAGTTCAATTGTGTCATACGATAGGGATTCTTAGACACCGAAGAGGCTTCAGGGTATGTATTGATCACAAAATCAATTTCTCTATCAGGCGGTAACCCTGGCAGGTCATCCAAGAATACCTCAAGAAACTCACGAACTATAGGAATGTCATGGAGTTTTAGGTTGTATGACCCTCGTACATCAATTACATGCGCTAGGTAACCCTCACATCCATTTCTCATCAATCGTCGGGCTACCAACGAAGACACAATCAGGATCTTGCTTACCTTTGGAATAGCTTGGAAGGAATATCGGTTTCCATTTTTGGGTTGAAATTAAACTAGACAGGTCCTACAAATTATCGCTGGCGTAATGACGGAAAAACCAATCCATTCCCAAAATGACCTCGTATCCTCTCATATCGATTATGATTAGTTCTACATATAATTTCTTATCTCTTACAGACACAATATCGCTCTTGACTACCTGCTCAGAATGTAACGACCCCGGCCAGGAGCCGTCACGTACTCATATACTTTCATTAACCGTTTGCTTGACTTTTACTATTATTACATTCACTTACTATTTTTT
>CM039510.1:21722558-21801668 GCA_022432975.1 Begonia masoniana
CAATAAACAAACAATATTTTCAAATGTATTTCTATTTTTTGTCTCTCTCATTTTTCTCCAATTTTTTTTTTTCCTGGCCGTGGTTCGTACCTAACATCCTCACCTTGAACCTCTTCACCTACACCATAAGGTTTAACTCTAAGCCTAATGCTTAGTAAGGAATGGCCAGGCTTACAGATATACATGAGTACACAATGTAAAGAGACTAAAGTTCATAAACCTTTCACCATTCGTGTTCATCTTATCATTTACTGACCATGTATAAGGCATGAGACGAGGAAGGAAGACAGGTACCTCGTCATTTGCGCTCTCGCGGCAGTCATACCTAATCATTTGCCTACTCGACTTGCAATCATTGATCCATCCTCTCTCCTCCCCCAGTGGGAAATTCGCGAGCCATACAATATCATTAACCCGGCCTCCACCATGGGAGAATTCGCGAGCCATACATATCATTAACTCGGCCGTCCACCGTGGGAGAAATTCGCGAGCCCTACATATCATTACTCGGCCTCACCATGTAATGATTCGCTAGTCATACTTAACATATCGTTCCCCCGTTCTCCACTTAATCATGGTTACATTTACTTTTTTCATTGTTCTCAACGTTAATCAAAACGGGACAAATACTAGCCTGGGGTTCCCGAGAGAAAAGGCATACCATAAGGACAAGTAGAACATCCTGTAACTTTACATTTACTACACAACTTCTTCATATCGTGGAAATAACAAATCATAGTCAACAAGTTAACATCTCAGTGATTTCCTAATACCCTTGCGGTGTAAGGGCCCTAGTGGCCGGAAATCTTAACACATTCACTTACCTGGATTCCTTAGCAATCCGAACTTCCTTTCTTTAACTTCTTCACCTCGGGTGTGGATTTGCAGAGAAAAGCAAGCTCGAAACCGGTCGTCGGCAGAGGAAAGTTCAGGTAGCCGAGAGCAGAACTTGGAAGAGAAGAAATCGCCGAGAGGGAATGTCGGCTACAGTGGCAAATAAATGATATTTAAGGTTTCCATTTTCCTATTATACTAAATCCATCGATTTTAATTTACAAAACTGCCACCCAACCTAGTTTTACTTAACTTGTAATAATTTATCTTAACATTAAATTTTAAATCATAAAGGTTAAATAAGAAGGTGACAATGAAAATGGTCAGAAAATCACCTGGCCGAAATGTCGGGTGTTACACAGAATGTAACAACACTCCCGACGATAACATAATACTATAAGACTTGTCAGCCGGCGAGAACCATAAATTATGCTTGCATACAAACGAGGTTGCTACAAAAGAATGAGTGGCTCCTGTGTCTATGAGTGTGTATGCGGGTTCACCGCATATTAAAATGGTACCAGTTATAACTGTGCGCTGCATTGCATCTTCGTCTTCCATTAAGGCAAATACTCTAGGCGCCACCCTCGCACGGTTTGTATCTGGTGGCATAGGAAAGTCTTTAATCAGATGGCTGGCCTTGTCGCACCTGAAACATCGACCAGTAAAAAGCTTGCATTCTCCATAATGGTTCCTCTGGAAGGTGGAGCATAGAGGAGCCTAAGTAGTCCCTTGAGGTCGCTTCCCTTTTCCCTGGTCATCATTTGGATTGAAGGATCTCTTAACACCTCTCTGTTGTTGCTGTCCACCCCTATTCTATTGTGGCTGCCATCCCCTATTTTGCCGCGGTTATGGCTGAGCCTCCTTGGTAAACTTACTGGGTGGCTCTAGATTTCCTTGCACTGCTATCTCTACTTCTTCCAGCTCCAAAGCCTTAGTTGCAACCTCATAATAAGGTATGTTATGAATTCCTGCAGTCTTCACTCCTCTGAAACGATTTGGCTTCAACCCTTGGACAAAGTAGTGAATCTTGTCTTCTTCATCTTCCACCAGACGAGGTGCAAACTGGGACAATGCCTCAAACTTACAAATGTAATCTGCCACAGAAACAGCTTGGCGTAACTGCATAAACTCCGTCTTTTTGCTAGCCCGAACAGCTCGGCTGAAGTACTTGTCAAAGAAGGCCGTCTTAAACTCTGCCCAGGTCATGGTCTCCACATTAGTAGTGCTCTGAACCGAGTCCCACCAATGCCTTGTATCCAGTGCAAGATGAAAAACAGCACATGTGATTTTGTCCTCCTCATCGACCTTGGCATACTTAAATATGTCTTCAATCGTTCAAATCCATTCCTCAGCATAGATAGGGTCTGAAACTTGGCCATTAAATATTGGTGGTCGAAGTCGGAAGAAATGCTCGCCACCTTGGTCATGAGTTGTGCTTGAGCTAGAGTTTCCTTGTTCCTCTCTAGCCACTAGTTGTTCGATCTGGCGTGATTGACGAAGAACAAACTCTGTTAGGTGGGCAAAAGTGTTACTATCTTCATTGACTCCTTTACGTTGTCCTCTCACCATCTTGTTAATCCTAATCACATCATAAACATAACTTTAAATGACATTACTAAAATCATAAACACTTACTATGACGACCCTAGTACTGTACCCAATTTCTCGTACATATTTTTTTTTTATCCCTATACTTTAAATAAACTCTAGACAGAATATAAACCGAAATAGAAATTGAAAACGATTTTTAAACCATTTAAAACAAAACCCAATTTAATTAAATAAAACTAAAAACCATTAAGGAAAACAATTAAAATAAAACTAAAACAAGTGGGAGGGCAAAACTTTGAAAGCAGATACAAACAGGGAGGGGCGATCGATCTCCAACTACAGGAGATCGATCGCTGATGCACCAAACAGCAGGGCAATATGTCGCCCTTCACACCAGCGATCGGTAGCAGTATCAAGACTAGGAGGGGCGATCAGTCGCCCCTCACTCCGCGCCCAGTTGCCTACTCCAATCGGCGATCAAAAGCTACCATTCGGCGATCGGTAGCCTCTCCCTTTAGCCCATTAAAATGTAAAAATGCTCTCTGGAATCCGAAATTCCAGATAGCAAAACACCAAATTTTAAAAATGCTCTCTGGGTTCCAGAGAGCAAAACACCAGCTTTCTCCTTTCCTAAAATACATAATCGATACACAAATTAAACTTCCGAGAAAATAATTCGCATGGATACGTTTGAAAATCGAGTATATCCACCTGTTTTAAATCATCATCAGTTCATGAAAATCTACATAAAACCTTAACAAAAATGTTTTACAAACAGTTTTACCAAAACATTGAACTATCAACATATAAACCTATCAACTATCTAAATCCCAAACATCCTAAAATGTTCTAACTGTACAATTACTTTTTCTAATCTACCATCAGCCCAAAACATCTCAAAAACCCCAAAACCTATACATACATCCCCACGGGTCAGGTAAGCGTCGACTGCGCAAAACACCACCGCAAGCCATCCTCCGTCAACTGCGTCACTCCTCAGGTGGTGGGATCTCGTCCTCACCTGTTTCCTCGTAATCACCTACACCATACAGATACCTATGAGATAAAAATCTCAACAAGTTCTAGTAAATGTACATGCATGCTATGCGTATGAATTCAGAAATCATGCAGCATTTTCTTTATCTTTACTCTGTGGTGTCACCGAGATCTCAGCCTCCTAACCGGAGAGAGTCCATCCTGCGGTCGGACTGTAACACCCGACATTTCGGCCAGGTGATTCTCTGAGCATTTTCATTGTCACCCTCTTATTTAACCTTTATGATTTAAATTTAATGTTAAGACAAATTTATTACAAGTAGAGTAAAACTAGGTTGGGTGGCAGTTTTGTAATTAAGATTGATGGGTTGAGTATAAATAGAAAATGGAAACCTTAAACCTCATTTTATTACCACTGTAGCCGACATTCCCTCTCGGCGATTCCTTCTCTCCCAAGCTTTTGCTCTCGGCTACCAGAATCTTCCCTTGCTGACGGCTGGTTTCAGCCTGCTTTTCTCTGCAAATCCGCACCCGAGGTATGAAATGGACAATGTAGTCATTTATTAGTGATTAAAGTTCTGCTTTCAGCTCGGCATTTGAGTTCGGAATTTTCTTAGCAGTGGCTGAGTAGTTTAAGACCCTTTTAAGTCTGAGAGTAGAAATGTCATCCCAAATCGATTCTGAACATTTCAAAATAACCAACTCGGATTTAATCAATGGTAAAACCTGTCCACCTAGTTTCAGATTTCAGACTGCAGTGTGTCAAACAGAGGATTCGGAGTAACCTTAGCTATTAGAGTCCTAGGACGATTTATGAATAGAACTATTAGGACCTTTGTTTTAACTACTGTATTGTACATGTTTTAGGTGAAGAAGTTTAAAGGGAAGAAGCTCGGATTGCTAAGGAAACCAGGTAAGTGAATGTATTAAGATTTCCGGCCACTAGGGCCCTACACCGCAAGGGTATTAGGAAATCATTGAGATGTCTGTCTGTTGACTATGACTAGTTATTGCCATAATATGAAGAAATTGTGTAAGAAGATGTTAAGTTACAGGATGTTTTGCTTGTCCTTATGGTATGATTTCTCTCTGTGAACTTCATGTTTATGTATTGAGTCCACGCTTATGACTGAGTTAAGACATGAAAAGTAAATGTAATCATGATTAAGTGCAGGACGGGGAAAAGAGACCATGACAAGTATAGCTCGCGGATTCTCCCCCTGGTGGAGGCCGAGCTGATGATATGTATGGCTCGCGAATTCTCCCCCTGGTGGAGGCCGAGTTGATGATGTGTATGGCTCGCGAATTCTCCCACTGGTGGAGGCCGAGTTAGTCGTTACTATGATTGCCGCGATAAGCAAATGACTATGAACCCCTGTCTTTCTCCCTCGTCTCCTGCCTTAATACATGCCATGTAAATAATGAAAATGAACATGAATGAATAAAGGTTTATGAACTTGTGTTCTTTAATTTGTGCACTCATGTATATCTGTCAGCATGCATTCCTTACTAAGCATTAGGCTTATAGTTGAACCTTATGGTGTAGGTGAAGGAGGTTCAGGTGAGGATACTTTGTTCAAAGAGGATGCTTAAGGCTGGTTGCTGGAGGAAGCTCAAAATGACAGTGCAGGACTGGAAAGGCGATTTATGACCGCTGGTTAATGCTCTTTTGTTTCAGTATAATAAAGGATATGGTAGCTTAAGTAGGATGAGATTATTTTATAATGTTGAGCCTTGAGACTGTCTAGTTGATCACTGAGTCAGGGAATGATTATATAGATTTATAAATGATATGTAGCTTAAGTCTTCCGCTACATGCGTTCTGAATGAGTTGTGGTTTCTTTCTGTTGGAAGGAGTCATTTGATGATTTAGTGTTTTCTACCGTAAGATGGAAGCTGGACGAGGAAATCGTCCGACTGACGTCATCGGCAGATGCCAAATGATAGTAGTTTGATGGCTTAGTCTTCCGGCTGACGTCATCGGCAGATGCCGAATGATAGTAGTTTGATGGTTTAATCTTCCGGATGACGTCACCGGTAGATGTAGAATGTGTTTTGTCGTTTAGCGACCGGTAGATGTAGAATGTGTTTTGTCGTTTAGAGACCGGTAGATGTAGAATGTGTTTTGTCGTTTAGCGACCGATAGATGTTGACTGACGTCACCGGAAGTTGTAAATGTTATCTTGTCGTCTAGTGACCGGTGGATGTCACCGGATGATTGTTTTAATTGAGCGTGCGAGGCCCACGTGCCCACCGGAAGATGTCTCCTTTTAGGCGGTGTTAAGCGAGTCACGCGCAATGCACGTGATGACCGGACGACGAAATCTCTGTAGATTGTCAATACATGCAACCCATGCAAACCCGAGTAGAATCATGTTAAGAGAGATGAGGGCATTCCTTCCTTGCCCGAATTTGTCAAGAAACCGATGATCGAGCCTAGTCGCTCGACTCTGTGAGAGTTTGAGCCGACGAGGTGTAGGAAATCGAGCACGAGAGGATTCGCCTTCCTTGATGGTTCTACGTCTCTGTTTCCAGTTTAAGTAAAAAAAAAAATATATATTATGTAAGTGAATGTCTGTCGAGAAATAGAAAAGATGTAATAATAGTAAAAGTCAAGCGAACGATTAATGAAAGTTTATGAACACGTGACGGCTCCTGGCCGGGGTCGTTACAATTATGGTATCAGAGCAAAACCAGGTTCTAAAACCGATTCTGTAGACTGCCTTCCAGCACTGACTGTCACTTGAGCACACCCCAGCAACTGTAAGTATTTATGATTTCATGTATGTCATTAAGTTAAGTTATGCCTATAATGATTTGTCTAGGAATCCCGAGATGGTTAGAGGTCAACAGAGGGAGACCAATGAGGATAGCAATGCTATTGCTCAGTTGACTGAGTTAGTCATGCGCCAATCTCACTAGATAGAATGACTGATGACAGCTAGAGAAGAACAAGGCAACTCCAGTACTAACGCAACTCATGATCATGGGGGTGAACGCTTTCACCGGCTTCGACCCCCGGTGTTTAATGGGTATGTTTCAGATCCTATTCATGCTGAGGAGTGGATTCGAAAGATAGAAGACATGTTTAAGTATGCAAAGGTTGATGAAGGGGATAAGGTCACCTATGCTGTCTTTCATTTGGAGTTAAGTGCAAGGCATTGGTGGGACTCGATCCAGAACACCGCTAATGCCGAAGCTATGACCTGGGGGATGTTCAAGACTGCCTTCTTTGACAAGTACTTTAATAGGACTGTACGGGCCAACAAGAAGAAGGAGTTCATGAATCTTCGACAAACTGGCTCTGTGACGGATTACATACGCGAATTTGATGCCTTATCACGGTTTGCTCCCCGTATGATTGAGGATGAGGAAGACAAGATTTATCAGTTTGTTCAAGGACTGAAGCCAAGTCTGTACATGAAAGTGAAGACTGCTGGGATACATAATGTACCTTATGGTGAAGTGACGGCTAAGGCCTTGGAGCTGGAAGAGGCAGAAATGACAGCATATGCACAGCGCGAGCAGCCAAAGAAACTCATGAAGGACATTCCACCGCCACCACGTCAGAACAAAGGTTGGCAGCCGCGACAGAACAAGGGACCACAGCAACAACAGCAGGGAATAAAGAGGCCCCTCAACCTGAATGGTGACCAGGGAAAGGGAAAGAGACCTCTGGCACCTCTATGCCCTACATGTCAGAAGAACCACCCTGGTGAGTGCAAGTTGCTTTCTGGCCGCTGTTTCAGGTGTGATAAGACTGGACACTTAGTCAGAGACTGCCCCATGCCGGCAGACCCGAATCGTGCAAGAGTTGTACCCAGAGTGTATGCGTTGATGGAAGATGAGGGAGCTGTTCAGCATACAGTCATATCAGGTACTATCATGATCTGTGGTTTTGCTGCTTATACACTCATAGATACAGGGGCCACACACTCGTTTATATCAACCTTGTTTGTATGCAAACATAACATAGGACCTTTGCTAGCTGAAAGGTCATATAGTGTCGTGTTACCATCAGGGAAGTCCCTACATTCAGAACAGATTGTTAAGGGTGACGTCGTGTCCTTAGGGGATAAGAATCTCTATGCGGAATTAATTGTCATTGACATAAAAGGGTATGAAGTGATATTAGGGATGGATTGGTTATTTTGACATCATGCCACGATAAGTTGTAGATCTGGAATAGTTGATTTTAGACCCCCAAATGGCAATCATTATTCTTTCCAAGCTATTCCTAAAATAAGTAAGATACCAATTATATCCTCACTAGAAGTATATTGAATGCTGAGATGTGGTTGCGAGAGCTACCTGGCTAGTGTGAAGGATGACCGGGTGAAGAATAGAATTGAGCTGCAGGATATTCCTATAGTCCGAGAGTTTCCCGAGGCATTCTTGGATGACTTACCGGGTATACCACCCGATAGGGAAATAGAGTTTGTAATTGATACATACCCCGAGGCATCACCTGTATCTAAGAATCCTTACCGTATGGCACCTGTTGAGTTGAAAGAATTGAAGGTCCAACTGCAGGAATTGGTTGACAAGGGATTTATTCGCCCCAGCAGTTCTCCTTGGGGTGCACCAGTCTTATTTGTGAGGAAGAAAGATGGTTCCCTTAGAATGTGCATAGACTATAGGGAACTAAATAAGTTGACAATCAAGAATAGGTACCCCTTGCCTAGGATTGATGATTTGTTTGACCAATTGCAAGGAGCTAAGGTATTTTCAAAAATAGATCTACGTTTGGGTTACTACCAACTGAAGGTTAAGGAAGAAGATATACCAAAGACAGCCTTCAGAACCCGCTATGGACATTATGAATTCTTGGTCATGTCGTTTGGATTGACAAATGCCCCTGCAGCCTTTATGGACTTAATGAATCGAGTATTTCGAGAGTACTTGGACAAATTTGTGATTGTGTTTATAGATGATATCCTGATATACTCGCGGACTGAAGCTGACCATGTAGAACATTTAAGAGTAGTTTTGACGACATTGAAGGAGCACCAGCTTTATGCCAAATTGTCTAAGTGTGAGTTTTGGTTGGACAAAGTTAATTTCCTTGGCCATATAGTTTCTGCTAATGGAATATCAGTGGACCCGACCAAAATTCAGGCTGTAAAGGATTGGCCACAACCAAAGAATGCCAGTGAAGTCCGCAGCTTCCTTGGATTGGCAGGCTATTACAGAAAATTCATCAAGGGATTTTCTATGATAGCTAAACCCTTGACGAGTTTGACGAAGAAGGACATTAAGTATTCTTGGACCGAAGCCTGTGAAGATAGCTTTCGGGTATTGAAACTGAAGTTAACGACAGCCCCTGTTTTGACCCTCCCAACCGAAGAAGGAAAATTTAGTGTTTACTGCGATGCGTCTAAAGTTTGGTTAGGTTGTGTCCTGATGCAAGAGGGTAAAGTTATAGCGTATGCTTCTAGACATCTAAAGAATTACGAGCAAAATTACCCCACCCATGATCTAGAATTAGCTGCTGTCGTTTTTGCTTTGAAGATTTGGAGACACTATTTATATGGGCAGCAATGTGAGGTGTTTTTCGACCATAAAATCCTAAAGTACCTCTTCACACAGAAGGAGTTGAACATGAGACAGAGACGTTGGTTGGAATTTGTCAAGGACTACGATTTTGAGATCAAGTATCACCCGGGGAAGGCTAACTCTGTAGCTGATGCATTGAGTAGGATGTCAACAACAATGCAGCCCGTGGTTTCAACCATGTCTATACCTTTGAGAACAGAAGTTCAGATGTTTGACTTGGAGATAGTTCCAGAGTTATCTATCCTGCTCGCTGAGTTAACCATTCAACCAACAATTTTGGAAAAGATCAAGGATGCGCAACAGAGGGATTCGGAGGAAAATATCAGCATGATGAATAAGTTGAAAGACACCACCTCCGAGTTCAGTCTCTCCAAGGATGGAATCCTGAGGTTTAGGAATCGGTGGTGCATTCCTAATGACGTGGAATTGCGTAAGTTGATCTTGGCTGAGGCGCACTCCTCTTCCTTTTCTGTACATCCTGGCTGCACCAAGATGTACCGAGACCTGAAGTTACTGTACTAGTGGCCTAACCTAAAAAGGGATGTTGCTAAGTATGTAGAGTCCTGTTTAGTATGCCAACAAGTCAAAGCCGAGCACCAACGTCCAGGAGGTACTCTTCAGCCGTTGCCTGTTCCCGAATGGAAGTGGGAACACATAGCTATGGATTTCGTAGTAGGACTACCTAAGACGACAAAAGGACATGATTGTATTTGGGTTGTGGTTGATAGGATGACAAAATCAGCCCATTTCTTACCTGTAAGGACCACCTATACGATGGACCAATTCGCTGATCTCTATGTTCAGGAATTTATTAGGTTACATGGAATCCCTGTATCCATTGTCTCAGACCGTGACCCCAGGTTTACCTCTCGATTCTGGAAAAGTTTGCAAGGTACATTAGGTACAAAGTTATCTTTCAGCACAGCTTTTCACCCACAGACCGATGGCCAATCAGAAAGGACTATTCAAATAATCGAAGATATGTTGAGAGCATGTGTACTTGACTTTCAGACAACGTGGAGTAGACATTTACCGCTAGTTGAGTTCTCCTACAATAACAGTTATCAGTCCACCATTGGTATGGCACCATATGAAGCACTGTACGGTAGGAAATGTAGGTCACCTCTTTACTGGGACGAGGTTGGTGAAACAAAACTTCTTGGACCCAATATTCTGCAGCAAATGTCAGATAAGATTGCCACTATTCAGAAAAGAATGATGACTGCACAAAGCCGGCAGAAGTGTTATGCAGATCAAAGGAGGAGGGAACTCAAGTTTGCAGTAGAAGATGAAGTATTCTTAAAGGTGTCACCATTTAAGGGAGTTTTAAGATTTGGCAAGAAAGGAAAACTTAATCCGAGATTTATTGGACCCTTCCCTGTCTTGGCAAAAGTCGGGAGTACAGCGTACAGACTACAACTGCCTCCATCATTGGATAAAGTTCATAATGTCTTCCATGTGTCAATGTTAAGGAAGTGCATGCGTGATCCAATGCAAGTCATCCAGCCATCAGATATTGGTTTAGAGCCGACACTGGAGTATGAGGAGAAACCAATACAGATTTTGGAATATACAATCAAGACTCTGAGAAACAAGGAGATTCCATTGGTGAAAGTTTTATGGACGAATCACGGCATTGAAGAAGCCACATGGGAAAGACAGCAGGAGATGTTGGACAATTATCCAGAGTTATTTGCTTGAGCAATTTTCGAGGACGAAATTTTTTTTTAAGGAGGGGTGGATGTAACACCCGACATTTCGGCCAGGTGATTCTCTGACCATTTTCATTGTCACCCTCTTATTTAACCTTTATGATTTAAATTTAATGTTAAGACAAATTTATTACAAGTAGAGTAAAACTAGGTTGGGTGGCAGTTTTGTAATTAAGATTGATGGGTTGAGTATAAATAGAAAATGGAAACCTTAAACCTCATTTTATTACCACTGTAGCCGACATTCCCTCTCGGCGATTCCTTCTCTCCCAAGCTTTTGCTCTCGGCTACCAGAATCTTCCCTTGCTGACGGCTGGTTTCAGCCTGCTTTTCTCTGCAAATCCGCACCCGAGGTATGAAATGGACAATGTAGTCATTTATTAGTGATTAAAGTTCTGCTTTCAGCTCGGCATTTGAGTTCGGAATTTTCTTAGCAGTGGCCGAGTAGTTTAAGACCCTTTTAAGTCTGAGAGTAGAAATATCATCCCAAATCGATTCTGAACATTTCAAAGTAACCAACTCGGATTTAATCAATGGTAAAACCTGTCCACCTAGTTTCAGATTTCAGACTGCAGTGTGTCAAACAGAGGATTCGGAGTAACCTTAGCTATTAGAGTCCTAGGACGATTTATGAATAGAACTATTAGGACCTTTGTTTTAACTACAGTAATGTACATGTTTTAGGTGAAGAAGTTTAAAGGGAAGAAGCTCGGATTGCTAAGGAAACCAGGTAAGTGAATGTATTAAGATTTCCGGCCACTAGGGCCCTACACCGCAAGGGTATTAGGAAATCATTGAGATGTCTGTCTGTTGACTATGACTAGTTATTGCCATGATATGAAGAAATTGTGTAAGAAGATGTTAAGTTACAGGATGTTTTGCTTGTCCTTATGGTATGATTTCTCTCTGTGAACTTCATGTTTATGTATTGAGTCCACGCTTATGACTGAGTTAAGAACATGAAAAGTAAATGTAATCATGATTAAGTGCAGGACGGGGAAAAGAGACCATGACAAGTATAGCTCGCGGATTCTCCCCCTGGTGGAGGCCGAGCTGATGATATGTATGGCTCGCGAATTCTCCCCCTGGTGGAGGCCGAGTTGATGATGTGTATGGCTCGCGAATTCTCCCACTGGTGGAGGCCGAGTTAGTCATTACTATGATTGCCACGATAGGCAAATGACTATGAACCCCTGTCTTTCTCCCTCGTCTCCTGCCTTAATACATGCCATGTAAATAATGAAAATGAACATGAATGAAGAAAGGTTTATGAACTTGTGTTCTTTAATTTGTGCACTCATGTATATCTGTCAGCATGCATTCCTTACTAAGCATTAGGCTTATAGTTGAACCTTATGGTGTAGGTGAAGGAGGTTCAGGTGAGGATACTTTGTTCAAAGAGGATGCTTAAGGCTGGTTGCTGGAGGAAGCTCAAAATGACAGTGCAGGACTGGAAAGGCGATTTATGACCGCTGGTTAATGCTCTTTTGTTTCAGTATAATAAAGGATATGGTAGCTTAAGTAGGATGAGATTATTTTATAATGTTGAGCCTTGAGACTGTCTAGTTGATCACTGAGTCAGGGAATGATTATATAGATTTATAAATGATCTGTAGCTTAAGTCTTCCGCTACATGCATTCTGAATGAGTTGTGGTTTCTTTCTGTTGGAAGGAGTCATTTGATGATTTAGTGTTTTCTACCGTAAGATGGAAGCTGGACGAGGAAATCGTCTGGCTGACGTCATCGGCAGATGCCGAATGATAGTAGTTTGATGGCTTAGTCTTCCGGTTGACGTCATCGGCAGATGCCGAATGATAGTAGTTTGATGGTTTAATCTTCCGGATGACGTCACCGGTAGATGTAGAATGTGTTTTGTCGTTTAGCGACCGGTAGATGTAGAATGTGTTTTGTCGTTTAGCGACCGGTAGATGTTGGCTGACGTCACCGGAAGTTGTAAATGTTATCTTGTCGTCTAGTGACCGGTGGATGTCACCGGATGATTGTTTTAATTGAGCGTGCGAGGCCCACGTGCCCACCGGAAGATGTCTCCTTTTAGGCGGTCTTAAGCGAGTCACGCGCAATGCATGTGATGACCGGACGACGAAATCTCTGTAGATTGTCAATACATGCAACCCATGCAAACCCGAGCAGAATCATGTTAAGAGAGATGAGGGCATTTCTTCCTTGCCCGAATTTGTCAAGAAACCGATGACCGAGCCTAGTCGCTCGACTCTGTGAGAGTTTGAGCCGACGAGGTGTAGGAAATCGAGCACGAGAGGATTCGCCTTCCTTGATGGTTCTACGTCTCTGTTTCCAGTTTAAGTAAAAAAAAAAATATATATTATGTAAGTGAATGTCTGTCGAGAAATAGAAAAGATGTAATAATAGTAAAAGTAAAGCGAACGATTAATGAAAGTTTATGAACACGTGACGGCTCCTGGCCGGGGTCGTTACACGGACTACTTTTTCCAGTTAGACGGGGGGGGGGGGGGGGGGGGTACACGCTTATAACACGTACAGCCGTGCCTGAGCCCCATCTCGCATGACCTGTAACTGTATAACTGTATGAGTATGCAATAGATGTGGTATTGTGACAAACCCGTAATCGGTCTCCACAATAGGTCGTGCCCCTCTCCAGGCCACATCGCCATTCTCTTTAAAACATCATGCAGAAATTCATTTTCTATGTTCTTTTAAAACACGTGATGCGTGAACAGTTCAATATGACAGAAAGTAAACATACGTACAAAGCATACCATCAAAACACAAAATAAACCTAGAAGACAATCGAACCCTAACTACCCAACCAAAGCGAGTAAATAAACGCGTCACCAAAACTCCTCGAGACGACCTCGACGTATGGTGTAGGCCAATCGGCCAGAGAAGATCACGAGAACTTACCTCGTGTGCAACGCAGCTCAAACTCCGTCCACGAGCGTTGTTTGTCAGATGCAAAACACAACGGTCGATGTTAAAACAATTTAAGCTTCTAAACGTCCAAATTAACAAAACCTTAACTAAAGAATTTCTTAAAACTTCTAACTTAATTATTCGAAGCATATCGATGAACAATTTACGATTGATACCTCAAAACTACAATTTACGAGTTTTTCCCTAAAACCTTAAAATTCTCAAATTTTAACATTCGTCCTAAATCAATTAAATTCTTCCAATAACGTCCAATACATTCACTATATCCTTAATTACGGGAAACCTATCAATTTCGGACTATAAATCACGATTTTAAAACGAAACCTAAACGAAACCCTAATTGTTCAAACTCCGTAAAACTCGACATAAACGTTCTAAAACTATAGATCCATACCTAGAGCATCGATTGGAGGAGAAAACGCGAAGAAAACGGATCGAACGGAGGTCGGATGTCGAAGGATCGCCGCGGGCAGAGAAGAGGCCGAGAGAAAGAAAAGGAGAAGAAATGGCTCTGGCGTGAAAATGGTGAAGGAAGAAGAAGTTTAAGGTTTTTAATAAAATTTGGTTTGCAAAATTACCATTTTGCCCTCAGTACATATTTTATATTCGTTTTGTCTTTCGTTTCATTAATTGGCTAGCGATTTGGTTTCTCCAAAATCTTCTTACTTCACTAATAAGTCCAACTTATTATTTGGGATTTATTAAACTATCTGTTTGCAAATCGGACATCGTTTACTATTTTTATTACAACGTCCTTTATATTACGAGAAACTTAATTACTCGGAATATAGTGTTATTACTCCAAAAAATCCCGTAAATTCCTTAAAATTCCTATTAATCGTTAGGATCAAAATGACCATTTCCTTTCGTAAAACGGGTTTGATTTGACATATTTACAACATACCAATATATATTATAATATAAAATCTCGTACAAGCCGGATATTACATTCCACCCACCTTATTTAGAATTTTGTCCGCAAAAATTAACTACACAAATAGCTGAGGATACTTAGTCATCATATCCTGCTGTCGCTCCCACGTAGCTTCTTCCACCTCGTGGTTCCGCCACAAAACTTTGACTAGCGGGATCTCTTTGTTGCGCAAAACTTTGATGGAAGTCTCGAAAATACGCACTGGCCTCTCCTCGTAAGTCAAGGTGGGCTGTACCTCGATCTCTCTAGCCTCGACGATATGCGATGGATCGCGCAAACATTTTCGAAGCATAGATACATGAAATACATCATGAATACCCTCCATAGAAGCCGGAAGCTGTAGTCTATACGCCAACTTCCCGATCCTCTTCAGAATAGAAAAGAGCCCCACATAACGAGGGTTTAACTTGCCCCTCCTTCCAAATCTCGTAACGGCTTTGAACGGAGAAACTTGAAGATAAACTTCGTCGCCTTCCTCGAACTCTAGCTCTCTCCGTCGTGTGTCAGCATAGCTCTTCTGTCGACTCTGAGCTATCTCAATACGCTGTCGGATAACGGCAATCTTCTCTGCCGTTTGCTGTAGAATCTCAGGACCAACGACGCTGGCCTCGCCAACCTCGTCCAAATATAACGGAGACCTACACTTTCGACCATACAGCGCCTCATATGGAGCCATGCCAATCGTAGCCTGGAAGCTATTGTTGTATGAGAACTCAATCAGAGGCAAATATCGGCTCCACGAGCCCTGAAACTCTAGCACACAAGCTCTGAGCATATCCTCAAAAATCTGATTCGTCCTCTCTGTCTGACCATCAGTCTGAGGATGAAATGCCGTGCTGAAATTAAGCTGAGTCCCCATAGCTTTGTGCAGGCTCTTCCAGAACTTCGACGTAAATCTCAGATCTCTGTCTGAGACAATCGAGACTTGCACGCCATGAAGTCTAACAATCTCCTGCACATAAAGCTCGGCGAGCTGATCCATAGAAGATGCCATCCTCACAAATAAGAAGTGGGCCGACTTTGTCAATCGGTCTACAATAACCCATATGCCGTCATGACCCTTCGTCGTCCTCGGGAGCCCCGCAATAAAATCCATGGAGATCTGCTCCAATTTCCACTCCGGAATCGGCAGTGGCAATAATGTTTCGGCCAGTCTCTGGTGCTCTGCCTTTACCTGTTGACACACCAAACAGGTCTCAACGTACTTGGCAACCTCCCTCTTCATGCTCAGCCACCAGAAATGTTTTTTTAAATCTCGGTACATCTTAGTACTTCCCGGGTGCACAAAATATGCCGAAGAATGCGCCTCGGCCAATATATTCTTCTTCAGATCCTCGTCGTTAGGCACGTACCACCTATGCCTGAACTTCAGAATACCATCCTCTGATAAATGGGAATCTGACGAGTCTCCCAATGTCATGCTGGATTGAAGCTCCTCACACTCCATATCATTCTGCTGAGCCTCACGTTTCCGATCCAGAATAGTCGGCCTGAGAGAAATGTTGGTGAGCATACTGGACAACTCTACCACTATCTCCACGTTGAACCTCTCAATCTCAGACCGCAGCATAACTGACATCGCTGCTAATGAAGGCTGACTCGCAGAAGGCACTCTACTCAAAGCATCAGCTACCTTGTTCGCCTTTCCTGGGTGGTACTTGATATCGAAATCGTAATCTTTGACGAACTCAAGCCGCCCTCTCTGACGCATATTTAGCTCCTTCTGCATAAATAAATACTTCAAGCTCTTGTGGTCAGAAAATATCTCGCACTGCTGCCCATATAAATAATCTCTCTATATCTTCAGTGCGAAGACCACAGCTGCTAACTCATGGTCGTGCGTAGGGTAATTCAGCTCGTACGGCTTCAGCTGTCGAGAAGCATAAGCAATAACTCTCCCCTCCTGCATCAACACACAACCGAGTCCCACTCCAGACGCATCACAATAAATACTATACTTGTCACCTTCAACAGGTAGCGCCAATACTGGAGCGGTGGTCAATCTCTGCTTTAACTCCATAAAACTGTTATCACAAGCAGACGACCATATAAATCTCTCGTTCTTCCGAGTCAATCGTGAAAGAGGAAGTGCGATCTTCAAAAATCCCTCTATGAACTTCCGATAATAGCCAGCTAATCCGAGAAATCCACGCACCTTACGTACGTTCTTCGGCTGTGGCCAATCTCTGACCACCTGAATTTTGCTCGGATCAACAGAAACTCCATCCTGCGATATAATATGGCCAAGGAAGCTCACTCTGTCTAGCCAAAACTCGCACTCCGAAAACTTTGGATACAACTGGCGTTGACTCAGAATCTGTAAAACAATCCTCAGATGGTCCTCGTGTTCTTCCTTCGTCATAGAGTAAATCCGGATATCATCGATGAAAACCACCACGAACTTGTCCAAGTACTCCTTGAAGACACGGTTCATCAAATCCATGAATGTTGTAGGGGCATTAGTAAGTCCAAAAGACATGACAAGGACCTCATAATGCCCGTACCTCGTTCAGAAAGCCGTTTGCTGAATATCATCCTTTCGGACCTTCAGCTGATAATAACCCGAGCGCAGGTCTATCCTAGAAAACACTCGGGCACCCTGTAGCTGATCAAATAAGTCATCGATCCGAGGCAGTGGATACTTATTTTTCACCGTCAATTTGTTCAACTCCCTGTAATCAATGCACATCCTGAGGGTCCCGTCTTTCTTGTTGACGAATAGAACAGGCGCACCCCAGGGTGAAACACTGGGTCGAATAAAACCCTTCTCTAACAACTCATCAAGCTGAGTCTTCAGCTCCTTTAACTCGGCTGGTGCCAACCGATAAGGATTCTTAAACCTTGGCGCGGTATTTGGATAAACATCAATAGTAAATTCAATCTCCCGGTTTGGCGGTAACCCGGGAAGATTATCGAGAAATATACCAGAGAACTCTCTGACTATAGGAATGTCGCTCGGCTTTATTTTGCTGAGCAACTGAACATCAAATACTGAGGCCAAATAAATAGAGCACTGACCTTTAAACTGCTCGTTGACCATCATGGAATAAGAAATAGGCGAGCTATTCAATCTGTTCATCGCTTGATAAGAAAACTCAGCTTTACCCGGGGGTCGAAAGGTGACAATCCCGGATCGACAGTAAATGGTGGCGAAGTGCTGTGACAGCCAGTCCATCCCCAAGATAAGATCATAATGCTCTATGCCCACAACAATAAGGCGAGCATAGAGGGTTCTGTCCCCAATCGAGATAATATTGCCCTGGACCACCCGACCTGACTGCATACGCTCTCCCGAAGGTAGCATCACACTATATTCGCATTCTGCTAACTCAGGCGTAAGCTTCAATCTAGACACACAAGCAGTGGAAACAAAAGAGTGCGTAGCCCCCGTGTCTAACAAAGAAAACACAGCTACGCCCATAATCAATATAGTACCTGCTATCACGGTAGGTTGATCCTCGTTATCGACATCAACAGGCTCTATAAATACGAAGATCCTCGACATAACTCTCCTCTGATCACCGCCTAGCTGATCTCTGCCGAGCTTCGGGCAATCCCTAACAAAATGGCCCGCGTCTCCACACTGATAGCACACACCCATGCCCAATCTGCACTGGCCAGTGTGTTCCCTCTGGCATTTAGGGCAAAGAGGTATCTGAGAAGTCCCCTGTATCTGCTTCCCCTTACCCCGATCATTACCTCCCTCAAAAGGTCTCTTGACACCCCTCTGTTGCTGCTGAGGTTGTGCTCTAGGCTGCCAACCTCGGTTCAGAGACTGAGGACGTATCTCTGGAAGAAACCCTTAGATGGCTCCCTCGGTTTGGCAGAATCTCTATCAACTGCCTCAATATCAAGCGCCCTGGCCACTATCTCATCGTATGATACATTGCGCACCCCAGATATAGTAAGGCGCATCCGGAACTCCTGAATAAGTTCCTGTAAAAATCGGCGTACCTTGTCCTCGTTAACGCTGACCTGACGTGGCACGAATCGAGAAAGGGCTTCAAACTTCCTCACATACTCGGCAATAGAACTGACCTGCCGTAACTGCACAAACTCAACCATTTTTGCCTCCCGTACGGTATGGCTGAAATACTCTCTCCATCCCACGATTACCCGGAATGGCTGCCTCTCGAGCTCTAGTGCCATCTCGGTCTATCAAAGTACCCAGCTGTTGAGACTGTCTCTCCATCTGTTGAGCCTGTCGCTCCATATGCTGAGACTGCTGGGCAATAAAATCCTTGAGGGTGTCGATCGTATCATCTCGGTCGTCTTGGTCATTTCCTCGACGCACCATTTTTATAAATGACTCCTATAAAAAGTTAAGACAAATCCTCTAAGAAACTAGAAATCAAATAAAGCTATAAACATACTTAAAGTTGATGAAGAATGTTCGCGTAGTGGCTGTGCAGTCGAGCAGTCTATAGAACCGATTTTAAAACCCGGGGGCTCTGATACCATAATCTGTGACGACCCTAGTACTGTACCCAATTTCCCGTACATATTTTTTTTATCCCTATACTTTAAATAAACTCTAGGCGGAATATAAACCGAAATAGAAATTGAAATCGAACTTTAAACCATTTAAAACAAAACCTAATTTAATTAAATAAAACTAAAAACCATTAAGGAAAACAATTAAAATAAAACTAAAACAAGTGGGAGGGCAAAACTGTCAAAGCCGATACAAACAGGGAGCGGCGATCGATCTCCAACTACAGGAAATCGATCGTTGATGCACCAAACAGCAGGGCGATCAGTCGCCCTTCACACCAGCGATCGGTAGCCGTATCAAGACTAGGAGAGGCGATCAGTCGCCCCTCACCCCGCGCCCAGTCGCCTACTCCAATCGGCGATCGAAAGCCACCATTCGGCTATCGGTAGCCTCTCCCTTTAGCCCATTAAAATGTAAAAATGCTCCCTTGAATCCGAAATTCCAGATAGCAAAACACCAACTTTTAAAAATGCTCTCTGGGTTCCAGAGAGAAAAACACCAACTTTCTCCTTTCCTAAAATACATAGCCGATACACACATTAAACTTCCGAGAAAATAATTCGCATGGATACGTTTGAAAACCGAGTATATCCACCTGTTCTAAATCATCATCAATTCATGAAAATCTACATAAAAACTTAACCAAAACGTTTTACAAACAGTTTTACCAAAACATTGAACTATCAACATATAAACCTATCAACTATCTAGCTCCCAAACATCCTAAAATGTTCTAACTGTATAATTACTTTTTCTAATCTACCATCAGCCAAAAATATCCCAAAAACCCCAAAACCTATACATACATCCCCACGGGTCAGGTAAGCGTCGACCGCGCAACACACCACCGCAAGCCATCCTCCGTCAACTGCGTCACTCCTCAGGTGGAGGTGTCACGACCCTTAACCGTACCCTTAGTATTATTATTATTTTATTTTTTTTTAAAAAAAAAACTTTTAGCTTTAACTGTACTTAGGGCGAAACCTCAATTGAAATCGAAATCGGAATTGGAATCGAAGTTCGTTTAGTAATTCATTTAAAGCAAATACTAAAACAATTAAAACTTAAATCAATTAAATCAATTAAAACTATTAAATAATTAAAATTAAACTTAAATTAAAAGAAATAACATGGCGATCAGTCGCCAGTAAATGGGGCGACTGATCGCCCATCGGCGATTGCAATAGGCGACCAGTCGCCTGTTGCAAATCGCCTGTGGCGACTGATCGCCACAATTTGTGGCGATCAGTCGCCACGCTCTCTGGATTCCTCCAGAGAGCAGCGACTAGCGCCTGGGGAGAGGCGATTGATCACCTCCAAGAGGCGATCAATCGCCATGCTCTCTAGAATTTCTCCAGAGAGCACAACTTCCTCCCCCCCTTCTTTCTTTCTTCCTTTCCTCCTTCACGCCCTGCACTCTACCTTTAAACACAACAACCTCCACAATAATTCACCTCTAAACATACTTCTAACCAACCCTTCATCACTAATCCCCTCTTCGGTCCAAGTATCACCCAAATAAACGACTCACAATCGTACATGAAAACATATTAAAATTCAATGAAATTGGACTACATGGATCGCACTAAGACCGTACGCATCCATACAGTCGTAAATCACCTAAACTCATTAAATAAAACCCAATCAAATCCTCAAAACAAACATCTAACATAAACACAAAATTTACTAAAACATCACCAAAGACATACGTTAACAAATCCTTCAAAATAGCACTACTTCTAACCTACATCCACTATACGATTTCCTAAATAATAAAGTTTCTCCACAAATCCTAAATCCCTCACATTTTTTTAACATCAAAACAAGTTCACATCAATTACCCAAAATTTTCTTGGAGTACACCCACAGTCATCGAATCTTGCCAAAACACACCCCGTCGCCACGAGCACCATCCGTCGACCACCTATTCTTTGTCATCGAGAGAAACTCTCGCTTTCATACCTGTCACCTACATCATACAACATATACATTAAGCCTAATGCTTAGTAAGAGGATGCACTATATGACGTATGCATGAATGCATGACTTTTCATAAAACATGTTCATTTACTTGTTCTTATTCTTTTTCATAACATTTAACGTTGACATGGATTAAGGTGGGCATCTTATCAGGGAGGTAGCCCAAGTGCGTGTACATAGTCCTTTCGGCCATATTCATGATCCATCGCGTGGATAGTGACAATAGTTCTGTTGTTATGGCCATACAGTCCCACCCACACTTATCATTACTTTTTCCTTTACATAATTCATGCATGAAGACATTTTGAGAAAACATGATGCATGAGGAATTCACGTATAACATACCATCAAACATATCACCAAACAATTCACAACGAACATGGACATACAATACTTTTAACGAACTTTACAAACAACTAATAGCTAACATTCTAGACTACCCGACTCAGTAACCCCACAATAAGAAAATCATCATCAAAATACAAAAGCCTAACGTTGACACGATGTAGGGCCTTAAGGGCTGGAAACCTTGCACCCACTTACCTGGCGTCCGTAGCAAGCCGAGCACCATCCGAAAGTCGTTTCCACCTAAAGCATTTCACAATTAAGGACATTAGAATCAACCCTAATTAAATGAATTTCAAATTCAAACTAAGCCCCTAACTAAGGAAATTCTTTCCTAAAACTTCATTTTCTCCATTCGGGCATTTCATCGAACACGTGGTGCTCACCATAAACCAAACTCCATTAATGGCTTTTCCTTCAACTCCAACAACCATAAATTAACTCAAATTCCTCCACAATCCTCCAATTCATAAATCTCTCATCCTAACAATCAAAACCCATCTTACAGGCACCAATAACAACCACAAACACGATAACATTATCAGTTTACTACAAAGCTGAAAATCTCCACTTTAAACAGCAAACCCTAATCGAAAATCCATCGTTAAAAACTAAACAAAACTTGCTTAAAGATCGGAGCTTACCTAGAACGTCGATTGGAGAAGGAAAATTGAAGAAGAAATCGCCGGAAGAGGAGGCGTTGATCGATCGTTGAAGGAACGATGGGGGAGGGAAAGAATCGCCAAAATGAAAGGGAGAAGCTCGCTGGAGCTTTGGCGTGAAAGTGAAGAAGAGAAAAGGAGAGATTGTGTTTTTAATAAATCAAACCCCACAATTTACCCTTTTACCCTTATATCCAATTATTCGCTTAATTCATTATTTCGTCTATTGATTTGGCTCCTTCAAAATTCTCTTATTTCTCCAAATATTATTACTCATTCCAAGGGTTCTAACGAAACTCTCCGTTCGCAAAACGGATCTAATTTACTATTTTTACGACTTAAAACGCTATAGGCGGAAAAATGTAACTCGGCGTTACACTAACGATTGGATTTCTAAAAATTTTCTTATCTCTCTAAAAATCCTCATAAATTCCTAGGGTTCTAATGAAACTTCCCATTCGAGAAAAGACTTTAATTTACTATTTTACGAAAATACCCCTAAGAGCGGAAACCTGAAATTTCTAGGCATTACAGGAGGGATCTCGTCCTCACCTGTTTCCTCGTAATCACCTACACCATACAGACACCTATGAGATAAAAATCTCAGCAAGTTCTAGTAAATGTACATGCATGCTATGCGTATGAATTTAGAAATCATGTAGCATTTTCTTTATCTTTACTCTGTGGTGTCACCGAGATCTCAGCCTCCTAACCGGAGAGAGCCCATCCTGCGGTCGGACTACTCTTTCCAGTTAGACGGGGGGGTACACGCTTACAACACGTACAGCCGTGCCTGAGCCCCATCTCGCATGACCTGTAACTGTATAACTGTATGAGTATGCAATAGATGTGGTATTGTGACAAACCCGTAATCGGTCTCCACAATAGGTCGTGCCCCTCTCCAGGCCACATCGCCATTCTCTTTAAAACATCATGCAGAAATTCATTTTCTTTGTTCTTTTAAAACACGTGATGCGTGAACAGTTCAATATGACAGAAAGTAAACATACGTACAAAGCATACCATCAAAACACAAAATAAACCTAGAAGACAATCGAACCCTAACTACCCAACCAAAGCGAGTAAATAAACGCGTCACTAAAACTCCTCGAGACGACCTCGACGTATGGTGTAGGCCAATCGGCCAGAGAAGATCACGAGAACTTACCTCGTGTGCAACGCAGCTCAAACTCCGTCCACGAGCGTTGTTTGTCAGATGCAAAACACAACGGTCGATGTTAAAACAATTTAAGCTTCTAAACGTCCAAATTAACAAAACCTTAACTAAAGAATTTCTTAAAACTTCTAACTTAATTATTCGAAACATATCGATGAACAATTTACGATTGATACCTCGAAACTACAATTTACGAGTTTTTTCCTAAAACCTTAAAATTCTCAAATTTTAACATTCGTCCTAAATCAATTAAATTCTTCCAATAACGTCCAATACATTCACTATATCCTTAATTACGGTAAACCTATCAATTTCGGACTATAAATCGCGATTTTAAAACGAAACCTAAACGAAACCCTAATTGTTCAAACTCCGTAAAACTCGACATAAACATTCTAAAACTATAGATCCATACCTAGAGCATCGATTGGAGGAGAAAACGCGAAGAAAACGGATCAAACGGAGGAAGAACCGAGGTCAGATGTTGAAGGATCGCCGCGGGCAGAGAGGAGGCCGAGAGAAAGAAAAGGAGAAGAAATGGCTCTGGCGTGAAAATGGTGAAGGAAGAAGAAGTTTAAGGTTTTTAATAAAATTTGGTTTGCAAAATTACCATTTTGCCCTTAGTACATATTTTATATTCGTTTCGTCTTTCGTTTCATTAATTGGCTAGCAATTTGGTTTCTCCAAAATCTTCTTACTTCACTAATAAGTCCAACTTATTATTTGGGATTTATTAAACTATCCGTTTGCAAATCGGACCTCGTTTACTATTTTTACTACAACGTCCTTTATATTACGAGAAACTTAATTACTCGGAATATAGTGTTATTACTCCGAAAAATCCCGTAAATTCCTTAAAATTCCTATTCAATCGTTAGGATCGAAATGACGCTTTGCTCTCGTAAAACGGGTTTGATTTGACATATTTACAAAATACCAATATATATTATAATATAAAATCTCGTACAAACCGGATATTACATTCCACCCACCTTATTTAGAATTTTGTCTGCAAAATTTAACTACACAAATAGCTCATGATACTTAGTCATCATATCCTGCTGTCGCTCTCACGTAGCTTATTCCACCTCGTGGTTCTGCCACAAAACTTTGACTAGCGGGATCTCTTTGTTGAGCAAAACTTTGATGGAAGTCTCCAAAATACGCACCGGCCTCTCCTCGTAAGTCAAGGTGGGCTGTACCTCAATCTCTCTAGCCTCGACGATATGCGATGGATCAAGCAAACATTTCCGAAGCATAGATACGTGAAATACATCATGAATACCCTCCATAGAAGCCGGAAGCTGTAGTCTATACGCCAACTTCCCAATCCTCTTCAGAATAGGAAAGAGCCCCACATAACGAGGGTTTAACTTGCCTCTCCTTCCAAATCTCGCAACGCCTTTGAACGGAGAAACTTTAAGATAAACTTCGTCGCCTTCCTCGAACTCTAGCTCTCTCCGTCGTGTGTCAGCATAGCTCTTCTGTTGACTCTGAGCTATCTCAATACGCTTCGGATAACGGCAATCTTGTCTGCCGTTTGCTGTAGAATCTCAGGACCAACGACGCTGGCCTCGCTAACCTCGTCCAAATATAACGGAGACCTACACTTCCGACCATACAGCGTCTCATATGGAGCCATGCCAATCGTAGCCTGGAAGCTGTTGTTGTACGAGAACACAATCAGAGGCAAATATCGGCTCCATGAGCTCTGAAACTCCAGCATACAAGCTCTGAGCATATCCTCAAGAATCTGATTCGTCCTCTCTGTCTGACCATCAGTCTGAGGATGAAATGCCGTGCTGAAATTAAGCTGAGTCCCCATAGCTTTGTGCAGGCTCTTTCAGAACTTCAACGTAAATCTCGGATCTCTGTCTGAGACAATCGAGACTTGCACTCCATGAAGTCTAACAATCTCCTGCACATAAAGCTCGGCGAGCTGATCCATAGAAGATGCCATCCTAACAAATAAGAAGTGGGCCGACTTTGTCAATCGGTCCACAATAACCCATATGCCGTCATGGGCCTTCGTCGTCCTCGGGAGCCCCACAATAAAATCCATGGAGATCTGCTCCAATTTCCACTCCGGAATCGGCAGTGGCAATAATGTTCCGGCCGGTCTCTGATACCACAATTGTCACAACCCGAAACCCAACGAACCGTGACTTACATCATCGTGATCTTATACATAATCTTTACTCTTGTAACGCATTTTTTTAAAAAAAAATAAAACATAAAAACATCGTACCATAAAGGAAAATTTCTTGAAAGAAACTTTAATAAATGGATTGAGAACCATGTTTCAAAATTCATTTGGAATCCCTTGAAAATAACTTAAGACATTAATAGAATTGAAGAAGAAAATAAGAGGGAGGATATTGTCGGATTTAAAGAAGAATAAGAGGGGTAAATTCGAAAAAAAAGAGCCGATTGATCGGTCAAAAGAGGCCGATCGATCGCTCTGTCCAAAATAATATAGCAGGTCGATCGCTCACCATTTGAGCGATCGATCGCCCCTTCAAAAACAACGCAGCCGATCGATCGCTCTTCCCTTGAGCGATCGATCGCCCCTTTAAATCAAATACAGCCGATCGATCAGCTGCCTTTGCCGATCGATCGGCTACGCCTATAGAATAGCCAAACAACGAAACAGCAAATGTTGATCGATCGCAGCCTTCATTAATAACTCAAACATATCACCCTAGTATCCTCGTGATGCAGGGCCCTAGCAGCCAGAAATCCTAACACACCCACTTACCTAGGGTCCTTTAGCAACGTCGTGCCGTCACTTTAAGCTCTTTTCACCTATGACATTTCATATTCCGATGTTAAAAATCAATCCTAAATAATCTAAACTCAAAACTAGCAAAGTCCTAGCTAAGGAAATTTCCTAGAAATCTAACTTATCCCATTCGGGCCTTTTATCGAACACTTGGTGTGTATTAACAAAACTAACCTATCATTAATAACATTTACTCCTCCCAACTACCAAAACTTAATAAGTCAACCAACCATAACCAACATAACACTAGGAGCAACTATAAATTCTATTGCTAATCGATTCTCAGCAAAACCTATAACTCCCAACAACTTCTAATAGAAATCATACTAAATAAAAATCTCTAAAACGACACTAAACCTATCCAAAGATTAGAATCCTGCCTAGAGTTTGAATCCTGAAGAAAACGGTGGAAGAAATCGTCTAGGAGGTAGATTTGTGGCTGGTGGGAGGAAGAGGCGTGAGGGAATGGAGAGGGAGACGTCGAGGGAAGGAGGGAGAGGGCGGCTGGGAGATGGGAGAATCATGAGAAATGAGAGAGTGCTTAAGGATTTTAGGTTTTAATTAATTTTGGTTGGCAAATTACCATAATGTCCTTCCTATTATTCTTTTACATAATTCCATTTATTAACTTATGGTTTGATCTCCCCAAAATATTATTAAATCTCTAAAATTCCTCATAAATCCTTGGGGTTCCAAGAAAATTTCCCGCTCGCAAAACGGAGTCAACTAACTATTTATATGAATTAAAATGCTAAGCGGCAGAAATCCCGTGGTCTAAATATAAAATTCTAAAATCTAAAAGATCCGGGTGTTACATTGGCTTCCCTTTAACACTTGGAAATAGAATTAGAATGAGGATTAGCTTCCTTGGCTTGACTTCACATGGATTTAAGCCCCTGTCGATCAAGGAGAGGGATTTTGAGTTGTCACCAGTTTTGGCCTCCCTTAAGAATACATGTTCTTGTCCACCTTGGTTAATGAGAGTTAATACATCCTCCAAGCTTCCAAGAAACTTATATGTAACTCCCGGGAAATTCCCACAACGTACGTAGCCTTAAATTAGATGAATATGGGAACTTAAGGTTGATTCTAGAGTCATGTTAAGTATAAGAGTGAGAGAGTGAAAGTTGGTAGAGAAATTTGGTGAAAACTATAAAGTGAGAATGTTAGAGATTGAATTTATTGTAAAGGAAATAAAGGTAAAAAGAACAGTGATTGATGAGGAAGTTCACGTTGGAATTTAGTTAAACCAACGGGGGGAGGAAGTTTCTTTTTAAGATGGTTAAGTGTTACGGTTAGAAAAATTAAAAGGTGATGGTTGAAAAGTCAAAAGACTTATGAACGAATAAGAAGTAAATAATGTTAAGTAGAAAGGATAAGTTTGGAAAAAATAAATAAATAAAGAAAAGTGATGCATTTTATGTGGAGAATGAGAAAGAGAAAAAGGAGAGGGTTGTTTTAGAAATTTAATGAGTTTTGTGGAAAAAAATAAAAAGAGGAAAGAATTGAGAGAGTTATGGCCGATTGAAGTTGGACGATAGAAATTGTAGGAAAATCGGGTTTTTGTAGTGTTGTTTTTTAAATGTGGTTAATTGCGTTGATTGGATTTAGTTTAGGATTTCTAGAAGGTTGCTAAATTATTTCCCTTAACCTTCTAGTTCGAAGTGAACTAATACGTGTGGGGAATCCAAGTAAGTAGTGGTTGGTTGTGTTTTGCCTTCGGGCCTACACAATGGAACGGTAGGGAATTGTTGTTTGTTTGTTTGATTGGTTGTTTGTTTTATTTTGTGTTGAGCATTGTATGACATGCATCATTGTTTTCCAACTACGAAAATATGTGTTTTGAACATTGTTTGCAAACTGTGAGAGTGGAATGTAAAAAGATAAGAAGATACGTAATGCAATGCGGTCTTTTGGTGGAGTCACCTCGTCGATATACGATGCATGAAACAGGGCAATTCGAGAGGGTCTCTACACAAGAAATGCTGAAGAAAATATGTAAGACGGGAACGCTTTGATGTTAAAGTGATAGTAAGAAAGCACTAGAAGGTTCCGTGAACGTTTCGATGTTGACGTGCTAGTAAGAAAGCAATAGAAGGTTCAACGATCGAGTATAACGCTTCGATGTTGAAGTGCTAGTAAGAAAGCACTAGAAGGTTATGCGATCGAGTATGGGAGGAGATCGTGTATGGTTGTCCCATGTGTGAACACGATGTGTGCCTCGGATCTAGCCCTACGGGGTCAATCCGTGACCATCCTGATAGGAAAGATATCCGCTTGACTCCCAAGTGAAAGTGAAAGAGTAATGAAACGAAAATGAAATAAACACACTTGAGAGATAGAAACCGCATGTGTTAGGGTTGTGTGTGAGGGTTGTGTGTGCATTGTTTTAAATTATATTGTTCCCTACTTGCTAAGCATTAGGCTTACGTTTTATGTTCCGTGGTGTAGGTGACGACGTCCTTACAGGTGAGAGCAATGAGGAAAACTAGGATTGGGACTGCAGTCAGTGATATACGCGGTATGCCAGTGTGGGTAGTTGTCGGGGCGCCTCGACCATGGTTTTCAGGGAGTGTGGGGGATCGGTATTCCAGATTATATATAGTTTTCCTAACTATTTTTGGTTGAGTGTTCGTAGAATTTAGTTGTTTTATTTGGTCGTACAGTTGGACTTGTTTGTATAAATAATGGTTGTTTTATAAACTTTTGTAAATGTTGTTTTGCAATGGTTTTGAATATGTTTTATCAAATGTTTGATTTTCAGGTTTGTGGATTTCAAACCTTTAGTCGATATGCTGCTCGATTTTTCGTAGAGTAAACGACGTCGGTTTTCAATCGCATTCTCATTTTTGCTGACATTTTGGAGTCAAATTTCCGAGGTTTTTACGTGTCAAGAAGTCGGGAATGTTGGGAACGTTTGTGGTAAATTTTGGGTGATTTGGGTGTGAGTGGTTTGAAGAAAAATGAGAAAGAAGTGAAAATGATGCGCTGGTGGCTGAGGGTTAGCACGTAGGACAAGGAGTGGGTGCGCAGGGCGCGGCGGTGGCGTGTGCAGGGCAATCCAGCGCCCGGCGCTGTGCGCCGATCGATCGCAGGCAGTGCGCCGCTACGCGCGTGATGTGAGTAGTGATAGCACGCGATGCGCGCACCCAGCGCGCATGATGCGAGTAGTGACAGCACGCGATTGCGCGCACCCATCGTGCGCGTGAGAGCCTAAGTGTGCCATTCCGAGTTGTTTTTTTAATTTTAATTTTTCAAATATGTTTTAACCCGATCTTTTCTGACACGTTTTGTACATATTTTACGCACGTTTTCCAACCATTTTTTAGGGTTCGAAAAACTCAAAAATTGAGTCAAAATTTTATCGGATTTTATTTTAAACTTTATTTTAAAGGTGGTAAGTGTGAGCCAAGTAGCACACTCAGCCGGGGTGGGTTCGGGGGCCTTATATTATACCTCTTGTCGGAGATCTTGAGGACAGTTCCCATGGCACATCAACATAGGTACCTATAGTTGCACACATATATCAATACATTACTAAAACTCTTAGAATAGTTTGTGAATCTCATAACAAAGATAGATTCCCACTCGTGGACACACAAGAGAAGCACTACGAAAATATCTCGAATGTGTCAAGGGCCGTAACATCGAAACACCGAGACAAAATGCCTAGATATTTTTCAAAGTTGCTTCCCAAAATTTTGTCATTGTGGCTGTAACACCCGGTTTTACGGAATTTTGAATTTTGCGCGCAATGGCATTTTCGTAAATAATTAAAATAAGTTCATTTTACGAATTGAGAGTTTTAATGGAACCCTTGTGATTTATATGAATTTTAGGAGAAATATGAGAATTTCAGAAATTCAAATCAAAATATAATGCCTAAGTTTCTATTTTTGACTTTATAACGATTTAATTCGTAAAAATAGTAAATTAAATCCGTTTGACGAACAGAAAGTTTTATTAGGGCCCTAGTAATAAATCAGAATTATTGGTGAAATAAAGAAATTAGGAGAAACCGAATCGATGATTAGATAATGAAATAAAAGGATATTAAGATTAAATGGCAAAATAGTAATTTTGCATGTCAAAATCCATTAAAATAACACAACCCCTCTTTCTTCCTCCTAGCACTTAACGAAAAATCGCAGAACACCTTCTCTAGCAATTTTTCTCTCCCTCTGAAGATTCTTCACGTTCCGGCCGATCCTCCTCCGATCAAAGGCGATTCCTTCACGTTTCCTTCTCCAAATGACATCCTAGGTACGATTCTATAGTTTTAGTCCTTTAGTTCTCGATTTCTAGGTTGTTTAACGGTTAGGGTTTCATAGGATTTTCATAGAAATAATCATGTTTTGTTATAAATGGTTAGGTAATGCCGTATTTGCGATTATTGGACGTAGTTAGATGGTATAAATTCTTGGGTTGCAATTTTCGGATACTTGGAGCTTTGGAGAACTCCATTAATGGAGGTTTAAGGTTGGTGAGCGTAAGATGCTCGATGGAATGCCCGAGAGAGGTTTATTAGAATTTTTAGGAAATTTCCTTTAGTTAGGAGTTTTGTTAGTTTACGAAATTTCATTGTTTAGGCTCAATTTTAACAAAGGATGTTGTGAAATGTTCTAGGTGACAAAGCTCAAAACGAGGAGCTCGGTGTGCAAAGGATGCGAGGTAAGTCTTCGTGAGTCGTTTGGCCAATTTGGCCTAAACCATAAGAATGAATGTTGATTGAGGATTTGGAGATGTAGGATGTTTTGGGTAATTAGATTGGGTAGTTAGCTTAGTTTAAATTGTTGAATGTTTTCGTTCGATGTTTGTTTATGCTTCGGCTTTATTTATAGCATCGTACATGTTCATGCATCATGGTTTCTGAAAAAGCACGAAAAATGAATTTCCACGTATGTTTTTATGAAAAGGAAATGGTTAGCGAAAAGGTAGGATGACTAGCGAAAAGGTAAGAAAGTATGTAATGACGGTCACATTGAGGAGGTTGTTCAGACATGGCTAACCTACGGGTGAAACATTGTAACATCCGACTTTTGCAGAATTTTAAATATTTCAATTTATAATGACATTTTTGTAATATGTCAAATTAAGTCCGTTTTACGAAAGGAGAGCATTATTAGAATCCTAATAATTAATAAGGATTTTAGAAAAATTTCGGAAATTTTAGGAGTTGTAACGCTAATTTACGAGAATTAAGTTTCTCGTAGTATAAAGGACGTTTTAGTAAAAATAGTAAACGAGGTCCGTTTTATGAACGGACAGTTTTAATAAATCCCTAATAATAAATAGGAATATTTAGAGAAATAAGAAAATTCCGGAGAACTCAATTTGATAAGCGAAATAAGGAATGAGGTAACAGAGTTATTAAAAGGGGAAAAAAGGTAAATTATAAAGTAATATTATTTAAATATTATAAAACACCTCCCTTGGTGTTTTCTTCATTTTCACTAAGGAAATCTCCAGAGAGCTTCCTCTGGTGATTTCTTCATCCCTCTCCAACGTTCTCCTTCGGCCATCGACGATCGGCTCTCTTCTGTCGACTTTTCTCTTCCAGTTTCTTTCCGCAATCGAGCCCTAGGTATGATACGAGTGCTTTAGTTCGTTAGTTTTCGATATTTACGGATTATGACGGTTGGGTTTTGATTAGGGTTTTGTTGAAATTGTAAGTTTACGTTAGAAATCGATAGATCTACCTTATTGAAGCTTATTGTTGGAATGTTTGTGATTATTGGTGATAGATAGGTTGAATTAATGATTATTAGTGAGTTTTAGTGGTTGGAAAAGTGTAAAAACCCCATTAATGGAGGTTATAGAATTTGTGAGCGCAATGTGCTCGATAAAATGGCCGAATGAGTTATAATATAATTTTACAAAAATATCCTCTAGCTAGAAGTTTCGTTAGTTCTTGGAATCGATTCTCTAGAACCGATTTTAATAACTATTGTTGCGAATTGGCGTAGGTGATCAAAGCTCCTTGACGGCGCTCAACTCATTAAGGACATCAGGTAAGTCTTCGCGACTTGTTTGGCCGATTGGCCACACCATAAGATTTTATGTTATTCGAGGTAATTGGAGAATGTAGGTTGTGTTGGGCGACTAGGTTGGGTAGTTTGTTTTAGTTAAGTGTAGTATGTTTAAGTTTGTTGTTTGTTTATGCTTTGATTATTTTTATAGCATTGCACATGTTCATGCATCATGTTTATGAAAATCACGAAAAAGGAATTTCTATGCATGTTTTCATGAAAAGGAAAAAGATAACAAAAATGTATGAATGTATGTAATCTGGTCACGTCGGTGGCGGTGGTTCAGACATGGCTGCTAAGGGAGCATGTTTTCCCCCCGGGTAGATACGAGGGGCTATCCAATCGCTGGATGTGCCGCTCTTATCTACTGAGAGTGAGGCCCCGGTGACGTATATTTAATGAAATGAAATGAATAGTGAAAAGGTAGGGAGCATGTTTTATGATCTGCATGCATAGCATTCACTTACATTCACTTAGACTTACTGAGCCTTAAGCTCACATTTTATTTCTATGGTGTAGGTGAACTCGAAACAGGTGAGGACGAGATCCCTCCACCCGAGGAGTGATGCAGTTGATGGAGGACGGCTCGCGGGGGTGTGCTGGTGCAGTCGATGCTTAACCCGACCCGTGGGGATGTACGTATGTGTTTTGAGGGAATTGGGATGTTTTGGGCTAATGATAGACTAGAAGGAATAACTGTATAGTTGAATATACTAGGATGTTTGGAAATCTGGATAGTTGATAGGTTTATGTTCAGAAATTTTTAAACGTTTTGGAAACTGGTTTTTATAAATTGCTTTTGAATGCTTTTGGATAGTTTTCGTTAAAATGGTTAGTGATTTAAAAATAGGAGGGTTTGTTTAGTTTTTAAACGGTCCACGCAATTCATTTTCGTGAAAACATATTTCGTGTTAAATGTGTCCCGAGTCGTTTTTAGTATGGTTGTGGTGTAGGTAGAATTTCATTGGTGATAGTGTGAAGAAAATGGAGGTATAAGTGTGCAGGGAATAAAGGAAAGAGAGAGACAAGCTCTATGGAATTTCGGATTCCAGAGAGGTTGTCGATTTAGTTAAGTGTTTTGTGAGAAAGTCATCGTCCATAGTCACGTGGAAGAATAAGTCCCGTGGACAATTGGGTCACGTGAAAGATTTTGGACGATAAGTATTTAATTAAGTAATCTATAAGAAAGTCATCGTCCATGGTTATGTAAACAATTATGGACAAATAAGCCTCGTGGACGATAGCGTCGCCCACGGTTACTGTTGATCGGTAGACGTCGTCTGCTGAGTAATGAAGTCACGTGGGTAACACGTGGTCTGCGGATGATAAGCTTAAATAAGTCTGTGGGTTGACCACGGTCTCTGTTGACCACTGACGCAGACTTCGTCGTCCATGAGGCCTTCTGACTTCGTCGTCCACAAAGCCTTTAGGTTTAAACGTCCACGAAGCCTTTAGTCTTCATTGTCCGCGGCATTTTTTGACTTCGTCGTCCACGAAGCTTTTAGGTTTAAACATCCACGAAGCCTTCAGTCTTCATTGTCCACGGCATTTTCTGACTTCGTCGTCCACGAAGCTTTTAGGTTAAAACGTCCACGAAGCCATCAGCTTCTATCGTTCCTGTCTGCCTCTGTTTTGTTCACATTTAAGAAACACGAGAGAAAAATTGACTTTACGCCCTTATGCAATCTGCCGCCTTTTAAGTTTAAATTTTATAAACTAATTTCCAATGATTGTCTAGATTTCGGTAGATCCCTCCCCTGTTTTAATTATTTTTACTTAAATGTTTTCTCATATTTCATTAAATGGTTTGCGATGGTTTAAAAGAAAAATTTACACGGTAAAATAAGGATACGGGTAAGGGTCGTTACAAACATGTTTTTCCCCCGGTATATAAAAGGGGCTATCCAATCGCCGAATGTGCCGCTTTTATCTACTGAGAACGAAGCCCTAGTGACATATATGAAATGTAATGAAAAGGAAAATGATGCATGATTTACGAACTGCATATGCAGAGCATTCACTTGCATTCACATAGATTTACTGAGCCCTTTAGCTCACAGACTGTTTTCTATGGTGTAGGTGACTTTGAGCAAGGTGAGGTTGATGTCCCTCCACCTGACGAGCCTGGAGTTTGATGAAGGGTGCCTGTGGAGTACGCTGAGCAGTTGGTGCAAACTTGACCCGTGGGGAGCTATAGGTTAAGTATTTTGGGGTTTTGGGATAAACGGGCAGATGGGTGAAAGAAATGTATAGAAACCATTCTAGGATGCTTGGTATCTGGATGTTTATTTTGTATAGCTTGTGAACGTGTGTATAGGGTGTCTATTTTGATGATTCGTTAGCTTCCGCTATGTATGGATGAATATTGATCAATAGGTTAATGTTTTGATGATATAGATTTTGATTGTTAAGCTTTGATATGGATTTGGATGATTTAGAGTTGGTTTTATTGTTTTGGAGACAAATGTGTTGTTTTGTGTCGGTTTTGATGATTTTAGGGGTTTGGTTTATGGATGAGTATTTTGGATGAAAAGTTGATGAATATTTGGAGGATGATATTTGAAATGTGTATTAGGTGAAAATTTGAAGAAAAATGGCTATAGATGAAAATTGGTTCGGGTTGGTGCGCAGGGCGCGCAGCTGGCGCGCGCAGGCAGAACCAGCAGGGCTTGCAGGTGCGCGCTGCCCTGCACCAGGCAATCAATCGGCGCATTTGGTCGATCGATCGGCTGATGCTGCTGGAAATGCAACGATTCCAGAGAAGGTGCCAATCGATCGGCCAACAGTGCCGCGCTCTGGTGAAAAACCAGAGGGGTCGCCGATCGATCGGCGCCCCCAGGCGATCGATCGGCTGGGCACTGGCGTTGCGCGCTGCAGTTGGGCACTAGAGCGGGTGAGCGCACGGTGAGGCACGTGGTTGGTGCGCAGTGAGTGCACGACAGTTGTGCGATACACGTGCGGCAAGGGCGCGCAAGGCGTGCAGCACGGGCGCGCGGGGTGCATGCCGTGGCTATGCAGTATGCGTGTGGCGTGCGCGCAGCGTGCGGTGTGGGCATGCGCGCCCCACTCGTGCCAAATGATATGTTTTATGTTCCTAAGCCTCTTTTGATGATTCCTGACCTTAGACAAGTCTTTTTGGGTACGTTTTAAGTTAGTTCCTAAATGTCGATAGATATGGATGGATTGAATACCCGAGTCCGTTCTCTAGCGATTGAACGAATGTAAATGAAAGGAAATGAAGAACAAAAATGATAAACGTATGAAAAGAAAAAAGTTTATGAGAACGGACGAGGGTAGTATGTATGCACGCACGACACAGGTCGTGGCGGCCTTGATGTGGGGTCGGGGTCGTCACAGTGGCATTCCCACATGGGCACTCCTACATGTGTCAACATATTGTGTAATCTGGAAAATTGAATAATGTCTAGGCTTAGTGGTCCTTAATGTTGCATCCTTGCAAACAGAAAAACGTCAAAGATAGTTGAAAGGTCGACTTACCTTTAAAGTGTGACGACCCCAACCCGATCAGGGCCGCCACGGACTTGCCGTGACATAATCATTACCTAAGCCCTCGTTTATTCTTCGCATAAAATTTTTCATTTTTTTACTTTAGACATAACCCAAAACCCTTAAACAAACTAACCCTAACGTAACCTTAACTTTAAACTCTCGTAACCACGTAAATTTTTCTTTTTATATCACTCATAACGTTTCGACTTCTAAACCATTAAATTGAAGTCTCGGATTGTTGAAACCCCATAAAATCACCCATTCCTCGATCGTCAAAACATGACACTAATATAACCTACAATTTCAGACAAATTCAAGAAAACGAACTGCATGGATCGCTCTAAAAATCGAGCTTATCCTTACCTGTTAAAAATAACCCAAGCAGTTCCAGTATATTTCTAAAATTAAGACTCTACATTCTAAACAATCTACTACCACTACATATACATCAAAACTCGACTGTTCATACATTTTTCTATCAAAACATCTAATCTACATACTTAAACACTTTGATACTTTAACAAATTAAATCTACACGTAGACCTACTAACCAACAAAACTAACTCACATCATTCGACATACATCATTAGTGGCCCATTTTATTAGGTTTTAATTGGATTATGCTAGAAATAGTAGTTTAAGATGTTTTCACAAAAATGAGAGTTTAGTTATGCCCGAATGAGAAAATTAGAAGTTTTAGGAAAGAATTTCCTTAATTAGGAGATTAGTTCAAGTTTGAAATTATCGGAATCGAACGCGAGTAACTTTTGCGTTAGTTTTGTTGAATGATGTGAGTTAGTTTTGTTGGATAGTAACTCACATCATTCAACAAAACTAACTCACATCACTTCGAACGCGCGTAACTTTTGCGTCGGTTATCGAAATCAAATGATTACAGCGGCCACGTACTCCTCTAATAACCTATTTTAATCTGCCAAAAGGAATTTTAAAACAAATGACCGGAGCTAGGTCAATTTTGCAGAAACCCGATTCTGCCCCTTTTTCCCAAAATTTCTCTTTTCCAATTTTTTATCAAAACTCTCTCAATTTCTCACTAATCTATCCTCTTAACATCCAATTAACATAAACTAACCTAAAAATCGAAGTTCCATTAAGCAAAACCCGAGTGCCCTAAATCGGGCTTCACTGTTTTTCGCTCAAATTGAGCGTTCCACGGCCAATCGACAATAGCCGGCCCTAGGGTTGGCAAGCCCACGCCGGAAGTGACCTATTTCGGCCGGTGATCGGAGCTCAATCGAGCTCACCACACACAGCCACAAACCAAACCGAAAGGAGGAGAAAACCGAGCCATACCAGTCGGGTTGCGCGCGAAGACGAGCCGGAGCCTGCACGCCGCCGTCGTATGGCCGGAAAGGTCAGAAATCGCCGGCGCTCGTCGTCGGAAATCGCCGCTCGTCGCCTCCCCTGTTCGCTCGCAGAGCTCGGGCTCGAGCTCGAACAACAGAATGGCCTTCGGGCCATTCTGTTGTTTTATTTATTTTTTTCTTTATTTATTAAATTAATAATAATAATAATTATAATTATAATAAACTAAAACTATTCCTTTAATTAGTCTATCGATTCGGTCTCTCTGCAACTTCCTTATTTCTCTAAATATTCCAATTTAATCTTAGAGTTCTAACAAAACTCACCGTTCACAAAACGGACTTATTTTGCTATTTTTACGAATTAATATACTAAAAGGCTAAAACAGGAACTCTAGCATTACTCTTCCCGATTTGGGTTTCTAAAATTTCACTTATTCTTCTACAAATTCCCGTAAATTTCTAGGGTCCTAATAAAACTATCCGCTCGCAAAATGGACCTAATTTACTTATTTACCAAAATAGCCTTGGAGCGAAAACCCGAAAAACTCAGGTGTTACAAAAAGATCTGTATTCTGTATGTTAGCGTTATTGATCTATCAACAGAATCATCGTTCTTAGACTTCTACATCCTTCTCTCGCTAACTCTCTCTCCCTCTCTCGATCCATCAGACTCTTGTCTACAAAATCATAAACATTGGTCAGGGATTAAATGGGTACTATTTCAGCTAAACTCTTGACTATCACGATGAGGGCAATTTAGGCAAGCCACCTAGTTATAGCCAATGCATATATTATGGTAACAAAATATTATATTTAAGGAAATCGTGATGAGTAACGTACAATAAATATTGAAAGTTAAATTTGAAGTGAAAGATATAACATTCTCCCCTTTTAATTTTTTTTAAAGTAGCAAAACATCGAAGGCACAATAAAAGAAGTGATGGTAATTTGCATGCATCTTTGACTCGATCTTTCAAGTCGCTTCTTGCTAACTATGGTTTCTCCATTGAACTCTGACTAAAAGAATATAAAGTAGTTGACAAACTTTGCTCTTGTTTACCAAAATCTTATTAGACTCTTTCTTATGTGAAACGTGTTCTTTAATATGAGCATGCAAAATATGATCTTGAAACATGCTATTTAATTTGAACATAATCATGTCTACCGATGACGAAGCCATAGCGATCGTATACAACTTTCATTCAAGAATAAGTAAAGGTTGTAACAACCTCACATGCCTCTGATGCTCAACCTTAATCTACTGACATGGGAAACACTTAGCTCCATATGTGGGTTTATCACGATTTGTAGAAGTCTACGAATACTTATATTTCATGTCCTGGTACATTTTGGTGGTATCAATATCAAAGGATTATGACTCTCACGAGAATGGCTTGCCTCAAATACAGGTCTTTAGCAATAACAACTATGACATTGAAAAACATATATCCATCAGCACTAATTTCCATCTACCAATCTGCTCACCATGCTCTAACTTATCAAATCACTCCTTAATTCCATCATCATGCATTTGCATTTTCTTTGCTTGCTATAAAAGAGCTGCAATCGTTACCAAATTATAAGATCATAGTCTTACCATCCTCATGATACTACTTGTTAAAGTAAACAATGGTCATAAATTTCTCCCAATACTTAAACACCACAAAGGAAATATAACCCTGAAGATGCAAACAAAGTGCATCTGTCATTGTGTCAACTTTACCTAGGTTGTACTCTAGGATAAAGTAATGAATCTCTATATACTCAAACACCTATGTTCTCTAAAGTTTGAATCTAGTTGCATGAAAAAATATATTAAACTCTTATAATTTCAGAAAATTTTGAATCTTGCACCTATGAATAACTCTACCATAACTTTAAAGCAAAGCTCCTTGCCACAATCTCAAAGTTAGCAGTGGAGTGAATACAATTGTAAGATTTAAGTTCATGAGATGCATAAGAAATAATTTTGTCTAGCATCACTACAAACCTCCACTGACACTTTTCCAATACCTAAATGCATCAATATAAACTTCCAATACCTGAGGCATCAATATAAGCTATATATGTTAACCTTTAATCTAGTACGATCAGTATGGGTGACATCGTTAATCTATGTTTTACCTCCTCAAATAAGGATGGTCACTTTTCATCTCACAAAAACTTATCATCTTTTGTACGAAAGAAAGCCAACAGTAATGCTACTGGAGAAAACATTTGTACGAAGCAACAAAAGTAGCAAACCCAATCCTTTATATTAAGTTGTGCCGATAGTAAAACTATTGAATAGATTTTCTCTACAAAATGATCGTAGTAGCATGCATGGAAAACTACAAATCTTAGTATTATTTTGCGATTGCTTCTTTATATCTTGTATTTTACACTATATTTAATAGTTCTGAAGTTAATAAATTATTAGCTTTAAAGTATTGAAGTTGGCGTTTTAGAGCATTTCAATTGTTTATTTTTCTATTTTCCTTTTTGGTACGATGATAAAGAAAAAGAACATAAAAACAAATGAAAAAGAAGGTAAAGCCTGCGACATGTTGTAGCATAAAAGGAAGAATTTCAATGTCTAAATTAGGAATAGTGTCACAGCATCCTAAAGCCAACCTTACAGTGTCCAAAAGATCAATTAAAAAATCATAAAAACTCGAGGCTCCCGGTCGCGACACCCTTATTTCTAACACACAATTCTTGTTTATGTAAATGCAATTCGAGAATATGCACATGGAGCATTATACATCAAAAAGGCCTACGATTAAATTATGCATTTCAGTCACCTACAAAATTCATGACAAACACTGATCATGACAAACCAAATCAAGATAAACAATGATCATGTTTTGCCTACTTTTTGCATTGCAATGATTGTAACAAAATATTGCCTCAAACTGCGCACAATATGTAGCACCCGACAATTTTTCGGCTTGGATTTTGTAAGGAATAATGGTGAATGTACAGTGAATATTTCAAATTTACAAGAATTGATGTGAATAGAAAATATGGATTTAAGAGAAATGGGCGAAATAGTTGTAAGTGTAAGGTTTGAATTAAGAAAGGGCATAAAAGTAAATTTGATGTTTTTAAATAAAGGGAAAAGAAAAGAGAGATGACATTTTTATCTTCCTTTTTCTCTCCCTCTCTTCGACGGTCTGTAGAACGCCACCCACGCCCGGTAATTTCTTCAGCCGATTCCTCATTCAAGGTTAGTTTTCTTCAAATTTTCTTAGGTTGTTAGTATTTAAGCTAGAGAAGAGTATTCTTGTGGGTTTGGAGGAGTTTTGAGAAAGTTTTGAGTTAGGGATTTGTGGAAAATGAGGGTTTCACAAAAATTTGGGATTTTAATTAGTGTTCTTTGGTTTTTGAATGATTATGGATGATTAGTGGATAGTATGAATGATTGGTTTAATTTTTTTGGTAGATTCTGAAAATCTGGAAAATTCGGTGACAGGGCAAATTAGGTTTTTGTGGAAAACGACCGAGCCATTTGCATTATTTGGTTGAGCGGCCCAGACCTTTTAGAATGTAGACGTCCTAAGGAATTCGTAGAGTCTTGAATCGTCCAAAACGGACAAGTGTAGGATTAGTTGCGTAATTTTGAAGTTTAGCTGAAATTGTGGAATTTCGGGTTTTAAGATTTGTGGGGGAGATTTTTAGCTTTCTTTGAGAGTTGATGCTTTGGTTTTGAGAGGAGATTAATTTAGGTATGGTGTTGTGGTTTCTAGGTTCGAACGAGCTTTCGGCCTAGTGTACGTGTACACGGTTAGCTAAGGAGGCCAGGTAAGTAATGTTTGCTTGTGCTTTGCCTTCGGACCTACATCATAGTTCGATAGGATTGCTTGGATGTTGTTGCTTGTTGAATTCGTTGTGGAATGTTGTGGTATGTTTGTTGAGTATAATTGTGGTGGGTTTGCTTGGCATGGGTATAGTATTTTGATTGGTATGGTATGGTGTGGTGTGAGCAAATCCCAAATAACGTAATTAATAAAGAGGTGTGATGTGCTCCCGAATTCTGGGTGGGACTTGGGCCGGAGGGAGGTGTACTCCGTGAATTTCGGGTTGGACTCGGGTCAGAGGATAGTGTGCTCCGCAAATTTTGGGTGGGACTCGGGCCGGAGGCGGTTTGCTCCTTGAATTCTAGGTTGAACCTGGGCTGGAGGGTATGAAGTAAGAGAAAGAACGAATTAAACGAGAGCGAGTACAAGAACGAAACGAGTGTGGGTACGGTAGGAGATGGTAGGATAGTGCATGTGTTGAGATATGATGTGTTTATATTGATTGATGAATTACTTGCTTAGCGTTAGGCTAATAGATGAGTTCTGTAATGTAGGTGACGATGATTTGACAGGTGAGCTCCAAAGCGTGCCCAATAGTAGGGTGGTTGGAGGAGTACCCCGTGCGACGAAGCGGCCGAATGTTAGGGCAGTTTGACCTTGTGTGCGAGTGGCTGCATTTTGGTATGAGAGCAAGGGGGATTATATTTTGAAAAGGGATTGGGAGATTGTATTTCGAATTGGGAATTTTAGGATGAAAACTGTATAGTTGATGCGTAGTGGATGTTTTATCGTTAAAAGTTGTTTTGATGTACAAATGTGTTTTGAAATGAAAGTTGATTTGTTTTAATGGTAGTCTTTTGCGACAGTTTGAAAAATTAGGAAGTTTGGATTTTAAAATGTAGGTTTTGAGGGTTAAGAGATTTAAATGTTACGCTGTCAAAATTTTGAAGAATTTGTAGCAGTTAGTGAAGGAGGTGTCGACCGATTAGCACAGGTGTCGACCCCTTTTGTATGGATAGGGGTCGAGGTGTCTACTAGAACGGGCGAAAGTTGACCCCCGATGGTGTTAAGCTATGTGAGGTGTCGACCGAAATTGCGAAGGATTGAGACCCGAGAGGATGAGGTGTCGACCCCTTTCCTTCAGGTGTCGACCTGAGAGTGTGGGTGTCGACCAGTCCTTGTGCAAACTAAAAATAGAGGCTACAGGGTGTCGACTCGAGTGTGTAGGTGTCGACCCCCAAGGGCGTTAAGCCATGTGAAGTGTCGATCGGTTGGTTGAACTGTTGACCGAAGTTGCGAAGGGTTGAAACCCGAGAGGAATGGGTGTCAACCGAAGCGTTCAAGTGTCGACCGGTTTCACTGAGCGAGCTTTTTACAGATTTTTAGATTTTCACCTTTTGATTTCTGACTTCTAATGTGTGATTTTCAACGCATTTTAAAGTAGTTTTCTGTAACAACCCCTTTTCCCAGCAAGATATTGTCTGCTCTGGGAATTGGGTCGCAGCCCAATATCCTCCCCTCACGGCTTTGTTTGGCGAGAACTTCCTAGAAGGTCATCCAACCTGGGATTGCTCTCACCGAGGCACTTTTAACTTTGGAGTTCTTATGGGATCCGTTGCCAATCGTGCTCCAAAATGCGTCTTACTATCTTGGAAGGGATCTCCTACATATGTTTCATTTCCATGTACTTCCCCAAGCGATGTGGGATTGTGACAACCCCCTCTTTAAGACCCGGGATTTGCCTATACTCGAGTCTGGGATTCGCCTACACTCGGCTTAGGTCCCGAGGTTTGCCCCGCAACTTAAGGTTTGCCCCGCAGTCGTATTCATACGTGCACATTCGGGTAATCACAATCAGCCCCCCTCGGGGGCCCAACGTCCTTGTTGGCCACATTTTCGGTTGGGTACAGGCTCTGATACCATTTGTAACAACCCTTTTCCCAGCAAGATATGTCCGCTCTGGGGATTAGGCCGCAGGCCCAATATCCTCCCCTCACGGCTTTGTTTAGCGAGAACTTCAACAACCCCTTTTCCCAGCAAGATATTGTCCGCTCTGGGGATTAGGCCGCAGCCCAATATCCTCCCCTCACGGCTTTGTTTAGCGAGAACTTCCCAGAAGGTCACCTAACCTGGGATTGCTCTTGCCGAAGCACTTTTAACTTCGGAGTTCTTATGGGATCCGTTGCCAATCGTGCTCCAAAACGCGTCTTACTATCTTAGGAGGGATCTCTTACATATGTTTCATTTCCATGTACTTCCCCAAGCGATGTGGGATTGTGACAACCCCCTCTTTAAGACCCGGGATTTGCCTATACTCGAGTCCGGGATTCGCCTACACTCGGCTTAGGTCCTGAGGTTTGCCCCGCAACTCAAGGTTTGCCCCGCAGTCGTATTCATACCTGCACATTCGGGTCATCACATTTTCCGCTGCAATAATTTAGTTGTCTTAAACGAAGTTGTTTTTAAGTTGATGAGTAAAATTTTAAATTTTACAAGATTTTTCTAGCACAGTTTAAGGGTACAAGTACGAGCAAGTGACGAGCGTGATGTGGTGACCGGGGTCCCGCGAGGACTCGGGGACGCTACAGTGTGGTATCAGAGAGTGGCTTGAGTGGGCGAGTAGCGAATCTGGTCGTGGAAACTTGGGGGTGCTACATAATACATATCCTCAATGAGATAGGCTAGCCTCTTGAATTTCAACCATATCTTTGTAATTTTCTCAAAATAAAATGTTACAGAGTCCATACTAAAATCAACAAGCATACCCATGACACTAATTTTCTTTAGTATCACATGCAGTAGGTCCTATACAACAACTATTTTTATATTAATTAGTCTATGAGTAAATTTTTTAGCAATATTCATTGTCAAAATATTTTGCATTGACTCGAATTGTTATGATTCGTGTCACTCAAATTGATCAAATCGTTCAAGTTTGAAAGTTACCACGTAGTTAAAAATTGAAAAAATAATGTTGGTTAAGTTAGAACTACCTTGGGTAGAGAATTTGGATAAAGTTTGCTGTTTTTTTGAATAAGAGTTTACAGAGAAGAAAAACGGAGAGAGTGACCTCAAGAGTTTTGTTCGTTTCGACCCCCATTATGCAACCGAGGCGTCTATCTTTGAGTGTAGTCACCGATTTTTGTTTAAAGTTAGCAAAAATTTTGATTTCGGATTCGAGCTTCGAAACTCAATAACTTTGCTATTTTTGGGTTGCCACATCTGAAAATGTGACTAGGACTATTCTTTATTTTTTAGATATATGAACGTACGGTTTACACTTTTACATTACATTTAGATGATTTAATTTTTGTTGATTATATGATACATGGTTGATGAACCTCCTGATGCTTTGAATGGTTTTGGTGTCATTGCATCATGAGGTTATCCTAGTACATCTTTTACTGCATGAAAATATTTTGTTTGCATATTGTGAAAACAAGTAATAAGGTGGTGATAACATGCTCGTTGGGTTTCAAATCCCTAAACCTGATTGGGATGTATTTGTTTGATTACAATTTTACATTTTGTGTCATTGCCGCACTTCGGATCACCGGCAACCCTTGTGATGTTATTGGGTCTTTGAATCCTCATCACTTTAACTTCTTTCTGACTCATGAGGCATTGCCAGTTCTTCGAATCACCACCTTTCTCTAATATTATGCCGGAGGGGTCCTTTAGTAACTCTTCTTTGTCACTGGTGATGATTTTTAAAGAAAAGTCACAATGAGGGCTTACTTTGATACAGTTCTCTATTTATACAATAATATTTTGATCACTGCCTCATCGATGACTCGTGTAGTCTGTTTTGTTAAAAATGATGTAATAGATCTTTGAAATGATTGCAACCATTTATTAGCTCGGATCATAGGTTTTAAATGAAAAGTAAAATCAATGTTATATGCATTGCATTTAGAATAAATTTCCTATTTAGTTAGTCACTCACTCCAAACAACCATTCTTTCTAGGTAAGAGTAGAGAGGGCCACGAGTAAAGTTTGTGGTTGAGCATCTGATTCACCTTTTTTTTTTTTTTCATTTGAGTGTTTATTTCCCTCGGTGAGTACTCTTTTAACTATTTCAGTCTGTAGAATTAATTTTTTAGTGTTGGATCTATTTTATTTTTTGAAAAATGTTTAATTTGTTATATATTGCACTATCTTTATAGTTTATGTGATTACTACATGGACCATGACCAGTCCCATGTGGGCTATGACGTTACATTTTGAATTAAGTTTTCTACTACAATCTAATCCTTTGACTGGACGATCGAGTTATCACCAAGAATCTTGTTGTTCGACTCGACATTATGTTAGGCAAACCTTTTGTTTGTGATAGGTCCTCTATTGCTTATGGATCTCATCTACCCTAACATACAAGTGGATTTATGTAACACCCCCGAAACCACCCTGGCTCGGTGCGCTACTTGGCTCACTCTAACCCCAAGAATTTTTATAAACACCTAGGTATAAATAAAACTGACATAGCGGAATTTAAAACTAAATTACCCTAAGCTTACTCTCAGGTCATACCTAACTGCCTAGACTCATTGATTTTCCTTAATTCTAACCGTTAAGCACCACGACGTCCTTCCCAAAAATTTCGGCAAAGTAACGCCTGAAAATGGCGCCTCCAAAATGCTAAAAACCTGCATAAAATCCAATCCTAACCAGACCAGAATATTCCAACTATCTAACCAACCTACGAAATCTCCAACAGCAGTAAAGAGGGAAACTAAAATGCTAACATCCCTACGTAAAGAAAGTCCACAGTACAGGGCGATACATAACCCTTAACTATGACTATATACCACAAATACACATAGCTATACCACAACCATTAAAACATCAACTAAAAAGAGATACATATTCCCAACATTTCTACAAACAGACATTACAATAAACTACTAAAATACAAAGCCCCACATCTCCCGAAGACCATGGTCAAGACGCCCTGACAACTGCCCGCACCGGCACGCCCCGGGCATCTCCGACTTCTCCCAAGTCCTGGCTGACTCACACAGCTCACCTGTAACCGCGTCGTTACCTACACCACAGAACACACACACACACGTAAGCTTACGCTTAGCAAGTAGGGAATACGAATGCGACAACACACAATGCAAGCAACCTAACACATGCAGTTTCTACCACTCAGTTGTGTTTATTTGCTGTTCGTTGATGTTCGTTACTTTAATCGTTTCATAAGCCGTGTGATTTCAGTAGGCACACATCCCATAACTGTCTAGGACGGCCAAACTCAGAATCACCAGAGCAAGACCAGACAGCTCACATCCCATAACCGTCTAGGATGGCCATACATGATCTCCCTCGTCAATCGTAGAATCCTATAACCATCTAGGAATTCATACTCACGACCTTTACGTATTTTAGCCAATCATCCTTCATAGAGTTCCCTTCGGGGTGCCACTGCAAGCACCGTATCCCGACAAGGCACACTATTCCAGATCTCGTATTTTTAGCCGGTCTCTCATAGAGTTCCCTTCGGGGTGCCACTACAAGCACCGTATCCCGACAAGGCACACTATTTGAGATTCATTACAATTCACTTTATCTGATTACGTTCATGCTCACAATGCCAAACAATGCCACTCATCTCTAGCATAGCGTACTATAACTCACGAAGCATGTTTCAACAAAGATATGCAATACAACACGAAACAAACCAACGACACACGAAACAAAACAACAAAATAAGCAAACAAGCAAAGAATTCCCTACCGTTCCATGGTGTAATCCCGAAGGCAAAACAAACATCCTCTACTTACCTGAACTCTCGCACTGCACTTACTCGCTTTGGCTATGTAAATTTCTCCACTCGGTAACCTATCACATTCACAAAAGTCACTTAAGCATTACAATTCACTTGAAAATGATATTTAAGCTAACTCTAACTACAATTATTCAAACTTTATTCAAATTAAGCCTACATTCACCAATTACTCTCAAACTACTATTTATAGCCTAATCCAACAAAAACCTAACGAAACGGGCCACCAATTTGGGTTCGGTAAAAACCAACCCGAAACCTCAAACGTGCATAACTTTTGCGTCGGTTATTGGAATCGAACGATTCCAGCGGCCACGTACTCCTCTAATAACCTATTTTAACCTGCCAAAAGGAATTTGAAAACAAACGACTCTAGCTAGGTCAAATTGACAAAAACCCGAACTGCCCCTTAACCCGTAATTTCCCCTTTTTCGATTTTTCATCAAATCTCACTCAATTCCTCACTAATCAACCATAAATACCCACAATTAGCATAATTTAACCAAAAATCCTGAGATTTCAAGCAAAACCCGAAATGCCCCAAAGAGGGCTTTCTGAATTTTGCCCAATTCAGGCTCCTCACGGCCAATCAACCATAGCCAGTCCAGGGGTCGGCAAACCCACGCCGGAGGCAGCCAATTTAGGCCGGTGATCAGAGCTCAATCGAGCTCGTCACTCCCGGTCTCCAACAGAACTGAAAACAGGGCTAAAACCAACTTACCGGTTCGGTTCGTGCGAGGAGTCAGCCGGAAGCTCCTCGTCGCCTTCGCCTGGCCGGAGACGTCGAGGCATCGCGGCGGTCTAGGTCGGCGATCATCGCCCCTCGCCGTTCTCCCCACTCCCCTGCCTCCTCACTGCCCGACTCGCGAACAACATAATAGCTTCGGCTATTCTGTTGTTTTCTTTTATTTTTATGTTTTTTTTAAATAATAATAATAATAAGTATAATAATAAAACTAAAACAATTTCTTTAATTTAAACGTTTTGCCCTCCCGTATTTTCGATCAATATGAATTTCGTTAAATCTCGTTATTAAATTAACCTAATCCCTGACTTAATTTCAATCAAATTTATTCACTTTACTTTTCACTTTACAAATTTATTATTCTTTTATTTTTTCTCCAATAATAATAAAAAAAATCCCGGGTGTTACAATCCACCCTCCTTACAAAAATTTTGCCCTCAAAATTTTTGGCCTTGTTATTTTTCAACGTACTCATCTCACCTACTCAATACCCTTACTCATCTATTGATTACAACATACCACAACGCACAAGTCCACTAACTATAATTTAATTCATATCCTCAAACCCTTCTAACTGAATTCTCAACTTAAATCCTTGATCGCCTAGTAAATTTATCACTACGGAACAATCTTATTCGTCCTATTAGTTTACATCGCTTGGCTTCACATAACTACCTCAATTCTTCAACTCACTTCAATTTCGTGACCCCAAGAATTCAATCAATATCCTTCTTACTCTAAATCCTCAAAATTTCATTCTCTTCTACTCACCTAACCATAAATGACAAGTTCCCATGTCTTCACTACACTTACATATATCAGCCAATCAAGACAATTTATACCTCAAACAATCATGACATTTCCTTAGTTATTCCAACACAACCCTCATTCTCAAAGCTCTCATTTTCTCACTTACCTCACTCTTCACCCACTAACATAGTTCAAACGCATAACTTAGTCTAACTTTCATAACTATGTACTCTTACACATTTTATTAGTTTTAACTTAATCACTCCTTACCTTATTCTTTCAAACTTTTACAAGTTAATTCTCAATATCTTCTAAGTTCTTCAACTTCATATGAGGGCTAACTCTCTTATCCTAACTCTCTCTCTTAGTTAACTACTCTCTCTCATATGTCCGTCCCGAATCTAGAATTTAATATCAGCATTCTTCTAGCTTACATCTCCCATCCTCTACTAATACTCGAGTTCTCATTCACATCTCACTCTTAAGCTTACCAACTCTTAAGTTTATCACTCTTCTAATCTATTTACAACATCAGCAGTTTCGACTTCGTTACATACGAGTCGAACCTATAAACTTTCTAACTTAACATGATCTCTAAATCACTCACACACTTTTCGTACAATATCCCATTCCTTTTATTCGAAATGCTCTAATTCCTCATATCGTACACTACTAATTACTTAAGGTTCAGACCTCAAAGTCCTAATTTCTTCCCAAGTTCTTAACTCAAAGTCCTAATTTCAGACCTCCAATTCATTTTATATATTCCTCTAACTCTCATTACAACAAGTCGCCCAACAACCTCCTTGTTTGCAACCTTGTTGTAGCCTAATTAACACCCTAAATCTCAATCTCCTACCTATTACCTTTCTACAATAGCCACTCACTCTCAATGAGTCACTACCATTGCTACCTCACTTACTTTGACAATCAATCAAACTTAACAATTACTTAAGCTAGACACCCAAACATAGTCAACATCTAAATACTCCCAAGAATTTGTTAACCTGGATCCTAATTCTATCTATCATAATTTTACTTCCTTAAGAGTAAAATCTCTCTTATAACTTAAGTCTTCACTCTAGCTTTTTTTCTTAAGGTCAATTGTCTAATTCCTTATTTCACAAAAAAATGTAGCTCGCTAAGGGAAAACCATCATACGTATATCATTCTTACAATCACCCTAGGTTATCTATTTCCTCATTCTATAGTCTATCTCGTACCCACCATATTCTCACTCATTTAACATTAGGACACAACTCACACCTTTTCTAACAACTAGCACTTCTACCCGAATCGACCTTATCCTTTTTCCCACATTCCTAGGGTATCAGATTTACTCTTATCCTATTTTTCAACGTGATTTACACCATTAATAACTAACACTTTAATTTTCTAATAGCGGTCTAACTTTCTCCAATAAAATTCATAGCTATTCAAACTATCGATTACTACGTCTATGAATTGACTTAAGGGATCCACCAAGGTTGTCTCGATACACTCGAGATTCTCTAGTCCACTACAATCACAAAAACAACAGGGTTAAACCTAAACCAAACAAACAGGGATTAAACAAAACTAATCTTAGATATAAACTAACTAAAGTATAGAAATACTTACAGTCGGTGAAGCACGTTGCATAGCGACCGGCATTGTCAGGTAATCATTTGAACGACTCAACCATTTTGCTCTGATACCATCTTGTAACACCCCCGAACCCACCCTGGCTCGGTGCGCTACTTGGCTCACTCTAACCCCAAGAATTTTTATAAACACCTAGGTATAAATAAAACTGACATAGCGGAATTTAAAACTAAATTACCCTAAGCTTACTCTCAGGTCATACCTAACTGCCTAGACTCATTGATTTTCCTTAATTCTAACCGTTAAGCACCACGGCGTCCTTCCCGAAAATTTTGGCAAAGTAACGCCTGAAAATGGCGCCTCCAAAATGCTAAAAACCTGCATAAAATCCAGTCCTAACCAGACCAGAATATTCCAACTATCTAACCAACCTACGAAATCTCCAACAGCAGTAAAGAGGGAAACTAAAATGCTAACATCCCTACGTAAAGAAAGTCCACAGTACAGGGCGATACATCACCCTTAACTATGACTATATACCACAAATACACATAGCTATACCACAACCATTAAAACATCAACTAAAAAGAGATACATATTCCCAACATTTCTACAAACAGACATTACAATAAACAACTAAAATACAAAGCCCCACATCTCCCGAAGACCATGGTCGAGACGCCCCGACAACTGCCAGCACCGGCACGCCCCGTGCATCTCCGACTGCTCCCAAGTCCTGGCTGACTCACATAGCTCACCTGTAACTGCGTCATTACCTACACCACATAACACACACACACACGTAAGCTTACGCTTAGCAAGTAGGGAATACGAATGCGACAACACACAATGCAAGCAACCTAACACATGCAGTTTCTACCACTCAGTTGTGTTTATTTGCTGTTCGTTACTTTAATCGTTTCATAAGCTGTGTGATTTCAGTAGGCACACATCCCATAACCGTCTAGGACGGCCAAACTCAGAATCCCTAGAGCAAGAACAGACAGCTCACATCCCATAACCGTCTAGGATGGCCATACATGATCTCCCTCGTCGATCGTAGAATCCTATAACCGTCTAGGAATTCATACTCACGACCTTTACGTATTTTAGCCAATCATCCTTCATAGAGTTCCCTTCGGGGTACCACTGCTAGCACCGTATCCCGACAATACACACTATTCCAGATCTCGTATTTTTAGCTGGTCTCTCATAGAGTTCCCTTCGGGGTGCCACTACAAGCACCGTATCCCGACAAGGCACACTATTTGAGATTCATTACAATTCACTTTATCTGATTACGTTCATGCTCACAATGCCAAACAATGCCACTCATCTCTAGCGTAGCGTACTATAACTCCCGATGCATGTTTCAACAAAGATATGCAATACAACACGAAACAAACCAACGACACACGAAACAAAAAAACAAAATAAGCAAACATGCAAAGAATTCCCTACCGTTCCATGGTGTAGGCCCGAAGGCAAAACAAACATCCTCTACTAACCTGAACTCTCGCACTGCACTTACTCGCTTTGGCTATGTAAATTTCTCCACTCGGTAACCCATCACATTCACAAAAGTCACTTAAGCATTACAATTCACTTCTAAAGGATATTTAAGCTAACTCTAACTACAATTATTCAAATTAAGCCTAAATTCACCAATTACTCTCAAACTACTATTTCTACCCTAATCCAACAAAAACCTAACGAAACGGGCCACCAATTTGGGTTCGGTAAAAACCAACCCAAAACCTCAAATGTGCATAACTTTTGCGTCGGTTATTGGAATCGAACGATTCCAGCGGCCACGTACTCCTCTAATAACCTATTTTAACCTGCCAAAAGGAATTTGAAAACAAACGACTCTAGCTAGGTCAAATTGACAAAAACCGGAACTGCCCCTTAACCTGTAATTTCCCCTTTTTCGATTTTTCATCAAATCTCACTCAATTCTTCACTAATCAACCACAAATACCCTCAATTAGCATGATTTAACGAAAAATCCCGAGATTTCAAGCAAAACCCGAAATGCCCCAAAGAGGGCTTTCTGAATTTCGCCCAATTCGAGCTCCTCACGGCCAATCAACCATAGCCGGTCCAGGGGTCGGCAAACCCACGCCGGAGGCAACCAATTTAGGCCGGTGATCAGAGCTAAATCGAGCTCGTCACTCCCGGTCTCCAACAGAACCGAAAACAGGGCTAAAACCAACTTACCGGTTCGGTTCGTGCGAGGAGTCAGCCGGAAGCTCCTCGTCGCCTTTGCCTAGCCGGAGACGTCGAGGCATCGCGGCGGTCTAGGTCGGCGATCATCGCCCCTCGCCGTTCTCCCCTCTCCCCTGCCTCCTCGCTGCCCGACTCGCGAACAACATAATAGCTTCGGCTATTCTGTTGTTTTCTTTTCTTTTTATGTTTTTTTTAAATAATAATAATAATAAGTATAATAATAAAACTAAAACAATTTCTTTAATTTAAACGTTTTGCCCTCCCGTATTTTCGATCAATATGAATTTCGTTAAATCTCGTTATTAAATTAACCTAATCCCTGACTTAATTTCAATCAAATTTATTCACTTTACTTTTTACTTTACAAATTTATTATTCTTTTATTTTCTCTCCAATAATAATAAAAAAAATCCCATGTGTTACATTTTGTCTGTCCAAACTCCTTAAAAGGTTCATGTGGCAGGTATCACAATCTTACACCTCGCCTTCTCTTAGTAAACTCTATAATACTTCTTTCACTGCTATAAGGGGATTAGTAGGCTGCGACTCAACAATCTGTGTCATTTGTGTGCACACTCTAGGAGCTCTTTTTAGAGGCATATTGATCATCTAAAATTATATCATGTGTTAGTATGAAATCGTTATATACAAAAAACTAAGTCTTCGAAAATTATTAAACTATGATTTTATTGATGTCACTTTTAAGATGCAGACACTTTCTCTAATACCATATATTTCTATCACAATCAAACTTTTCGGAGGATCCGACCTTCCAATCTTGGGTAATATAAATCTGGATAAAAATCATGCAATAATATGAAAACCACCATAGTAAAAGTAATACATAAATCCCAAAGGGAATGCAAACTAATATAGATGTACTAGTATATATCACTACATAAATCACTAAAAAGAAAAAAGGAATGAAGCAAAATAAAATATAGTCAACTCTTGTTCTTGACCTTAATTATCCTCATGTCTAATATATGAAATATTGTAGTGAGTGGAGGTGAGTTGACTATGCTCAAATAGAGATTTTAAGTACTATATTGTAACACCCCATAGCGCACTGTTTCTACTTTTAACTTTAAGTCGTTCATTTTTGTTGAAAATGTAAAATGAATAAGTACAATGCTTTTGAAAACGGGAACAACAGAAGACTTTTAAACAAATCCAATTTAAAGTTTTAACGCAAAAGAAATACATAATCTGCATGATCATTCAAAAGTAAATACTTAATAAAGCAGTTCATAATTGAAATTAAACTTAGTAAACATAGTACTAATAAATTCCAAATTCATTTTTTAATATCATTCTTCTAGTGCATTCCTTGGTTAATATAGAAATAACAATAGTGTAGTCTTGCCCCTAGGAGCACAAAGTTTGTAACACCCGAGTTTTTCAGGTTTTCGCTCTAAGGGTATTTTCGTAAATAAGAAATATAGGTCCGTCTAACGAGCAAGAGGTGTTATTGGGATCATAGGAATATATGGGGATTTTTAGAAGAGTAAGTAAATTTTTAGAAAATTCAAATGTATAGCATAGAGCCAAGTTCCATTTTTAGCCCTACATCGTTTTAAGTCGTAGAATTGGTAAATTATACCCGATTGGCAAACGAGAAGTTTTTTAGAACCCTAGGAATAAATTTGGAATATTTGGAGGAATAAGGGAGTTTTGGGAAATCAAACCAATAGAGGAATAGTGAACGAATTAAAAGAATTGAACTAAGAGCAAAATGGTAAATTAGGAAGTCAAATTTTTATAAAACCTAAAACTCCTCCTTTTCTTCTCATTTCTCTCCTCCTCCACGTGAAGCTCTCCTCACGATTCCCTTCTCCTCTCCCTCCCTCGATCACTCAAGTTCTTATTTCCGGCGAGTTTCTCTTCGGTTTTCTTCAACAAATCAACTCTCTAGGTAAGTTCTATACTTTGGGCTAGCTTAGTTGATGTTTTTGGGCACTAATCGGTTTGGGATAATTTGAGTTAGGGTTGAGAAATTGGGGGTTTTGGTAGGAATCGATAGTTTAATGATATAATGCCCCATAGGGTTGTATTTATGATTATTGTGGTAGTTTTTGTGAATTTAATGGTGTGGGTTAATGTTTAAGGTGAAGTTTTGGTGGTTAGAAGGTTGTTGGAAGCCATTAATGGAGTTTTTGAATTAGTGAGCACAATGTGCTCGACGAAATGCCCGGAGGAAGTGAATAATAGTTTTAGGGAAATTTGTCTTAGCTCGAGTTTTCGTTTAGTTTTGTAATTGATGATTTAGAGTCGATACTAATGACATGTTATGAAAATGCCTTAGGTAACCCAAGCTCTTAGAGGACGGTGCTCGGCATAGCTAGGACTCCAGGTAAGTGGTGCTAGGTTTCCGGCCCTTACGGCCCTATGTCATATCGATGTTATGAATTAATGTCTTAATGGTGTTTTCTCGATTTTGGAGTTCTAAGGAGTCGGGTAGTCTAGGATGCTTCCCATTTGTGGTCGGATGGGTTCGTTTATGAGTTAGGCTCGTTTATGTATGTTAAGAATTGATTGATGATTGTTAGGAGCACTTTTTCATGCATCATGTTTTTCTCCTCTAAGATTTAACGAAATTTTTTGCATGCACGTTTTCAAGTAAACGAAGTAAAGTAAATGACGTTAAATTAAGTTGGAGGATGAGTAGGGCACGGGGCACGTAAATGGCAACTCAGGGCATGAAAACATGTTAATGGCAACTCAGGGCAAGCGTTTGGTCTACTGGGTAGACGAATGGTGCCCGAGCCTACTCATGCCTAATGATATATTTGTATAAGTTATGTAAAGTAAACAAATGAAAACTGAACATGTTTTGAAAGACCATGCATCATGTATACTAATGTTTTAGTGCACCTCCTTACTAAGCATTAGGCTTAACGTATTTATCGTATGATGTAGGTGACGAAAACGAAGGTGAGGAACTACCTCCTGATGATCAGGCATAGGCGGTCGGTGGACAGAGCTCGTGGCGACGGGATGTGTTTTGGTTAGGATAGATGATTCGTGGGTATACTACGAGTATTTTGTGGTAAATAGGTGTGAAGTGGATTGATTTTGGATGAATTTTAGGGTGTATAGAGAATTTAGATGTTTTGATGAATTATGGTGGATAATGGATTGGAGTGAAGGGTTATTTTGTATGATTTGGTAAATGAATTTGTTTTGAAAAGTTTTAGAAAATTCTAGTGTTTATAAAAGTGTTTGATTGTGGATTTGGTTGGATTGTTGTTTCACGATTTTAGGTGTTTTGAATTGTATGGATTCGCTCGAGTTCTAGTGCGATCCACGTGGTTTATTTTCATGAATTTTATACAAGGATTTGGGTATGTTTTGAGTCGGGTTTTTCGGGAGTTTGAAGAATGGTGAGTTTATGGGCGCAGGTGGGCGCGCGGCCAGGCGCTGGTGCGCGCTGGCAGGGCGTGTGCGCGCGGCGCGCCTTAATGTGTGCCATCACTATCGGTCAGGCTTGAAGTGCGATCGATCATGATTGAAGGTTGATTTTAAATTGGAAGACCCGAGACGGCCCGATCGATCGAGCTTGAAGTGCGATCGATCAGGGGTGTTGTTTCGTTTTAATCGGGAAACCTGAGCCAGCCCTATCGATCGGGCTTGGGGGCGTGATCGATCGTGGTCGACGAGTGATTGATTTTCTGACTTTTCGAAACATGTTTTAAACCCGACCCCTTTTTACGATACTCTTAAATGTATTTTTGTGACGGCCCTCATGTATTCTAAAGGATTTTAAGGGCCCAAAAAAACCGAGTCGTCGTTTTTCTAAAAAATGATTATTTCCTTGTTTTAAATGATTTAAAAGTTGACAAAATATTATACCCGTTATGTTTAAGTTAAAGTTAGGTTAATTAGGGTTGATTGAGGTGGGTCATTTGTATATATCCGATTGGGGTTAGCGTGTTGTTTAAAAGTGAAAAATTTATATGTAAAAATACGAGGGTTTGAAGTTAAGAATTCTTTATGGTCCTTCAGTGACGGCCCTGACCGGGTTGGGGTCGTTACAAAGTTCATCTACGAGTCCAACACTCAGTAAATAATGCAAAAAAAATAATATGAGCATGATATCCAATTTCGTAAAAACATGTATTTTCTTTCTTTTTAGTAATTATTTTTTCTTCACTGTTACTTAACAGTTTAGTCGTCTAGGTAATTCAGTTCAGGAGAATAACTAAGCACCATTTGGTTCACCCCATATGGGACAACTAAGTCTTCCCTGCCCATAACAGTCTACTATCTTAAATATCACATCATTGAATCAAAATCATCAGAACATAACATTATAGTGCATCCTCGAATCAATATCATTATAAAAGTAACACAAAAGTAAATCTTCGAGTCATTATCCTCAAAACGTAACAATAAAACAAGTTGTCAAATTCTCAAGTCATCATTCTTGTAACGTAATATCAAAGCAAATTCTCAAGTCATTGTCATTGTAAACATACCAATAAAGGAAGTTCTCAAAGTTTTAGATTGAACTAATTGAGTAGGGGTGGGTAGAATTGGCCCGGAACTTCCAGACCGGACCGGACCACAGGTTCGGGCTGGTTCTTGGCCAGTTTCGCTTGACAGGGAGCCGGTCCTGGTTCCAAAAAATTAGGAACCGTGGATCCCAGTCTAGTCCACGATTCTGAGTATTAGGAACCGGCCTGAACCGTGGGAGTACAGACCCATGGGTAGCCCAGTGGAAACGGCTTATCCGACGAATGGGTCGGATGCTCTAATACTCTACTCTGAAGTTCAGACTTCAGAGTCTGAAATTGAACTCTGAAGTCTGAACCTCCTGAGTCTGGAATCCCCATCTGGCCGTCTCCCCGACCCCGAGTCCCTGCCTTTTTCATCATTTTTTGCCATGGAAGTAGGTTTTTTGACCTGCCTCTTCCATCTTCCACCCTCTCTATGAAGCAGAAACCACACCTAAAACCCAGCCGCATGCTCCAAAAGATGGATCGAACGAGAAGATGAACATGGATGTATAAATAGTTTGAAACTGGAAACTATGGCTATGACTATGGCAAGCTTTGGTTGTTATTATCTGTTGGAATTTTCTGCAGATTAAGAGTTTCGTCGAGAACCCTCTCTTTCAAATTTTTAGGGTTTTAATTTCATTTATTTTCCTTGAAATTGGACCTCGGTTCCATTGCTAAATTTCGAGTCAGGATGTCGTCTGGCGAAGAAAAAGGTCTCATTCGCAATAGACCTGACTTCATCACGCTTGATTTCATCACCTATTTGCTAAAAGTAATGTGATGGGAGGAACCGGTACCAAACTGGGACCGGACCAAATATCCGGTCTGGTCCAGATTTGGTAAAGGTTCCTCCCGGGACCGGTTTCGGTCCTGTGATTCAAAATCCTGAAAAGGCCAGTTCAGTCCGGTTCTAACTTGGAACCGGGACCAGACCGGACCGTGCCAACCCCTATAATTCATTAACACAAATAGTTCGTGGAGTCATTATCATCATAAACATAACAATAAAAGAAGTCTTCAATCCATCGACATAATATAACTATAAAATATAGCACTTTGTGATGTATGCCAACAGGCCAAGCACATAAAACATCATTTACCTTGAAGTCTTAGCATGGTAAAAGTAGCTTACGATGATGAACCTTTGCTTTGGATTAACCTTGTAAGGACCCCTTATCCCAGCAAGATATTATCCGCTCTGGGGATTGGGACGCAGCCCAATATCCTCCCCTCACGGCTTTGTTTGGCGAGAACTTCCCAGAAGGTCACCCAACCTGAAATTGCTCTCGCCGAAGCACTTTTATCTTCGGAGTTCTTATGGGATCCGTTGCCAATCGTGCTCTAAAACGTGTCTTACTATGTTGGAAGGGTCTCTTTACATATGTTTCATTTCCACCTACTTCCCCAAGCGATGTGGGATTGTGACGACCCCCTTTTTACGACCTGTCACCTTCCGGTTCACCCGCGCGGACGTACCGCCATCCGGGTTCCAGTTCGTGCAGCCATCGTACCCATACGTGCATATTCGGGTCATCACAATCACCCCCCCTCGGGGGCCTAACGTCCTCGTTGGCCACATTTCCGGTTGGGTACAGGCTCTGATACCATTTGTAACGACCCCTTATCCCAGCAAGATATTGTCCGCTCTGGGGATTGGGACGCAGCCCAATATCCTCCCCTCACGGCTTTGTTTGGCGAGAACTTCCCAGAAGGTCACCCAACCTGAAATTGCTCTCGCCGAATGATACAAAATCCCTCAGAAAAGGGGTTGTGTTCAAACCCACAAAATGATAAGAAATGTGCTCGTGTGCAAGTGTTGTGCTAAATGAAGATAAAGAGAACAAAAATAGAAGAAAGAACAAATAAATAAAGGTGGAGGTGTGTGAGTATGAAGGGTGGCCGAGAATGAAGAGGATGGGTGTGTGAATTGCAATAAATAGAAGAAAATAGAGAAGTGAAATGTGTGTGGAAAAGTGTAGAGAGATGAGATGAAAATGAAAGAAAATGCAATAAAATAAAGGGTGGAGTGTGTGTGTTTGATGGCTGAAAATTAAAGAGTGATATTGTGTGGATGTGATAGCAATAAAAATAAAGAAAATACCCTTGGAGGTTCCTTAGAGCGATCTTACGGGTTAAGCTCTAGGATAAACGTTTTCTAGGAGGAAAACGACCACCGTAGGCTGGGATTTTTCGTCCTCGATCCAACTCCCAATGGAGAAGGTGAGGGAGTGAGTAAGAGCTAACCTAGCAACCCAAGCTAGGCTAGCAATGGAGGCTAACTCCTCTTGGTTCAAGGAACCAAGGAAAACACTCCTAAGGATACCCTCCTTTGAGTAGAGAAATAGAAATTTTATAAATGGGGAAAAATTGTCATACATGCACCAATGCCATGAATTTATAGAGTCCTAGGGTGGATTATTAGGGTTTCCATAAGGATGAATGAATGGTGGCCCTTGGATGAAAAATGATGGATGGCCAAGATCAAAGCAAACAAGCACACATCCTAGGGAGGAGATGAATGCCATGCCTAAAGGGATCAATGGAGGGAATCTTGCCACATCATCAATCCATGTTGCCACTAACTCTTGTACCTGCAAAATCATACCTTTAAATATGGGCTCTTCTTTGGGCCATGGCTTCCTTTGGGCTCCATTTGTTGTAGACTTTTTCCTTGAATATTTGAGTTGAAATTCTTTAACCCATAATCCACCAACATTCTTCTAACCCTAACCACACAATTTAATGCATGCAATGCAATTTATAAAATCCTTACAATAAAGGCGAATGTATGCCAAATAAGTTCGAAATAAAAATTACAAAAATAGGGCCCGGGAAGACAAATTCCCATTGGGCTAAGTCGTGACTCCTCCAAATGATCCATAGGCAATCCTTCTTCATAAATTTTCCTACAAAAATAAAAACACGTAATAAATAGAGAATTTAGATAAGGCAAGGGACTTTTACTAACTTTCATTAAGTATGCATCCCAAGGCATGTCATCCTCTCCGGGTGATTTGAGGATTTGACCTCAAATCCGATGGTTGACTATTCTCAAGGAGGACTCTAACAAATTCTCGTCTACTAGTTTGTTTATTACTTTTGATAGGTTGGAGTTTGAAGGCGATAAGGATATATTCTTTCGTTAGAATTTTTTAGTGGCATGGAGGAGGGATGGTCTTACTAAAATTTCCTTTGGTAAGGGTGGAAAAGTTGAATTCGAGGTCTACTTTGGAGGGCGTTTGCTCAAAGATGAAAAGAAATTTTCCAAAGTAGTCGAATTTGACAAGTAGTGAGATGGAAATAATAAAATCCTTCAACCAAAGAAATGATCTAATTATCCTTAAGACCTTAAAAGAAAATTTATTTGCTAATAGAACTTTAACTCTAGTCCTATGGTAGAATTTGTGGACATCGAATGGCGGGGAACAAGGTTTTAATAAACCGCCAATTTGAAGTTTAGAGTGTTTATGAGCTACAAAGGAAGTAATATTCCTATTAGTGTGTGTAGCTCTAAAAATATAAGAAGAAAGGTAAATGATTGGTTCGAGACCATAGATTAACCTCTTCCTTATGGATGGAACAGATCGAAAAATTTTCTCAAGTTTTGGACGAAAAAGAAAAGGAGTGATGATCATACTACCTATCCCAAAAATAATTTCGTCATTTAATTCCGTCTTCTCATGAGGCCATATAAATTCATTCCCCAATTGGTAAGGCAATTCATTGGCAAATAAAGGATTTGAGTATTCTTGGAATAAGGAAGTTTTCTCTAGATGCGGGAAGGAAGGGAATTGAGCTACAATCATATTTCCTATTCCATAAATGCCTTCTTCACTTATTTTCCTTTCTTCAACATTTTCCAAGGCATAGGACACCTTTTCTTCATGTAAGGGATTGTCATGCCAATTGATAGGAGGGGGTTCTTGATTTTCACTCAACCCGCATTTTGACAATAGTAAATTTTCCTTTGATTTTCCTTTTTGGCGGGTGGCTTCATCTTGAGCTACTTGGTCGGGGGTCATCGGTAGCAATTTGATTTTTCTTCTTCCAAAATTAAACGTATAACGGTTGAGGAATCCGTCATAGTTTACCCTTCGGTCAAAGTGCCATGGTCGACCAAAAAGGATGTGGCTGGCACTCATCGGAACAACATCACAAATAACCGAATCTTGGTACGTTCCTATAGTGAAATCTACGGTTACTTGTTTGGTGATCTCATGCTCATTTTTTTCGTCCAACCATTGAAGCTTATAGGGTGTGGGATGATTACGGGTTTCAAGTCCTAATTTTCCGACCATGTCTTGGGAGGCCGCATTTATGCAACTTCCTCCATCTATTATTAACGAATAAACTTTATCTCCTACAGCACATCGACTATGAAATAGATTCTCACATTGACAGTCCTTGTCCACGTGCTTAGTTGTCAATGCTCGCCTTATAAGCATTAGTAAAGGTCTGTCTTGAGGCTTGCATTCATCGGCTTCATCTTCGCTCTCTTTTTCTACTTCGTCCTTATCGATTTTATTGTATTGGCCTTCGTCCTCTTCACTTTCCCATTCTCCCGTTGACTCCTTAATGACCATCACACGGTGATTAGAGCACTCGTTAGCATAGTGCCCTTTTCCTAAGCATTTGAAGCACTGCACATCACGTGCTCTAGGTCCTTTAGGTAGGGATTCTTGGCTTTTGTTTGGTGGGGGATGGTGAGGGGTATTGAGCATTTTCGAGGGCCAATTTCGGTTGAACGGTCTCTTCTCTTCATGTTTTTGGATGGATTTCTCGAAATTGAAATTACGGGGTGAAAATTTGTTAGGCAAGTCGGTCTTGCACTTTCTTTTCAATTGTCTCTCCACCGTGAGGGCTAGTTGGATGACCCATTCCATGGTCTCCAATTGTTGAATTTTAACAAGATCTCCAATATCACGGTTCAAGCCTCTTATGAACCTAGCGATGAGTTGTTCTTGGGGTTCATCAATTGCGCATCGCATGTTAAGGGTTTCAAATTCGGTAAGATATTCATCTACCGAGAGGCTATTTTGTTTTAACGTGTGAAGTTGATGAAAGAGTTCATGCTTGTAGTGACGAGGGACGAACCTATGGTGCATTAATTTTTTCATGGAAGTCCAAGTTGTAACGGGAGGTCCTAATGTTCTAATTCTTTGGGCTTCAAGGTTGGACCACCACAAGGCGGCGTGGCCCGTGAGTTCAAGAGAGGCTAATTGAATTTTTACTCGCTCGGAGTAATCATGGCACTCAAAAACTCTCTCAACTTTGTCAACCCAATCTAAATATGTGTGGCCGTCACACCTTCCATCGAAAGGGGGAATTGTAATCTTGATGTTGCGGAGGTCGTCAATGTCCCTACGACGATTTGGGCGATACTCTTCATCATCCACCCAATCCTCATCCTCCGAATAATATGGTTGTCTCCTTCTTTGGGGTTCACTCCAATCTTCCTCTATAGGTGGTTGAAAAGGTGCTCTACGCCTAGGGCGTTCGGGAATAATCCTAGAGGAGGTCTCTTGAGAAGGGACACGTTCGTAGAACTCTCTACAAGGAGGATTGTTCAACATTGTTTGGACTTGTTGGGCGAGGCTATTAACTATGCTTGTTAAGGCATCAATTTGTCCTTGCATGCCTCCTTGTGAGCTAGTCTCACCTTTGTGTCGTGTGCTTTTAGGTGGGGGAGTATCCCTAGCCCGATGTGGTTCTTGGTGGGGTGGATCTCGATTGAACCCACTTCGATTAGTCATAGTTAAGTGTTTTAATTTAATTCAATTTCTTGTCTAAGTTAAATTTCCTAAATTAGTGAGATGCTTATCTTCTTTGTAATATCCGGCTTGTACGGATTTTTGGATATATTATATCATATTCATATTTTGTTATATAATGGCATTTTTTGTAAATATGTCAAATCAGGTCCGATTTACGAAAAGAAAGCGTCATTACGATCCAAATGGCTAATTGGAATTTTAAGGAAAGTTTGGAAATTTTCGGGATAGTAACACTACATTCCGAGTAATTATGTCTATCGTAGAGTAAATGACGTTTTAGTCAAAATAGTAAACGAGGTCCAAATTGCGAACGGACAGTTTTGTTAAATCCCAAATAATGAATAGGAGTTATTGGCAAACTATGGAGTTTTCGAGAATTCAACTCGTTGGACGATTAACGAACCGAAGTACGAAATCAATATAAAAGCTATAGAAGGGTAAAATTGTCATTTAGCATTGAAATTATTATTTTTCTATTTAAAACAAAACTCCTTCAATCACAGAACACTTGTTCTGCGATTTCAAATTCTATTTTTTTTCCAGAGAGAGTTTCTCTCACGAACCCTCACAGCCGCGCGACGTTCTCCTTCAATCCGACCCCCGTTTCTCCTTCGTTCTTCGTGGTTCCTCCTCCTCTCGCTATCCTAGGTATGCACCTACAATCTTAGGGCTTTTATTTCGAGGTTTACGATGTTCTAGATAATTAGGGTTTCGGTTATTATTCGTTAAAAACGCGAATTAGGGCTCGTAATTAATAGGTTAGCCGTGATTAGGTATATATTGGACATATTGAGCGTTCCGGGACGAATCTAATTCAATTTGTGAAAAAAGTTTAAAATCCGAGAATTTCGAGTTTTCGAGGAATTTCGTGAATCGAGAATTGAAGTGTCGAGCGTAAATTGCTCAAATAAATAGCTCGATAAATTGGATTAGAACTTTAAGAAGTTTCCGTAGTTTAGGTTTTGTTGAATTTGAACGTTTAGGAGTTTAAATGCGTTTTGACGGTAAACGTTCTAAATTGATTAGGTAATCAGTGCTCGTGGACGAAGTTTGGATTGCAGCGTGCACGAGGTAAGTTCTCGTGATTCCTTTCCGGCCGATTGGCCTACACCGTGCTTCGAAGTCGTTTTCGAGGATTTTGATGACGCGCTAGTTTATATTGCTTCGGTTGGGTAGTTAGGTTTAATTGTTTCGTAGGTTAGGTTTCCTTTTACAGTCTTGATGGTACGTATGCTGAGTATTTAAATTATGTTATGAACTGTTCATGCATCACGTGTTTTAAAAGAAAAGCATGAAAATGAATTTCCGCACGATGTTTTTAACTTGGCGATGTGGCCTGGAGAGGGGCAGGACCTACTGTGGAGGCCGATTACGGGCTGGTCACAGTACCACATCTATTATGTACTCACAATGTGGCCTGGAGAGGGGCGGGACCTACTGTGGAGGCCGACTACGGGCTGGTCACAGTACCACATTTATTATGCACTCATATGATGGTTATGCGAGGTGGGGCTCAGGCACGGCTGTACGTGTTGTAAGCGTGTACCCCCCTCTTCTAACTGGAAAGAGTAGTCCGCCCGCTGGATGTGCTCTCTCTAGTTAGGAGGATTAGATCTCGGTGATCCCTAATGAATAAGTAAAGAAAATGCTGCATGATTTCTGAACTCACACTCATAGCATAGCATGTAGTTGCATTTACTAGAGCTTACTGAGATTTTTATCTCATAGTGTGTTATGTATGGTGTAGGTGACTTAGACATCGAGGTACCAGGTGAGGACGATGTCCCTCCACCTGAGGCATGAGTCCAGTTGATCGAGGGTGGCTGCGGTGGTGTCCTGGCGCAGTCGAGGCTTCACCGACCCGTGGGGAGTATGTATAGATTTTGAGGGTCTTTTTGGGGGTATTTTGGGGATAATTGATAGAATATGTATAGGATGTTTATCGTTTTGAAATTCTGGAACTGTTTGGGTTTAATTGTATTTAACGTTATATAGATATGTTTTGATTTAACTGTATTTAAACGTTATGAAAATGTTTTGAAATGTTTTAGGTTGTTACGGATTAGTCCGAGTTTTAGATATATCCACGCAGTTGGATTTCGCAAAGTCCGCTGTGAATTGGCGGAATTTAGAATATATTTTGATTGAGTTAGGTTCATAAAAATCGGATAAATGTTGAAGTGTTTAGGGTTATAGAAGTGGTGAAGTTGCTCTCTGGAATCACGTTCCAGAGAGGTGAAATTGATGAAGTGTTGAAGGAGTAGTGTTGAAGTGAAGTAGAGATCGCTGCCATTTGTAGGCAGCGATCGATCTCTGTTGCAGAGCAGAGATCGATCGCAGCCCTTGCAAGCAGCGATCGATCTCTGCTGCAGCAGAGATCGATCTCTGCTGCTTGCATGATGCAGCTGCAGCGATCGATCTCTGCAGCTGCAGAGATCGATCGCTGGCTTAATACAGCGATCGATCTCTGCAGTTGCAGAGATCGATCGCCGCCCTCATTTTGTCCAGGCGGACCATTTTGCCCTCCCAACTTTCTGAATAAGTTTTAATAATTTTTATTAAAGTTTTAAGTTTTTATTAAATGGTTTTATAATGGTTTTAAATGATTTTGAGTTCCGATTTTAATTCCGATTTCGATTCCGATTTCGATTTCGGTTTAGTTCCGCCTAGAGTTTAATTAAAGATATTGGGATAAAAAAAAATAAAAAATATTACGGGAAATACGGTTACAGTATTAGGGTCGTTACATTCTTAATGTCTTAGGAAAATTTTAAGTACTAAGGTAAATTCTTAGCTAAGACAATAAAATTGGGATCATTCTCACTTAAGGAAACAACTTAATGATAACATTAAACACTTAACAATTAATTATAGAAATGAATATTTCAATAAATGCTAATCACCACAAATTTAGCCCAAGTAAATCCAAGTTATCAATTTTTAAGCAAATCCACTCAAGACAATAATGATATAAACTTAATTATTCCAAAAACAGCAAGTAATAACATTAATTCACAAGTTTAATCAATAGAAACATGCTGAAATTTTCAGAATAATAAGCAGAATTTTAATGTAGTGTTTGGTTCAATTGTTGCCACTTTTAATGATGCAATTGCTAAACTCTTATAAACCAATTTTCGTGCATTTAATTAATAGCATATAATAGGTGAGTTTATAAGTTAAAACAAGAGCAATAATCAGCAAATTAATAGGCAAATTTGAACATATCATGAAGATGCAAAAATCGATGATATAAGACAATAATAATCCGATTTCGATAATGATAGATCCAAGCCGATTTTTAACACCAAAAATTCCAGAAAATTAATATAATTATTGGACAATATCTAAGTGTTAATCATGGCTCAAATGTCAACAAGAAGTGCTAAGAAACTGTGGCTAAAGATAAGATAACCCGAGAACAAGAAGAAGCAAAAACTGTGAAAATTATGCAACAAATTATAAACCGGTTTTGCAATTTTCTTTAGGCCGATTTCATGCTTATTTTTGTACCATATTTTCAGCAAAGTTTTGGTTTAGATCTAGACGAAAATAACAATTAAATATAAAGCAAATATCATAGAAGAACCGATGCTAAGATGAAGAATAGACCGAAAAGGAAAAAGAGAATAACTAAGAAAGATTTAACTATACCTCGGCTGATTTCTTCCTCTATTGCAAACCATATTTCAACAAGATATTCAAGTTAATAAATAGCATTAAAATGGCAGCAAATAAAAGAGTTAGATTAGCACTAAGTAAGCACAAAGTTAGATCAACAATATATGGAAAACAATGCGGAAAAATAAAGGAATTAATGCTAGAACAGGAAACGAGCCGCTATCCAGGGTTTGTGCCGATTTTTGACTATTGTCATGGCAACTAAACGCATTTGGGAAGCCTTGTGTGTAACGACCCTCATACTATTCCTAATTTCCCGTACGAAATTCTTCTTTTTCTTTTATTCTTATTGTTTAAGTGGAAAACAAATTAATAAAACGTTTAAAATAATTACAAAACAGTTATTTAAACGAACACGTACACAAACACCTATAAAATACAAACTTTACCATTTCACTAACATACACTTTACAATACAACTTAACTTCAAACCACCGATACTCCTACATCTCCGTAATCTCGCTCAAAACGACTCGAGACATAATTAAACAAAACACATTTTCCATGAAAACGAACTGCATGGTTCCGTTTAAAAGTTTAACATTCCCTCATGTTTCAAAGAAAATACCAAGCAGTTCCATACCATTCAAATAACTGAATTAACAAAAACGCTTTATAAACAGTTTGCCTAAACCTCTGCACATCGATCTATCAAAATACCAACCTATCAACTATCATCAAACAATCCCATAAAACTTTACAAAAACAGTTTATAAAACAGGTTCCAATGAAAACGTTTAAAACATTAAATACGAATCTAACACCTAACTAGATCCAAGCATCCTATAATTTCTATACAAACGTGTCCCACACTCTCAAAATCTATACATACTGTCCCCACGGGTCAGGTAAGCCTCGACTGCGCAACACACCACCGCACGCCATCCTCCGTCAACTGCCGTCACTCCTCAGGTGGAGGGATCTCATCCTCACCTGGCTCTATGTCACCTACACCATACAATACACTATGGGATGAAATCCCAGTAAGCTCTACGTAAATGCAATTCATGCTGTGCGTATGAGTTCGATAAATCATGCTTTATTTTATCTAACTATGCAATGCTCAATAGGTGTCACCGAGATCCTATACCTCTAACCGGAGAGAGCTCATCCAGCGGGCGGACTACTCTTTCCAGCTAGAAGTGGGGGGTGCACGCTTACAACACGTACAGCCGTGCCTAAGCCCCACATCGCGTGACCAATACGCCTTTCGGCCAATACGTCATTCGGCCAATACGCCTTTCGGCCAATACGTCTTTCGACCAATACGCCTTTCGGCCAATAAGCCTTTCGGCCAATGCTATGCTTTACGTTATCTTTAAAACTCTGTGCGGAAGTTCATTTTCATGCTTTTCTTTAAAAACAAGTGATGCGTGAACAGTTCAATATCATAAAGTAAACAAACAATAATATGTACCATCAAGACTGTAAAGCGTAAACTATAAACTCCTAAAACCTAGCTACCCAGCCAAAACAACTTGAATAAACACAACATCACCAAGATTCCTCGAGACGACCTCGACATACGGTGTAGGCCAATCGGCCAGAGAAGATCACGAGAACTTACCTGTCTTCTGTAGCTCGCTGGGGCTACTCAGTTACTCGCCCACCTACGGCTCGACCTACGACAAATATTCAAACTTCATTAAAATTAAGCCCACATTCACCAATTTACTTTCAAACTATTAATTATAGCCTAATCCAACTAAAACTAAACTAAACGGGCCACCAATTCGGGTTTAGTAAAACCGACCCGAAACTTCGAACGCACGTAACTTTTGCGTCGGTTATCGGAATCGAACGATTCCAGCGGCCACGTACTCTTCTAATAACCTATTTTAACCTGCCAAAAGAAATTTTAAAACAATCGACCGTAGCTAGGTCAAATGCAGCAAAACCCGAACTACCCTAACCCGGGAAATTTCCCCATTTCGATTTTTCATCAATTTACACCAATTTCCTCACCAATCAATCCTCCTCATACCTAATTAACATAAACTAACCAAAATTTAGAGGCTATTCACAGAAAACCCGAAATCCCCAATTCGGGATTCACTGAACTTCGCTCAAATTGAGCACCTCACGGCCAAGCGACCTTCGCCGGCCAAGGCCCGGTCATTTGACGCCGAGGCTAGCCAAAAATGGCCGGTGGTCGGAGCTCAATCGAGCTCGACACCCTCGGCCTCCAAAAGAACCGAAAACAGGGCTAAAACCACTTACCGGTTCGGTTTGTGCGCGGAGACAGCCGGAAGCTCGCTCATCGCCGCCGTTTGGCCGGAAGACGCCGATGAACGGCGGTGGTTGTCGTCGGAGGGGCGTCGCACGGCTCTCCCTCTCCGTTCTCCTCTCCCCTCGCGCTCGGGCTCGGGCTCAACAGCAGAATGGCCTTCGAGCCATTCTGTTGTTTTTGTTTTTATTATATTATTAATAATAATAATAATAATAATAATAATAATAATAACCATTAATTAATCGAATCCTCATTTACCGTTTTGCCCTCCCGGGTTTCCGACCATTTCGACTTTCGTTAAATCTCGTTCTTAATTATAACTCACTGCTTAATTTCACGAACCTAATTTAATAAACATTTTAGTACTATCAATTTATTCATTTTTAATTACTTTACCTTTTATTATTTTCTCTCCAATTCTTTCGATTAATTAAATTGAGGGAAAATTCTCGGGTGCTACAATCCACCCACCTTAATTAAAATTTTGTCCTCAAAATTTGACTTAGCTTATAGTCCTTGGCATTACTGTCTCATGTCTCATGTCTTGCAGCCTTATGCTATGATTTACAATCGCTCCGTTCTTTTCAAGTCACCTTTCTCCATCCCTCCAAAATTCTAAACTCGCCACACAAAGGCTTTGATTCTAGCCCATACTTAGGATCAATCTCTATGGGTCTAAACTAGAATCCCTAAAACCAAATGACGCATCGTTAACTTCTTAACCACGTCTACTGCGTTTGATTTGATTAACCAAGTCCTTGGTTGTGCACCACGTGCTAGTAATCCTTACGTCTCAAATTTTTAATATCCCAACTGCATTAACATGCACTTAAATAATTTACACACACACGTTAGTTTTCACTTAATCGTCCATAAGTTAAGCTCCCTTTACTCTTTTGACTTGACTTTATGTTCAGGCTTCCCCAATCTAAGCCTAATTCAAGTCCCCAATTTCCTAATGAAGCAACCTCAAAGTCTTCTTCCATAGAAGTTTCTCTCAGTTACTACTTTATACCGCCTCTACGTCCAAATTTCCTAACATCAGTTAGATCGAATATCATCTAAAAATCCCTTCCAACTCTTGGGCTGTAATCCAAATTTAAACATAGTTTCATCAACTCTGTTTCCAGTCGGGATGCACACCAACTCAATTTCTATATTAACTTCGTAATCGTATTCCTCACTTTTAATTGGCCTACACGTGTCATTGCTTACGCATCGAGCCTTATAAAATTTCCTAAGTTCTCAATCGAGCGATCTCTAACTGGGTACTCGACACTTAACGTCTCGAGTACGTGTTGGTTTGCATTTAGTCACCCAAAACGTTAAACTCACTCTAACTTATTAATTGGTCTTACTAAATATTGTCTCTTGTCCTCATTCCTCGAAATAACATCAACTTCCAATGTCATTTGGGTTGATTACCTTCCAAGGATTCCAAACAACATCCAGTTTGTAATCCAAACTCCCTTTTATTTAACTTAAATTCCTCGAATTGAGTTCCTTTAGTTCCTAACTTCTTAATCCTGTGTTTATCAAACACATGTCTAACCACTTCTCGCCCTCAAAGCTTTCTCAAACTACTTACTCCAACGCCTAATTTCAGTCACACTACGACCTCATCCATCTATCGGGTATAACAATTTCTATAGATATAGATACATCGGAGCTGCAACTAAACTCGGTATAAGTTCGTTGGCCTTAACCATAGTCACTACCACAACAATCCGAGTCTACATTCCTTTAGTATGCTCCTGTATAACTTCTTCGTCAATAAGTACCCAAATTGTACTCTTCCTTGGACATTTCACAGGTCTTAATAACTATTTCCAGGTGAACTTCTCAACTAGAATTTCCATTTTCTATATTTCTCAAGGTATCCCATCAATAATATTCTACGTCACATACTGCCTCAGGTAACTCATCAACCTCGATCCCTGTTTCGATGCGTTTCCCAAGACTTAACTCTTTCCATTGCTATTTTTTACCAACTATTTTTCCACAAATACATTCAAGGCTTCAACATGTTCAACTGAGAGCTTAAATTGCTACTATTTTAAGACCAATGCACACTTGTAAACTTAATCCTATAAATCTCACATTTCATTCTAAGTCGCATAAGAAATTCCTTCGTTATGTTCTAACCGAAACATTTATACTGTCTACAATGTGCTTATTCGTCTAACTTAACTCCCCGTTAACCTCGAGCATAGTCAAGTCCCTAAGTCTCGTCATAAGTTTGCTCTAAACTATTTCTTCCATCCTTAGGTCATTTGTGTATTTATTGGTATCGACTTGTCAAGTACGAGTCGAATCATTGAAATGTTCTAACGTAACCTCGTCTCTAAATTTACTTAATAGTCTCTGTGAAGTCTCTCATTCTTCTTATTCGATAATTTGTTAATTTCCCCCAAATCACGCAACATTAAACCCTAGACTAGACTTCCGATCTTAATCATTCACTTAATCTAACAGTCTCCTTCACTTCTTCCCTAAATTCTCGTAGGGGTGCTTCGAGTCTACCGACTAGTTACTATCATTCGCTCTTTCTAGTCAGGTTCTAATTGTTGAACTTGACTCTCGTGCAATGACTCATCCAACTATCCTCTTGTTTGAAAACTTGTTGTAGATGAGTTTATGTCCTTATTCCAAATTTCTTCCAATTCCCAAATCTTACTATTCTATTTTCCTCGTACACTGATGTTCCTATAACTTGACTATAGTTAAATCACCATTCCCTCTACAGTCATTCTAGTTACTTTAAACCTCGAAATACGACATCTGATTCAGAGTACTAAACTTTCTTTCAAGTAGGTATCACGTTCGAGTTCTTAAGTCCTTCTTAGTTCCTAGGCTTTTTGTTTCATGACCTCTATTCAACACTACTTCTGCTATCACCGTTTACCCTTAACTTTACTACGTCTTCCCTCTTATAGTAACAATCGTCCTCAATTGGCCAGTCTTTTCAGACAAGACATATCGCCTAGAGGTCGGCCAACTTCGTATCTCGAGTATTACCTTTCGTATAACTTTGACCCATTATTGTCTCGATTTTCGTTAACCTTCCAACTTCGAGTAAATAGCCTCATCTTCTTCCTGGATGTAGGTCAATACGAACACCCCTACGTAACCGCGTCTTCAACCTTGAGTTGATCCATCACCCCTTCAACAACCTACTTAAGCTAACTTTTGTGTGCCACCGATGTCTAGGTGCTCCAAATTTCCTGTAGATTTTGGTTATTTAAATTCCTATTATATTTATTTATTTATTTTTTATCTACTTGTACGCACTAACGATATCTTGACAATATAGAACATTCGCCAGTAAGCCTTACATCTAAACACCAAATTCCTCCTCTATTGGTTTCATTCTAAACTTTAGGGGTCTGTCAATTAGGGTCTAGTTCCCATTTATTTAAACCTCACATTCCATAAGTTGTACCTTTCTTATGGGACCTGGATTTTAAGCACTCACTTCACACGGTTATACCGGGTCATGGGCTTTAACGCGTAACTCTATCTTTCTTTTATTCAAAATCTACGTCATCCCCTCTCTAATATTTTCATTCTCTTAATGCCCTCGAAATTTATCAACGTCTCGGTTTCGACTTGATCCATCTGTTTCTTCATGGCATTGGCCAGTACGAACATGCCTAAGTCTTTTGTTCATAATTAACACTGACCAATTACATTCCCTAACATTCCTCAGTAGAACAGATTCTCCCTCGAATATCGTTTTCATCTAATTATCTTTACCTCACTCTAATCTAAATTATACGAGTTCTTATTAAGTCGTATTATTATACTCGACAATTTAGGTATTCATTAGTAAGCTTTACGTCGAATCTTTAACTCCCTCTTTGATTGATCACCTTCTAAATCTGTGAGGGTTCGTCAACTAATGTCAATTTCTATCTCTTTAGCCCTTACATTTCGTAAGTTACGTCCTTCTAATAATAACTAATTCTAGTGTACCTTTTCTTGTGGTTAAGTCAGATTAATGCTTAACTCTCTGTCTATAAGTCCTTCTGTCGTCCTGTATTTAATCTACCGTCTTCTCGTCGAAATTCTCCTAAGAGTCTTTCTTACTCAACTCCTACTATTCTCTTTTTCCTTTATTCCCAACCTACTCCGATCTATCGCAAATTATTACGGTCAAATCCTTATGGTGATCTATCGTATCGTTTCGGTCGTCTCGATCGTTTTCTCGACGCACCATATTTCTATAACTCCTATTAAAGTGAATAAAACAAATACTCTAAGAAACTAGAATCAAATAAATACTATAACATACTTACAGTTGATGAAGAATGTCCCGCGTAGCGGCTGTGCAGTCGAGCAGTCTACAGAATCGCTTTTAAAACCCGGGGGCTTGATACCATAATTGTAACGACCCTCATACTATTCCTAATTTCCCGTATAAATCTTCTTTTTCTTTTATTCTTAGGTTTAAGTGGAAAACAAATTAATAAACCGTTAAATAATTACAAAAACAGTTATTTAAACGAACACATACACAAACCCTATAAAATAAAAACGTTACCATTTCACTAACATACACGTTACAATACAACTAACTTCAAACCACCGTACTCCTACATCTCCGTAATCTAGCTCAAAACGACTCGAGACATAATTAAACAAAAACACATTTTCCATGAAAACGAACTGCATGGTTCCGTTTAAAAGTTTAACATTCCCTCCTGTTTCAAAGAAAATACCAAGCAGTTCCATACCATTCAAATAACTGAATTAACAAAAACGCTTTATAAACAGTTTGCCTAAACCTCTGCACATCGATCTATCAAAATACCAACCTATCAACTATCATCAAACAATCCCATAAAACTTTACAAAAACCGTTTATAAAACAGGTTCCAATGAAAACGTTTAAAACATTAAATATGAATCTAACACCTAACTAGATCCAAGCATCCTATAATTTCTATACAAACGTGTCCCACACTCTCAAAATCTATACATACTGTCCCCACGGGTCAGGTAAGCCTCGACTGCGCAACACACCACCGCACGCCATCCTCCGTCAACTGCCGTCACTCCTCAGGTGGAGGGATCTCATCCTCACCTGGCTCTATGTCACCTACACCATACAATACACTATGAGATGAAATCCCAGTAAGCTCTACGTAAATGCAATGCATGCTGTGCGTATGAGTTCGATAAATCATGCTTTATTTTATCTTACTATGTAATGCTCAATAGGTGTCACCGAGATCCTATCCCTCTAACCGGAGAGAGCTCATCCAGTGGGCGGACTACTCTTTCCAGCTAGAAGTGAGGGGTGCACGCTTACAACACGTACAGCCGTGCCTGAGCCCCACTGTAACACCCGAGTTTTTCAGGTTTTCGCTCTAAGGCTATTTTCGTAAATAAGTAAATTAGGTCCGTTTTGCGAGCGGATAGTTTTATTAGGACCCTAGAAATTTACGGGGATTTGTAGAAGAATAAGTGAAATTTCAGAAACGCAAATCGAGAAGAGTAATATTAGAGTTCCCGTTTTAACCTTTTAGTATATCAATTTGTAAAAATAGCAAAATAGGTCCGTTTTGGGAATGGTGAGTTTTGTTAGAACCCTAAGATTTAATTGGAATTTGTGGAGATATACGAGATTTAGCGAGAGTCGAAACGATAAACGAGGATTAATAAATGGTTAGTTTATTATTAGTTATATTATTATTATATTAATAATAATAATACAATAAAAACAACAGAATGGCCTTCGGCCATTCTGTTTCGAGCTCGAGCCCGACGACACCCGACGCCGAGAGAGAGACGAGGGAGAAGCGGCGATTTCCGACAACGAGCGGCTGCGATTTCTGACCTTTCCGGCCAGATGACGGCGGCGTGCAGGCTTCGGCTCGTCTTCTCGCGCAACCCGACTGGTATGGCTCGGTTTTCTCCTCCTTTCGGTTCGGTTGGTGGCCGGGGGTGGTGAGCTCGATTGAGCTCCAATCGCCGGCGAAAATAGGCTGCTTCCGGCGTGGGTTTGCCAACCCTTGGTCCGGTTTTCATCGCCTGGCCGTAATGGTTCTCGTTTGGGCGAATTTCAGTGAATGCCCGATTAGGGCAATTTGGGTTTGTGGTTTGGAACTTCGATTTTCGGTTAGATTATTCTAATTGAGGGTAGATGTGGTCGATTGGTGATGAAATAGATGGAATTTGATGAAAAATCTAAAAGGGGGATTTTCCAGGTAAAGGGCAGTTTTGGGTTTTTGATAAATTGACCTAGCTCCGGTTATTTGTTTTAAAATTCCTTTTGGCAAATTAAAATAGGTTATTAGAGGAGTACGTGGCCGCTGGAATCGTTCGATTCCAACCACCGACGTAAAAGTTATGCACGTTGAGTTTCGGGTCGGTTTTTGACCAAACCCAAATTAGTGGCCGTTTAATTAGGTTTTAGTTAGAAATCGATGGTATTGTGCTTTTATGTTAATTAGTGAATACATTGGTCGTTATTTAGGTAGATTAAATGAATTGATGATTATTGGTGGATTTAGGTTAAAGTTGGATATTGGAGATTATTGGAAAACCATTAATGGAGGTTAAGTAAATTGTGAGCACCACGGCTCAATGAAATGCCCGAATGGAGAAAGTGAAAGTTTCAGGAGAAATTGCTTTAGCTAGGAGCTTAGTTCAAGTTGAGATTCGTTTATTTAGAATCGATTTTAATGTCCTTTATTTATGAAATGCTTTAGGTGGAGACGACTTTTTGGACGGTACTCGGCTAGCTACGGACGCCAGGTAAGTGGATGTTAGGTTTCCGGCCCTTAAGGCCCTACATCGTATCAACGTTAGGTTTTTCTATTTTGATGATGATTTTCTGACTGTGGTTTAATGAGTCGGGTAGCCTAGAATGTTAGTTATTAGTTGTTTGTTAAGTTTGTTATGAGTATAGCAGTCCATGTACGTTGTGAATGATTGATGATATGTCTATGAACTCCTCATGCATCATGTTTTATAAAAGGTGCATACGAACTATTTACGAGCATGTTTTTACGATGATTGAATGATAATGATTTAAAGATGATATGTGTTCTCACGGGAAAATGAATGATGTATGTTCTCACGGGAAAATGAATGATGTATGTTCTCACGGGAATGATGTATGTTTCTCACGGGACTATGTTTCTCACGGGACTATGTTTCTCACGGGACTATGTTTCTCACGGAACTATGTTTTTCAGGGGACTAAATGAATGTTTTTCAGGAGACAAGAAAAAGATCTTACGAAATGAAACGAAACGAAACGAAAATGTTTTATAAATGTCATGCATATATGTAAAGTTACGTTTAGAGCATCCCCTTACTAAGCATTAGGCTTACTGTTTATGTTGTATGATGTAGGTGACAGGTGCGAAATCGATGACAAAGAATAGGTGGTCGACGGATGGTGCTCGTGGCGACGGGGTGTGTTTTGGCAAGGTCTGATGTCTATGGTTGTGCTCCGAGCGATTTTGGGTAATTAATGTGAACTTGTATTAAATGTTAAAAATGTGAGGGATTTTAGGGTGTATAGTTAAGTTTAATATTCAAAAAATTTTATAGTGGATATAGGTTTGAAGTAGTACTATTTCGAATGATTCGTTAATGTATGTCCTTGGTGATGTTTTAGGAAAGCATGTGTTTATGCTCGATGTTTGTTTTAAGGATTTGATTGGGTGTTGTTTGTGAGAGTATGAAAATGTTTAAGTATGTGGATTAGATGTTTGATAGAAAGATGTATGAATAGTTGAGTTTTGATGTATATGTAGTGGTAGTAGATTGTTTAGAATGTAGAGTCTTAATTTTAGAAATATACTGGAACTGCTTGGGTTATTTTTAACAGGTAAGGATAAGCTCGATTTTTAGAGCGATCCATGCAGTTCGTTTTCTTGAATTTGTCTGAAATTGTAGGTTATATTAGTGTCATGTTTTGATGATCGAGGAATGAGTGATTTTAATGGTTTAGAAGTCGACACGTTATGAGTGATATAAAAAGAAAAATTTACGTGGTTACGAGAGTTTAAAGTTAAGGTCACGTTAGGGTTAGTTTGTTTAAGGGTTTTAGGTTATGTTTAAAGTAAAAAAATGAAAAAGTTTGTGAGAAAAATACGAGGGCTTAGGTAATGATTATGTCACGGCAAGTCCGTGGCGGCCCTGATCGGGTTGGGGTCGTCACACCCACCTCGCGTGACCAATACGCCTTTCGGCCAATATGCCTTTCGGCCAATACGTCTTTCGACCAATACGCCTTTCGGCCAATACGCCTTTCGGCCAATAAGCCTTTCGGCCAATGCTATGCTTTACGTTATCTTTAAAACTCTGTGCGGAAGTTCATTTTTATGCTTTTCTTTAAAAACAAATGATGCGTGAACAGTTCAATATCATAAAGTAAACAAACATAATATGTACCATCAAGACTGTAAAGCGTAAACTATAAACTCCTAAAACCTAGCTACCCAGCCAAAACAACTTGAATAAACACAACATCACCAAGATTCCTCGAGACGACCTCGACATACGGTGTAGGCCAATCGGCCAGAGAAGATCACGAGAACTTACCTGTCTTCTGTAGCTCGCTGGGGCTACTCGGTTACTTGCCCACCTACGGCTCGACCTACGACAAATATTCAAACTTCATTAAATTAAGCCCACATTCACCAATTTACTTTTAAACTATTATTATAGCCTAATCCAACTAAAACTGTAACGACCCTAAGTCCGTACCCATTTACCCGTACAAATTTTTCATTTTATACTTTTTACTTTCTATGCTTTAAATAAAACTTGGTGCGGAATCAAAACTGTAGTTGAAATCAAAACTGAAATCGGAATTAAACGGAACCTTGAACATTTAAAACAACTATAAAACAATTTATTAAAACTTAAAATATTAAAACATTTAATGGAAATTAAAGCAGGGCAGAATCGGAACTCACTGCCAAAAGGAGCGGGGGCGATCGATCTCTGTGAACTACAGAGATCGATCGCTGCTTGCATAAAGGTAGCAAGCGATCGATCTATGTAATTTACAGAGACCGATCGCTGCATGCTTGCATGCAGCAAGCAATCGATCTCTGCTTTTCAGCAGAGATCGATCGCTGCAGCATGTAGCAGGGGCGGCGATCGATCTCTGCTTTACACTTCAACACTTAACCATTTTCCTCAATCCTTCCTGCTTTACAATTACCTCAATTAGCTCTCTGGAATCCTGAATTCCAGAGAGCAAATTTCTGTTACATCACGCCAACAATCACCATAATTCACAACCTAAACGCATCGGACTTTACGAAGTTCAACTGCGTGGATAGCTCTAAAAACCGAGCTATCTGTATCAACCTAAAAATAGTTCATAACACTTAATTTAAACCAAACAGTTCCAGAATTTCTATAACGTTTAAATAACTGTTTAAACCAAAACATTTTTACATACAATTTACCAAAACGTTATCTAACCCCTATCCAGATCCAAACAACCTAAATATTCTATACAATTATCAGATCAATACATCCCAAAATAACCCCAGAGTCCATACATATACCCCCACGGGTCATATCGCGCCTCGACTACTCAGCGCACTCCCACGGCCATCATCCATCAACTGTCCCGACATCAGGAGGAGGAACGTCGTCCTCACCTGGATCTACGTCACCTAGCAGATCACCTACACCATACAGACACATATGAGATATTGAAATCTCAGTAAGCTACGTAAATGCAGATGCATGCATGCGTATGCCATTCAGAAATCATGCTCAGATTCAGATTACAGATACAGAATTACAGATTACAGATTCATTACGTCACAGACAGACAGAATCATCACCGAAACCTCTACCCACTAAGCGGAGAGGGCCCATCCAGCGATCGGACTACCCTTCCACCTAGAGAGGGGGGGTACACGCTTGCAACACGCACAGCCGTGCCTGAGCCCCATCCCGCGTGACCAGATACAGACAGATTACGTTCATTCATTCAGATTTCGTTACAGATTTCATTTCAGATATACGTTCCTTTTCTTAAAAACACGTGCAGAAATTCCTTTTCAGGACTTTCGAAAACCGTGATGCATGAACAGTTCATATCAGCGGAAAGTAAACAAACAACATACATATTAACCAGACAATACAACTAACCTAGCTACCCAACCTAAACAACGTAAAACAAGGAACCCTCAAGGATCCTTGATATGACGACGAGGTATGGTGTAGACCTTTCGGTCAAGCAAGTCACGAGAACTTACCTTGAGCGCGCTGGATCTCAAACTTCGTCCACGGGAGTCGTGTCTGAGACAAAACACGATATTTGTCTTTAAAACCAATTTAAACGATTAAATGTCCAAACTAATAAAGTCCTTAATCTAACAAATCGAAGCTTTTAAACAACGACATAACGCTTGATAAATCTGGAAATCCATATTACGAGTTATTTCCGAAAACCCAAAAATTCTATAATTTATACTTTTTCACAAATTGGTTTATCTTCGTCCAATAACGTCCAATACGTTCGATACATGCTTAATCATGGCTAACCTATTAATTACGAGCCCTAAATCGCGTTTTTCGTTGAAACCCTAATTGCAACCCTAACCCTAAATCGAACCGAAAACTCAAAATAAACGCTTAGAGACCGAAGCTACATACCGAGGGTAGCGAGAGGAGGAGAAACCGTGAAGGACGGAGGAAGAACGAAGGTCGGACGGGGGGTCGGATGTCGTGAGAACGCCGGCGGCCAAAGAAGCTTTTCCTTCTCTGTTCGTGCGATCCAGAGAGAAAAAGAAAGAAGGAGAGAAAGTGAGGGAGAAATGAGGGTTTTGTGATGTTTTTAATAGAATTATTTTGCAAATTACCATTTTGCCCTTCTACTTAAATCTATTCGTTTCGTCAATCGTCCTTCGATTCGGATTCTCGAAAATTCCATATTTTGCCAACAACTCATATTCATCGCCATGGCTTTATTAAAACTGTCCGTTTGCAATTCGGACCTCGTTTACTATTTTTACTAAAACGTCCTTTACATTACGATAAACGTATTTACTCGGAATATAGCGTTAATCTCCGAAAATTCCCACAATTTCCTTAAAATTCTATTAATCGTTAGGATCATAATGACGCTTCCATTTGCGAAACTGATTTGATTTGACATATTTACTAAAATGCCATTAAATAATGAAACAATAATATAATATAACTATCAAAAGTCCGTACAAGCCGAATATTG
>CM039510.1:21801768-21878003 GCA_022432975.1 Begonia masoniana
GGGATTAAAGTTTAAAAATCGTGGCATACTAGAAAAAAAACGGCGGGGAAACAATAAAGTTCAAAGTATCTTGCCGATAACTGTCAACGCAAAACCAATTGCCGATGACGTCAACACAACCAAATCTGCGATGAGTCAAAGCAACACCATCTGCGATGAGTAAAACACAAACACCATCTGCCCGAGGGACGTTCAACACAACACAATTGCGAGGGAAGTCAACATAAATTCATCTGCCGGTAGATGTCCTATTCATAGACAACACACGCGACACCTACGATGACAACAATAGACTCCTCCACAATTCGGGTTGGTAAAACACGACCCGAAACTTCGAACGCGCGTAACTTTTGCGTCGGTAATCGGAATCGAACGATTCCAGTGGCCACGTACTCCTCTACTAACCTATTTAACCTGCCAAAGGAATTTTAAAACAATCGACTGTAGCTAGGTCAAATGCAGCAAAACCGAACTGCCCTAACCCGGGAAATTTCCCCATTTCGATTTTCATCAATTTACACCAATTTCCTCACCAATCAATCCTCCTCATACCTAATTAACATAAACTAACCAAAATTTAGAGGCTATTCACAGAAAACCCAAAATCCCCAATTCGGCATTCACTGAACTTCGCTCAAATTGAGCACCTAACGGCCAAGCGACCTTCGCCGGCCAAGGCCCGGTCATTTGACGCCGAGGCTAGCCAAACATGGCCGGTGGTCGGAGCTCAATCGACCTCGACACCCTCGGCCTCCAAAAGAACCGAAAACAGGGCTAAAACCACTTACCGGTTCGGTTTGTGCGCGGAGACTGCCGGAAGCTCGCTCATCGCCGCCGTCTGACCGGAAGACGCCGATGAATTGCGGTGGTTGTCGTCGGAGGGGCGTCGCACGGCTCTCCCTCTCCGTTCTCCTCTCCCCTCGCGCTCGGGCTCGGGCTCAACAGCAGAATGGCCTTCGAGCCATTCTGTTTTTTTTGTTTTTATTATATTAATAATAATAATAATAATAATAATAATAATAATAACCATTAATTAATCGAATCCTTATTTACCGTTTTGCCCTCCCGTGTTTCCGACCATTTCGACTTTCGTTAAATCTCGTTCTTAATTATAACTCGCGGCTTAATTTCACGAACCTAATTCAATAAACATTTTAGTTCAACCAATTTATTCACTTTTAATTACTTTACCTTTTTATTATTTTCTCTCCAATTCTTTCGATTAATTAAATTGAGGGAAAATTCTCGGGTGCTACATTGTGGCTCTGATACCACTTGACACAAAATCCCTTAGAAAAGGGGTTTTGTTCAAACCCATAAAATGATAAGAAATGTGCTCGGGTGCAAGTGTTGTGCTAAATGAAAATAAAGAGAACAAAAATAGAAGAAAAGAACAAATAAATAAAGGTGGAGGTGTGTGAGTATGAAGGGTGGCCGAGAATGAAGAGGATGGGTGTGTGAATTGCAATAAAATAGAAGAAAATAGAGAAGTGAAATGTGTGTGGAAAAGTGTAGAGATGAGATGAAAATGAAAGAAAATGCAATAAATTAAAGGGTGAAGTGTGTGTGTTTGATGGCTGAAAATTAAAGAGTGATATTGTGTGGATGTGATAGCAATAAAAATAAAGAAAATACCCTTGGAGGTTCCTTAGAGTGATCTTACGGGTTAAGCTCTAGGATAAACGTTTTTCGGGAGGAAAACGACCACCGTAGGCTGGGATTTTTCGTCCTCGATCCAACTCCCAATGGAGAAGGTGAGGGAATGAGTAAGAGCTAACCTAGCAACCCAAGCTAGGCTAGCAATGGAGGCTAACTCCTCTTGGTTCAAGGAACCAAGGAAAAAACTTCTAAGGATACCCTCCTTTGAGTAGAGAAATAGAAATTTTATAAATGGGCAAAAATTGTCATACATGCACCAATGCCATGAATTTATAGAGTCCTAGGGTGGATTATTAAGGTTTCCATCAGGATGAATGAATGGTGGCCCTTGGATGAAAAATGATGGATGGCCAAGATCAAAGCAAATAAGCACACATTCTAGGGAGGAGATGAATGCCATGCCTAAAGGGATCAATGGAGGGAATCTTGCCACATCATCAATCCATGTTGCCACTAACTCTTGTACCTGCAAAATCATACCTTTAAATATGGGCTCTTCTTTGGGCCATGGCTTCCTTTGGGCTCCATTTGTTGTAGACTTTTTCCTTGAATATTTGAGTTGAAATTCTTCAACCCATAATCCACCAACATTCATCTAACCCTAACCACACAATCTAATGCATGCAATGCAATTTATAAAATCCTTACAATAAAGGCGAATGTATGCCAAATAAGTTCAAAATAAAAATTACAAAAATAGGGCATGGGAAGACAAATTCCCATTGGGCTAAGTCGTGACTTCTCCAAGTGATCCATAGGCAATCCTTCTTCATAAATTTTCCTACAAAAAATAAAAACACGTAATAAATAGAGAATTTAAATAAGGCAAGGGATTTTTACTAACTTTCATTAAGTCTGCATCCCGAGACATGTCACCGAAGCACTTTTAACTTCGGAGTTCTTATGGGATCCGTTGCCAATCGTGCTCCAAAACGCGTCTTATTATTTTGGAAGGGTCTCTTTACATATGTTTCATTTCCACATACTTCCCCAAGCGATGTGAGATTGTGACGACCCCCTTTTTACGACCTGTCACCTTCCGGTTCACCCGCGCGGATATACCGCTATCCGGGTTCCAGTTCGTGTAGCCATCGTACCCATACGTGCATATTCGGGTCATCACAAACCTAACCATAGAAATGCTCGCTTGTTAGCATATTCTACAAGATGAAATGAAAGATTCTTTCTTACTCTTATGACCATTGTGGGATCGTTGCCTACTCAATTTCAACTTGAAATTGGCTTACCTTGATAAAGCTTGAGAGAGATTGAGAGGCGGCCTGCGGCTCTGGGACAAAATAATACATTTAGGGTTAGTGTTTTTCGTATAAATATGTGATTTCCCGCATCACTAGTCGACATTTCATTAACTGTGATTGATCGCTCATCAAAGTGAACATTATCTACCACTCTGTCAATTTTGTTCCACTTAATCCCTATTTCATGGCCACATATTTTTCTGGCTAAGGAATTGGAAAAACTCTCTCCGGTAGATCACCCATTCGACCGCTAGGTGAACCGCCCTTTTGTTTGGTCGACACCTCAACCTTCTTGTTTTTTTTCTCGTTGCAATTTGTAGGCAATGTGTCAAAGGTCAGTTCATAGTATCGACTTATCTAGAATATTCTCTTCAATTTTTCCTTTAGTTTAGGCTTTTTACTCAATTAATTTCACAACACTCTTGCATCCATAAACTTTATGACAATAAATCATCTTCCAAAATACTTCATTAATAAATAAAAGTAGCAAACATAAATACGTCTCTATTTTTAAAATTACGTTTAGCGGAGTTTTCGAGTATTACATTTTTCCCCATTACATTAAATTTTGTTATCAACATTTGCCTCTTCTGTTGTTTTATTTTGCCATAAAACCCTTATCAACTAAATTTTTTTTTGTTTAAATTCCTTGATCTTTGAATCCAAAATTTGTACTAGTTGTTCTTCATAGCTTAATGTCGGTTGGAATTCAATACCTTCTTGCACCACGGTGTGAGATGGATTGCCGATATATTTCCTTAGCATCGACACGTGAGAAGCATTATGAATTTTCTCCATTGAAGATGGAAACTCTAGCCTATAAGCTATTTTTCCTATTTTCTTCACAATAGGAAAGGTCCAATGTACCTTTGTAACGACCCCGACCCAGCCAGGGCCGCCACTTAGTTTCCATGACGTAGACTTAACATAAGACCTCAACATTTCTTATGAGAAGTTCTCCCTTACCTTTACCCATACATTTTTTTTATCACATTCTAACTAATGGAGAATCATTCAATTAAAGCTGGCAGCAATCGGCCAGTGAGGGAAAGCATATTCGCCCAAACAGAAAGTATCGTAGGCGAGTTATTAACATTCAATTTCCCTCGGGTTTCGGCTAATTGCGAACCGGCCGACGTTAACATATTCAGAATCTGCTGACGAAAACGTCCTCAGAATCTGCTGGCGATAACATACTCAGAATCGGGCTACGTTACCGTCCCCAGACTTCGACGATATTATTGTCCCCGGAATACCCAGACCTATTCGTCCACAGACCATCGTCCACAGACTACTTAAACGTAGTCGTCCACGCAGACTCATTCATCTACGTGACTTGTCATCCACATAGACTACTTAACTTACTCGTCCACGCAGACTACTTCATCTACATGACTTCTCGTCCACACGGACTACTTAACTTACTCGTCTACGCAGACTACTTCGTCTACGTGACTTGTCGTCCACACAGACTACTTAACTTACTCGTCCACGCAGACTACTTCTTCTACGTGACTTGTCGTCCACACAGACTACTTAACTTACTCGTCCACGCAGACTACTTGTCCACGTGACCCTCTTAAACCCCACGTGTCAGTGGACGATAACTTTTACCGAACACGTCTAACTCACAGAGATAGACTCCATGGATCGTTCTAAAAACCAAACTAATCCTTACGGTAAGAAAACCCAAAATCGTCCAATACAGTCTCACATAACTCACAGAACCATCACCAAATGTAACCATGAAATTTTCCTAAACCATCACCAAACGAATACTTTTATAAAATCATTCAAAATGACATAACTCCAAGTCTAAATCTACTATACAATTTCAAAATATCAGACTCTTCTGTAATACCTAAAATTTCATCACATCCCAAAAAAATCAATCCTTTTCACACCTTACTACCACAAAATACTCGGAGCACGTCCACGGACAATCCAACCCAGCCAAAACACGTCCCGTTGCCACGAGCCCCAACCACCGGCTATCTACACATGATCATCGGGAGGAGGTTCCTCACCTTCGTGCTCGTCACCTACATCATACGATAATTACATTAAGCCTAAAGCTCAGTAAGGAGGTACATTATCCATGAGTAATAACAATGCATGGTTTATCAAAACATGTTCATTTCTTTACTTTACTTAACATATGAGAGTAAGTTTAGGCATGAGTAGCCCCAGTCACCACCCCGTCTACCCCGTAGACCACACTTGCCCTGAGTTACCATTTGGGTGTAATTATCTTGCCATGAGTTGCCATTTACGCGTGCCCTCGGCCCTACTCATCCTCAAACCTTACTCATCATCACATACTTTGCATCGTTTACTTGAAATCATGCATGTAAAATATTCTGTGTTTTTCTTTTGAGAAAACATGATGCATGAAGATCCGATCATAACATACCATCAAAACAATTCATGAATGTATTTAAACACACTTAACTCGTAAGACAAACCTAACACACAGTTACTAACCAACAACCTAAGCTACCCGACTCATTTCAACCCCACAATCAGAAAACATCATCGAAACACATAAAACTTAACATCGATACAATGTAACCTAACTCCCACTTACCTGGCCTCCTAGCTATGCCGAGCACCGTCCTTTGAGGGCTTGGGTTACCTAAGGCATTTTCATAACACATCATTAGTATAAGTCCTAAATAATTAATCCAAACATCATTAGTTCCTTCTACTTATCCAAATATCCACCAAAGCATCATCAATGGGCAATACAATCGCTATCCTATAGGTTTCTCACAATCTGGAAATTTTTCACGTAACCCTAAACCAAAATCAGCTCTATTACAACTATTAGACATATCCAATGTATAGAACTCACCTAGAGTAGCTATTTGGGGAAGAAGATCGTGAAGAAAATTACCGGAATTGGAGGAGAACGATCAGAGGAATGGAAAACGTAGAGGGGAGGAATGACTCTTCGCCAGAGGGGGCTTCGCGATGGGGAAGAGAGAAAGTGAAAGACTAAGGGGGGAAGTTTTATAGTTTTTATTCTAAATTTTACTTAATAAGTTACTTAAATGCCCTTAGTTAAATCCTTTGCTTCGATCATAATTTCATCTATCAATTTGATTTGTCCCAACATTTCTTATTTCTTCAAATATCATCATTTATTCCTAAGGTTCTAACAAAACTTCATGTTCGCCAATCGGATTTAATTTACTAATCTAAAACTCAAAACCATGATCGAAATGCATGGGCGTTACAACCTTTGACTAAGATTCCCCTTGTTACCAATGCTCATAACTCCTTTGAATGGTAAAAGATTTAAGAAAACCATATCACTTTGCTCAAACTCTAGCTACCTTCGCCTACGGTTAGTATAACTCTTCTATTGGCTTTAAACTGTTAACATCCTTTGCTTGATAAGAGCCACTTTAACCATTGTTTGCTGCACACATTTAGGAGCAAGTAGTTTAGCTTCTCTTATCTCGTCCAAATATAGTAGAGATCTAGATTTTCTTCCATATAGAGCCTTATACGATACCATCCCAATAATAGACTAATAGCTATTGTTGTAGGCAAATTTAACAAGAGGCAGTATTTTACTCCAATTAACTTTAAACTCGAGCACACAAGCTTGGAGCATATCTTTTAATATTTGAATCATTTTCTCGCTCAGCCTATCGGTCTAAGGTTGAAAATTTGTGCTGAAGCTCAATTTTGTACCCATAGTCTTGTGTAAGTTCTTCCGAAAGGTAGAGGTAAGCCGTGAATCATGATCAAATGCAATCGAGAATGGTACTCCATAAAATCCTACGATCTCTTGAATATACAATTCTACATATTGGTTCATTGACTAAGTAATCTTCAAAGGTAAAAACTTTGCCGACTTTGTTAATGTGTTATTGATCACCCATATTGCATCATGTCCTTTCATTGTTCTTGGCAAACCAACAACAAAATCCATTGCAATCGGTTCCACTTTCACTCAGGTGTTAGGAAAGATTGTAACGTCCCTACCAACCTCTGATGTTGTGTTTAACTTGTTGGCAGATCAAGCATAGCTCCACATACTTAAGAACATCTTCTTTGAGATTAGGTCACCAATAGTGTTGCTTTAGGTCTCTATACATCTTAGTACTTCCTGGGTGTACCGAGAAAGTTGGGGAATGAGCTTCTGCCAATATCTCTTATTGTAGCTTCTTAACTTTTGGGACGTACCATCTAACTTTAAATTTTAGCATCCCATCTTTAGAAAAAGAATAATTTTATTGATCACTCTGAGCCACCTCTGATTTAAGGCTTATACACTTAAAATCGCTCTCTTGTGCTTCTTTATTCTTTTTTAATATTGTAGGCATTAACGTCATAGCAGAAAGTGTAGATGCCAGTTGTTAAATGATTTGTTCCAGACTACTTTTATGAATCTCAGACTAAAGAGTCAAGGGTAGCTCTAGCAATAAAGAGTGTATCGAGATATTCTTTGTGCTTAATGCATCTGCCACCACTCTAGTTTTTCTCGGGTGATATTTAATCTCACAATTATCATTCTTGACGAACCTCAACCATCACCTTTGCCTCATGTTTAGCTTCTTCTGAGTAAGGATATATTTTAGGTTTTTGCGGTCTGTAAAAATTTCACATTGTACACCATAAAGATAATGTCTTTTTATTTTTTTGGCAAACACCACTACCACTATAGGTCTTGAGTCGGATAATTATGTTCATACTTTTTTAATTGCTTGGGACCATCAATGAAAAGAAAGTCATCAACGGAGACCCTGCACATCAGCTTCATAGGCGTACGAGGTAGAAGAAGATAATCACAAAGATTGTGATGTATAACAACAAACCCTAATAAGGTTTAATGATTTTCACACAGGGACATGACATCATGAGATAACTTTAAACATGCCAAGGAAGCGTGCAAACAAATATTCAAACATTATTTGTCCACCATAAATAACGGCATTGTCCACCAGTGAAAGAAACCTGGTATCAACAACTATAATGAATAGTAATAATAATAAAATGCATGCACAAAAATAAAGGTGTAGAAAACATCCATATTAAATATAAACAAGCATGTTGTAAAATAGAACATATCATTAACGCCTAAGATATAATGCAAACTAAGGATTTGAAAATCACGAAATGGACAATCAATTATAATAAATAAAATTCCTACCTCAACTGGTTCGTACTTGACGACATTGCAGAAATTTGTATCCAAAGAATCCAAATCAAACTCGTCAAACCTTGGGACCTGAACTTGTATCCACATCAATACATTTATAAAAATCTTAGATTATTTGTTGAATCCCACACAAAGTTAGCCTCGAAGCCTATCTATCGAATCTTTAGTTCTCCTGCACATGTTGGCATCTGCCTATGGCATCACCACATAGGGGTCAGAGTGTGACACAACAAACTGTTCAATCTGGAAAATTATCAAATGACAAGGTTGGTGATCCTCAATAGTTTTACCTTGTAGACTCATCTATGCCTAGGTGCACAACGCTTCTACACAGAGTATCTATTTCCTTGTCACCTCCTTTTCTCTGATTTCTCCACACTAAATAGTGTTGAATCCAAGCTAGATAATTTTTCATGGAACAATTATCTATTTTATTCATCAAATTTATTCTATCTAAAATCATATTTCCCATTCAAATTAGTAAAGTTAGTGGAAACTACAAGATATAAGATTAAGTTCATCTTGCCCATAAACTCTTTTAATATTTCTCATAGAATAGGCTAACTTTCAAGATGGAGTAATGACATGATTCAACCAAGGGATAAATGATTGAAACAAAAAAGACTCAGTTCACAAAATAGTTTTTGGATAAAATTTATGGTGAACTTCTGGAATGCATAATTTTATCAAAATTGCTCCAATGAAGATAAAATTTTGATGGAAACTTACCATAGAAGTGTTGAAACACCGTCTAAATTTCAAGGGCTAACTCAATGAGGGTGAGTAGATATGGCTGAAATGGTGCTCGTTGGTTCGAGAAGTGATAAAGTTGCACTACTCGGGGATCTGGTTATATTTGTGAAAGAACACTCCAACTTGCTATGAGGAGAGCTTTGTGCGCCATTGCTGATTGTTCTACCTTCAAGGAAGAGACAGAGAAGGAATGCAATAAAAGGATTTCACTACACTCACAAAGGTGGAAACCGAAACACAAACATACACTCAGATATAACTCACTAAGGAGAGGCGGCGACTTGTTCCTTGGAAGCTTCAAGATTTGGAAGAATATTGTAACACCCGGTTTCTATTAACCTATTTACTTTTTTTTAGAAAATTTAAATTTGAGTGATTTAGTTATTAGGTTAATAAGTGAAGGAGTAAGGATAAAATGGTAAATTAAAATTTATTGTGGATAACATATTTAAGGAAAGGTTGAATGAGGTTTAGCCGCCACTGTTTCTCCATTTTCCTTCTCGGTATAAAGCTCAAGCTCAACAGAGCTCCAGGCGATTTTCCCCTCCGATCTCCATTTCCTCAAACCAGGTAGGTTTTCCCTTCGTTTTCTCTAGATTTAGTGGCTAGATAGCAGAGAGAGTACAAGGTGTGTATTTTTGAGAATGTTGTGAGTGAGTTGAGTTCGGGTTAGTGTTGAATCAAGAATGTGCAATGATCCAAACTTCTAAACTAGCTCTTTAGGTTTGTGAATGGTGTAGGATGAGGTTTAGTGAAGATCTGAATGGTATTTTGCTTATGACATTAGGTGAACAGGGCTTCAAAAGTAGTTGAAACCGAGCGATTTCTAGGAGACCAGGTAAGTGAAGTTTGCTTGCGCCCTCGGGCCTACATCACAAAACATTACGAACATGTTTATTTGAATGTGTCTGTATGCTATGCATCATGTTTTAAAAGTATACGAAAATGAATTTAAATGCATGTTGACATGGTAAGGAATGAACATAATGAAACAGCTATGCGAAACAGATTTACTGTTAAGGGAAATAATCTGCCCCTTAATGAGACAGTGGATATTTATACTTTGGGAGAGTTGATCCAACTCCCAATTTCACAGGAGGATCGGAAACAGCTATGTGAATCAGATTACTGTTAAGGGAATTAATCCGCCTCTTAATGAGTCACTGGATATTTATACTTAGGGAGAGTTGATCCAACTCCCAATTTCACAGGGGGATCTGAACAGAAACGATGAACGACAACTGAGATGAGAAAGTAGAAATGACATGTTTAGGAATTCAGATATCAGCATTTCATTTCATTACTGCTTTACTTACTTAGCATTGGCTAATAGATGAGTTTTGTGATGTAGGTGAGGAAGCGACTGTAGGTGTGTTTACTGAGTTCGCTGAAGAATAGGTGAAGTTGGAGGAGCACTTCTCTGCCCCGATTTGGTATACTGATGAGGCGGATTAACTGGTGTCTGAAGAAGTGAAGATTCAGTGAGCTATGATTTGATTTAAGTATGTTAAGTTTTCTAATGGCAGAAGTGATTTTAATATTTTTAGATAAATTCCCTTGAAACTTTCTGATAAAAATACTCTGTTGGTTTTAACACTTGTCCGTAGGTGAAGTCTTAGTAGTTATTTGATGTTTTGATACCTTTGGGGATTTCCTCTCTGCCAAAGAAAACGTGATTTAAATGTAGTTGGAGTTTATTATTTTCAAAGTCATGTCGAGGATACAGATGTTATTCTTTTGTTAATGGTTATTTGTTGAATTTCAAATGTTATTTGGGGTCAGGTTGTTTTAAAGGCTTTGAGTGAAGTTTGTAAGTTCCATCATAGGTGAATAAAGTTCACCGATGGATGTGAGGCTAGTCGATCGGATGAAGGAAATCATCCGGCTGACGTCACCGGTGGATGTGAGGTTAGTCGATCGGATGAAGGAAATCATCTGGCTGACGTCATCGGTGGATGTCGTGTGTTGAGCTTACCGGATGATGTTGTAGAAGTTTTGTCGTTTAGTGATCGGTGGATGTCGTGTGTTAAGCTTACAGGATGATGTAGTGGAGGTCTTGTCGTTTAGTGATCGGTGGATGTCGTGTGTTAAGCTTACCGGATGATGTAGTAGAAGTCTTGTCGTTTAGTGATCGGTGGATGTCGTGTGTTAAGCTTACTGGATGATGTAGTTGAAGCTTTTGTCGTTTAGTCACCGGAAGAAGTCATTTTGCTATCTGTTTCAGCCTCTTCCATTGACTTTGCTCAGCGGTATATGCGTTTGACCTTTGCAACTTTTAAAGTATTTCGCGATTTAAACCTTTATTTCTTTTGACCGATTATTCCTTAACATCCAAACCAATTATTCAAGCACTGTTCTATGGTTTTGTTTAACTCTAGTTTTGATCAAATGATTTTCGCTGCAAGTCTTTAAATGTTTTGAGGTTTTAGAAAATGTCAAAAGAATGAAAAAATATAAACATAAGCTAAAATTAAAGTGCTAACATCTTCTTAAAAACAAGAGGGTTGAACTCGAATTGGTCTTTGGCTCGAACTTCCTTGTGAGAAAAAGTCTCTCTGTAATTTGACTATTTGGCTAAGCAAACAATGTCCAAAATTCACAATTGAACTCATTCTAGAAACCTTGAGATGTCAGATACAATCTTAAAACTTATGTTTCCAAAAAAGATAACTAAGACTTCCAACTATTTCAAATACTTCTTGCAGGTCAGTGTTAAGGCATATTTTTTTTGGAAGTCGAATAATCCTCCAATGCTTGATCTTCCATTTATGCCTCAACAAGAAAATGTCCACCAACCATTGTCCACATGATTTCATATTTTTGATGGCTTCATCATATGATCTTCCTACAAAATAAAAACTTCAAAATTAGTTAGAAAAACTCTATTGAATGTTTGAGGAGTAGTGGATCCATGGCACATCAAGTAGAGGTTTGGGAAGTTGTCACCATAGGTCAAAAAAGCTATTTGATTAAAAATGTTGATTTAAGGTTTTCACTACATAGTAGCACCATTGCATAAAGTTGTAAATGTTAAATGTATTGTTTTTAGGCAACAACACTAATTGTTTGGCCACAGTGCTAGTGCACAATTTTTGTTGTTCCAATTAAGTTATAAATGTAATTGATTGATCGTATAAATAAAAGCATTGACCCATAAGACATGAATCACGATTTTGAATCAATATAATATTAATAAAATGTCAATTTATATCATTGACATTAGAAAAATTTTTGGCTTGTTTATTTGATCTATGGTTGGCTAATGTGTGATTGATATTGTTATATCTTATTAATTACGAACATGTATATTAATTGACCACAAGGTTTAATGTGAACGTATCCTAACATCACGAGGGGTGCACATCTAGTTGAAACATTACTCAAATCGCACATTTAAGGAACTTGGAGGATACATCTTTATTTACATGGGAACCTTATTGTTTTATCTTTCCTAAGTATTACTTTTGTATAGTCATGAATTTTATAGAGAAGAGAGTAACTAATTTGCAGCATAGGGTGTGACTCTCTAAGCAAAGAATTGTGTTTGATAACGTTGATAAAAGTGTCGAAAATTAGTGCATGTAACTTGCAAATGTTATATTCATGTTAACATATAATGGGGAATGTTAATATGAAAAATAATTAATGAATATGCATTAACTATTAACTTAGACATATTCATTGGATATGTCACGACCCAGAGGTGGGTGACGCGATTTGGGACATAGGATAGATGCATGCGGAAGACAAAATGTGATCACATGAAAATTGTGCTCAAAGGAACACTCCCAATTACAACAGAGGAGTAACAACAACAACAATGAACGAAAATAGAGAAAGAAAGCAACAGAATCTACAATCGAAGCATGAGAATTCTGAAGCTAACAACACATAAAAACAACACAGAGAGGAACGAAAATAACAAAGAAACAAACACATAAATATTGCTCTCGGTCAATAGTTCCGAAGAGTCTCCCCAAAAATAGAGCAGTATTACGTAAAACAGAAAAATGAAATATGGAGGTGGGTGAAGTGATTTACTGATTAGGTGTGATCAAAACTGTGATTACCCGAATGGACACGTATGAGGAGGAACCACACAGTGCTCCGCAAATCCCGAGTGGAACTTGGGACGGAGGGTGACGTGCTAGGTTAAAACTCTACAGATCTCGGGTTGGACTTGGGCTGGAGTGTTCGGTCGTAGAAAGGGGGGTCGTCACAATCTCACAACGCTTAGGGAAGTATGTGGAAATGAAACATATGTAAAGAGACCCTCCCAATATAGTAAGATGAGTTTTGGAGCACAATTGACAACGGATCCCTTAAGAACTATGAAGTTAAAAGTGCTTCGGCGAAAGTAGTACCAGGTTGGATGACCAACTGGGAAGTCCTCGCCAAACAAAGCTGTCAGAGGAGGATATTGGGCTACGGCCCAATCCCTAGACCGGACAATATCTTGCTGGGAAAAGGGGTCGTTACAAATGGTATCAAAGCCTATACCCAACCGAAAATGTGGCCAACGAGAACGTTGGGCCCCCAATGAGAGGTGATTGTGATGACCCGAATGGACACGTATGAGGAGGAACCACCCAGTGCTGCGCGAATCCCAAGTGGGACTTGGGCTGGAGGGTGACGTGCTGGGTTAAAACTCTGTAGATTCTGGGTTGGACTTGGGCCGGATGGTTGGGTCGTAGAAAGGGGGGTCGTCACAATCTCACATCGCTTGGGGAAGTGTGTGGAAATGAAACATATGTAAAGAGACCCTCCCAAGATAGTAAGACGCATTTTGAAGCACACTTGACAATGGATCCCATAAGAACACCGAAGTTAAAAGTGCTTCGGCGAGAGTAGTACCAGGTTGGGTGACTGACTGGGAAGTCCTTGTCAAACAAAGCCGTGATGAGAGGATATTGGCCTATGGCCCAATCCCCAGAGTGGACAATATCTTGCTGGGAAAAGGGGTCGTTACAAAAACAATCAGAAAATACATTAGAGGAAAGTCGTTTGGATTGGAGGAGTCCTTGCCAGCCTGTAGTCGTCTGATTAGCACTCGCGTACGAATTAATTCCAGCAACACGACTAAGAGTCCCTTTCAACTCGCCACTTCTCCCTCAGAAATGGATGACAAAATGAATGGAAAGTGATGAGGGAATGAAGAAACCCGGGGCTGATCGAGAAGTATCTTATGTTATGCTTTTCAGTGCATGTCTTCCCTTAAAAAGACAATAGCTTTTGGGACCGATTTTCTACCTTTTCAACCTTTTAAACTCTCAAAGAGAGAGAGGTAAGAAAGGCAATAAGAGCTCACTCAAGCAACCATGACCTTGTGAGCAATTTTGGCGAACAACATAGGGTGCTAAGCATCGGCGACGTGCACCGAGAACACACGTAGAAATCTCCAAAAAATGAAGATAATCCTTCAACGATTTCCAAATATTTGATTATCAAACTAAACTATTACAAGGCTTTGAAGAAAGCTTAAATAGCAGAGGAGGAGAATCGAGAAGAAGGAGAAGAAAAGCAGCTCAAACCTGTTGCCAATAATCTGCTTGTTGAAGTATAGCCGTTGGAGTATGACTCGGCCACGTGGCCGACTAGTGGCTCGTCTCGCGCGCACGTCGTGTTAGCAGTTTGTTGCATGCCACATGCTAGATGAAATGCCTCAAAGAGGGACAGCTTCTTGCTCCTTGCCTTTGACCCTCTCCAAGCTCTTTGGATGACTATTACAAATGTAAATATCCTAACAAATAATGGCTAGAAATTTTCCAGCAAATAAATTGTAAATAAAACTAAAGTTTTCCTAAACATAAAAAAATAAAAGCTTGGTTACAACATTTGCTAAAGGGAAAATAAATTCCTTCTTCTTGATTCCATTCCAAGCTTCATGATGCCTTTGCCTACAAAACTCACAAGCCAATTAGTAGATAAAATAATTTAAATTTCATACCTTGGTTCGTGCTCGACGGTTCGGGATCGTAGGCACATCAGTGGGGCTAGCGAAATACAAGATCGGACGACCTAATCATCAGAGAGGACCCAATCACCCAGTCTAAGACTTTGTTCGCAACGGAAGCATTGAACATTAATCAAAGTCCATAAATCTATAGAGTGATTACAGATATAATAGTGTGATAGTTAAACAACAGTTCAACAGGAAACTAAATGTTTAACTTCAAATTTAATTAGTCTCATAGAGTCCCAAATATAAAAATAGAAGTCCTCACTGTGAAACAACTAAACTTTCAAACAATAAATAAATAAAAGGGTCGCCTCCACTGAACTTCAGTCCTCATAGTGAAACAACTAAACAATAAAACAAGAAATAAATAAAAAGGGTGACATCCACTAAACTCCAATTATTGATCACTCTTAGCCTTGCTTGGAAAGGGAGGAGGTCGTTTAAGCTGAGTAACTAACTTAGTAGGAAAGTTATACTAAATACAGATGCATGTAAAACTTTTTTTTACCTTTCATCTCAAAACATTATTAGATTATAAATGATTTACAAACAACTTTTCATGAAAACCTATTTCCATTGTTTAAAAATACATGTTCCACGAGCAATTGATGTGCCATTATGTAAAAATGTTGTTGTATACATAGACAACTATAAAAAAATAGGCCATTATCGTACTTCAAAAATTAAATCACCTCATTGAAAAATTAGGGCCACTCAAGGACCCCTCAGAAACACTAGCATAGAAAGGCGGCATTCTAAAGATCCAGTAGCACCTCATGAGCAAGGGGAAATGGAAATAACAAAGATCTCAAGATCAAGCATCATTACCCCGTGTGGTCGGCAAGCTAATAAGTGACGACACAACCAGTAACAGTAAGCGATAAACAAACCATGATCATGTTTAGGGATTCAAAACCCAAGGAGTGAGTCATCACCGTCGTATTATCCATTGCGTAAAAGTGCACACAAGACAACCTTCATGAAGTAGAAGGTGTCTTAGGATAGCCTCTTGATGTTTTGACACCAAAATTTTCCAAACATCAAAAGGATTCATCTTTTCAAAAGTAACATATCAAGAATAAAATATCATACATCAATGGTAACATATAAAACATACGTACATATACATAAAAAATTGACATACTTGCAACCGACTCTGTCAAGTTTTCCATTGGTGATAATCTGCCAAAATAAGGTTTTCATAGATTTGCAATGCATTGCAAAAAGTATGAAACCTTTATCTCAATGAGAACTAGTGTTCTTACTCACAGGAGCGACAACCTCAAGTACCTGCTCATAGTCCACAAACTTGTTCGTGCCCAAAACAAAATAGATATTATGAATATCTCACTCAACACCAAGGAAGACATGGATGAGTCCTATACTGGGATCAGTAAACCAATATGAAACGCTATAAACGGCTGCAAACTTTGCCTCAACAACACTTCAGGGCAGAGCCGACCCTTGTTCAACGTTATTCGAATCAACGAAACCTTAACATTTCTAAATATCCACATGGACATTTATTTCAACCCGCCCACTATTTATTTATTTTTAAATTTAACCACACAATAACTTTCAAAAATACTGATTTCAACTAATCGACCGATAAAATTAAACATGGCCACACACCAAACGAGACAAGCCATGACACGATGGCCCTCAATGACGCAAAACATTTACATATATAATTTAATTAACTTTAAAATACCAGTTTCTATAGGATGTATGCATGCATAACCATCACTATATGCATGTATATAGATGAATGCTAATATCTACTTGGATTTGGGTGATTGAATTGCATTAAAATCTCATAGACAATGTTATTGCACTAAACACTCCATCAGATTATCCATTAGTGTTTAAGTTCAAAAATTTAGTTATGTTTAGTCTAGAAGTGCTTGAGGATTATTGCATTTGAGGTTGTAAATTAACTGCATAATATTAGTGTAACACCCGAAAAAAAAATTCCTATAACGTGCATAACCTTAGATTAGCTAAGTGTGGGAGTTAAATGTCATTTAAGGGTCATGCTAAGTGTTTGATTTAGAAAGTGAAAGTGAAGACAATTTGGAAGTGGAAATAAGGGAGGAGAGGTTGGTTAGGAGAAAAGTCAAAATAGAAAAGAATTGGTTTGAAAAGTCAAAGCACAATTGGACCAATAGAAAAATGTGGAGATAAGTGAAATAAAAATTGAGAAAAAAATTACATGGAGAAGTGGTTTATGAGTGCCTTTCACGTTGAAAGAAAAAGAGAAAAAAGAGGTTTGACAATTCAAACCATTATGTGTTTGAAAAGTCAAAACATATTAACCAATAGAAAATTTGTTAGAAAAATTTAATGGAAGAAAAGGTGGTCATTGGGATGATGATTTACGTTGAATTTAAAGGAGAGAAAAGAGAGGGTTTAGGTGCAATTTTAAAAATAATGGTGGAGGAAAAGAAAAAGTGGAAAATAGATTAGGTTAAAAGGTGATTTTCCTTTCTCTTTCTCCATCTTCATCGGCCTCTCTCATTCTCCTCCATAGCTGACTCATCTCCTTCCCTTTCCTTCATTTTTGCAAGAGATTTCAAGGTATTAATGCATGGGTTTTGGTTTATATATATATAAGTGAAGTTTAGTGGTGATTTTGAGGTGTATTAAGTGGATTTAGTGAGGGTTTGAAAACCCTAAATTGGTGAGTCCAAAAATTTGGTTCCCCTTGAGGGTTTTCTTCCTCTCTTGGTCATTTAATCCTTAAATATGTTAGTTTAGGTTAATTGAGTGGTTAGATTGAAGATTGGAGGAGTGTTACACAAAAATTGGTTTAGGAACATTTGGTGGCCGATTCTGTCTTTGGCATTTTCGGTTTGGCTAAGTGTGTTGTTTGGATAATTTGAGTGTTTCAATGGATACTAGATGCGTAGAGGTTTCCGAATTGGGGTGGCACATTGAAATCCGTTGAAAAACGAGAAAGTTATGGCCGTTTGAATGTGGACGGTAAAAATTGTATAAAAAATGGGGTTTGGTGGCTTTAGGTTGAAAAGTTAATGTTAGTTTGGTTAGTTGATTTCTTTAGAATCCTGTAGTATCCTTTAGTGTGTTACTAAGTTAAGTTTTCGTTATTTTAGGTGATCGAGTGTGTAATTTGGTCGAACGAAGTGAGCGAGAACGTACCGAGACACCAGGTATGTAACGCCCCCGAACCCACCCCGGCTCGGTGCGCTACTTGGCTCACTCTAACCCCGATTAAAACATAATTTAAAATAAGCCTAGACTCGCTAAATTCTCTTAATCCTAACCGTTAAGCACCACGGCGTCCTTCCCGAAAATTTTGGCAAAGTAACGCCTGAAAATGACGCCTCCATAATGCTAGGTACCTGCAATAAATCGATACCCAACAAGATCCAGAATAATCCTACTCAATTATCCAGCATATAAAACCAAGATCTATACATCTCCCAACCAGATCCAGAATATAAAACCAAGGCCTATACATCTCCCAAAACATTAAAACAATTCTCTATACAATAATTTCCCTAAAACACCAAATACACATAACTATACAAACTATCAAAATACAAAGTCCTACATCTTCCGAAGACCATGGTCGAGACGCCCTGACAACTGCCCGCACCGGCATGCCCCGTACATCACCAACTGCGTCCCAATCTTGGCTTTCCGTAAGGCACTCACCTGTACACCTGTCAATACCTACACCACGGAACACAAAACGTAAGCCTAATGCTTATCAAGTAGGGAATAATGCATACGAAAACACAATGCACACTACACAACAACCCTCACCACAACCCTAATACATGCGGTTTCTAACTCTCGGTTGTGTTCACTCGTTCTCGTTTCATTACTCATCACTTTCACTTGTGCGTCAAGCGGATACCTATCCTAACAGGATGGTCACGCGTTGACCACATAGAGCCAGATCCGAGGCACACATCGTGTTCACACACGGGACGACCATACATGATCTTCTCCCACGTCGATCAATGAACCTCGTTCATTATCAACTCACTGGTAGACACCTCCCGAACTGTCATACTTTCAGACACTAAATCGCGACGAGGTGACTCAACCAGACAACACCGTGCATCTTTTGTGTTAACCTGCCGAACTGTCATACTTTCAGACACTAAATCGCGACGAGGTTACACCAGAAGAGACCACACACACCTTTTGTGGAACCCTCCCGAACTGTCATACTTTCAGACACTAAATCGCGACGAGGCGACTCCACAAAAGGTCACATTGCCTCACATATCTTTTAACCTTACATTTCACTTTCACACATTGCAAACGATGCTTAAAACACGTATTTCGTAGTTTGAAAACCATGATGCATGTCACACAAAATACTCAACACGAAACAAAAAAAAACAACCAAACAAAGCAAACAAACAATTCCCTATCGTTCCATGGTGTAGGCCCGAAGGCAAAACACAAACAATTCCCTACCGTTCCATGGTCCAATCGTTCACTTGTTAACCTAGCATAATAATGGGAAAAATCATTTAAAAGTTATCAAAGCATAATCTAAAGGATTCCTACTATATTTCTAACACAAACCAACTACTCATCTACTACCCAAATGAATCAATCTATTTAACCAATCAAACATCACAGCTGCACAGACTTCCCCAAAAACAGAATCAATTTCCTTTTTACTTCAAAATCGGTTTTCAACTAAAGTCAACCAAACTTATAATCATTCTATCTAATCACCCTAAATCATCCTATCTTAAATCTAAACCACAAAATCTAACAAAACGGGCCACTAATTTGGATTCGGTAAAAACCAACCTAAAACATCAAACACGCGTAACTTTCGCGTCGGATATCGGAATCAAACGATTCCAGCGGCCACGCACTCCTCTAATAACCTAGTTTAATCTGCCAAAAGGAATTTTAAAACGAATGTTCGTAGCTGGGTCAAAAAATAGAAAACCCGAACTGCCCTTTAACCAGAAAAATTCCCTTTTCTTGTTTTTCATCAATTCTTCTCCGATTCCTCACCAATCGATCACCCTAACATCCAATTAACCTAATCTAACACAAATTAGGGCTTCCAAATCCAGAAACCCAAAATGCACAGCACACACCTCACTGTTTTCACTCAGAAACAGGGGTATCCCAGCCCACCAAGGATCACCCCTCTCACACCTCTAAATCCCCCAAATTTTCGTCACAAAACAGCCACGAAATCGACCCAATTCGCTCATCACTAAGATTACCCCTCGGCCGATCGACAGAGAGGAAAACAGGGAGGAAAAACTCACCAGTTTTCGGTCGGGTCAGGCGCGGAAAGGCTGAACTGAGCTCTGGCTTCAGCTCGCTGGAGTTTGCTCTTCTGAACGGTGGCCGGAACCGTGAGCTCGTCGTCGAAACGTCGCTCGTCGCTCGGGCTCCTTCTCTGTTCGGGGAGCTCGGGATGAAGAAACAGAATGGCTTCCTCGTGAAGCCATTCTGTTTTAATAAAAATTAAATTTTTATTTTATTTTATTTAGTTATTTATTTATCTTTTAACCAATTACTAATTTGCCTTCACATGTTTGAACTTCCATAATTCCGTTAAGTTCGCGTCCACTCGACTTAAAATTTTCGAAACCCTCTTCCAAATAAAATCCCAAGTTTTTAATAAACTAAATAACTCGTTAAATTTCTATCTATTTACTCTCCAATTCTTCCTTTTTAATTTAGATAATTCTAAAATCCATAACTTAATTAAAGCAATACACCTTGAGGAGAAATCTCGGGTGTTACAAGGTAAGTAGTGGTAGCTATCTTTCCGCCTTCGGGCCTACATGATAGAACAGTAGGGTTATTTATTCGTGTTGTGTTTAGTTGCATATTTGTTGACATGCATCATGGTTTTCAGTTAAATGAAAATACGAGTTGTTTGCATGGTTGGGTTGTGAGCGTGAAATATAATCAGATAAGTAAATTGTAAATGCATCTTGAGTAGTGTGCCTTTTCGGGATTACGTGCTAGAGTGTAGCACCCCAGAGGGAACTCTACGAGAGGTGACCGGCTAAAATACGCAATCTGGATTAGTGTGCCTTGTTGGGATTACGTGCTTGAGTGTAGCACCCCGAGGTGATCTCTATGATGGATGATTGGCTAAAATACGTAAAGGTTGAGAGTATGAATTCCTAGATGGTTATAGGATTCTACGATCGACGAGGAAGATCATGTATGGCCATCCTAGACGGTTATGGGATGAGAGTTGTCTGGTCTTGCTCTGGTGGTTTTGAGTGTGGCCGTCCTAGATGGTGATAGGATGTGTGCCTACTCAAATCACACGGCTTATAAAATGATTAAAGCAACGAACAGCAAATAAGAACAACTGAGTGATAGAAACTGCATGTGTTTGGTTGATTGCATTGTGTTGTCGCATTTGTTATTCCCAACTTGCTAAGCATTAAGCTTACATTTTGTGTTCTGTGGTGTAGATGACGAGTTCTATATAGGTGAGGTAGATGAGAAAGCCGAAGACTAGGCCGCAGTCGGAGGAGTACGTGGTGCGCCGGTGCAGGCTATTGTTGGGGCGTTTGGGCCACTGTCTTCCTCGGGTATTTTGTGGGAGTTGATGTAGATAGTTTTTTTAAGGGTTTTGCAAATGTTTTGTTTTGAGAAAAGAAAAGTAGTGAGTTTTGATACGTCGTATTTGTAAATATTTTCATTACTATTTGATGTTTGCAAGTCAATTGTGTTGTGGGATAGTGGTTGTACGTATTTGGAATTTTGAAATATATTTTCTAGTTTTGGTTTCAGGTTTTGGTTTAAAGAATTTTAGGCGTATGCCGCCCGTTTTGATTTTAAACTAAATAACGTCGGGTGTACGTTCTCTATTTTTTTTACATTATCTGTTTGAGTCGGTTGGAAAATTATTTTAACCCGACATTTTTCGACGTATTTTAAATATATTTTGGACACGTTTCCAAATAAATTTTAAGGGTTCGAAAAACCCGAAACCGAGTCGATAATTTTAAGAAAATGATTTTAAACACCGTTTCAAACGTAGGATTGGTTAGCAAAGTAGCGCACCGAGCCTGGGCGGGTTCGGGGGCATTACAATTAGTCGCACTTAAGAATAGATGTGCATGAGGTTAGAGCATTCATTTAAAAGTTGATCATGCCATTTAGGCTATGATTTCTTATATTGTAAGTGTAAAAAATGGTATTTTATAGTTATTCAATTTCATGTATTAATTTTGCGCGTTGTTCATGATCAACGAATCATGGGTTGACTTATTTTGTCGAGTTGTGGCTATGTTGGATTTTTTCAGCCTTTTGGGTAAAATCAGTAATTTTAGGAATTACTGTGTTGTTAAATTGGAGAAAAAAATATTGGGTAATTTGGAATTTATCTTGACTAAGAATTTGAATAACGTTCGGAGTTGTCGTATAAGGATAAAGAAATTTCCATTAATTTAATTTAAATAAATATTTTTTAAATTAAATAAATGGAAAAGGTTAAGTAAAAGGAAAAAAAGGAATATTTTTTTTATAAGGGTGGAATCATTACTGTGCGACCCGTTCACGTGGCTGCCAAGGAGGGAAGGGGGGAGAGAGAGAAAACGAAGGGGAAGATCGTCATGTTCCATGGCTGGTAAAGTGACTGCTTCATATCGTGCAACAACTTTCGTGAAGGAGTTTCGAAAGTTGGTATGTTTCTTACCTCCATTTTTTGTAGCACTCGAGAATTTCGGGTAAGATTTAGTTTTGTATTCAAAGACAAGTTTATGTGATTATGAAGTATTGGTGAAAATAATACAAGTAGAAACCAAAAAAATCTTTGGATTGCACCATGTAAGCCAATTAAGAAAAAAACATGAAGTAGTGCGTATATGTAACACCCGGGAAATTCTTACAACGCGCGTAGCCTTAGATAGGTTGTGTTAAGTAGTAAATTAGAATGAAAATGTGGAAGAGGAATTTGAGAGAAAATAAAATGATAAGGTAATTGTTTAATAAATAGTTGTTTTAATTAATTTAAAAGAAAAGTGAATAAATTTGGTTAAACTAATTTATTAATTAATTGGTGTTCGGATATTCTAAATGGAGAATTTAAGCTGGGTACGGGGTGAAGGTTAATTTACGAAAATTTAGAATTTAAGAACGGGATTTAACGGAATTTTCGGAAGGGCAAAAGGGTAATGTAATTGTATTTAATGTTATTATTATTATTACTAAAAATAATAATAAAACAAATGACAAAATGGTTTTCAACCCATTCTGTCGTTCGAGTCGTGCGAGGGGAAGGGGAGAGACGGGGAGAGACGGGGAGAGACGAGGTACGAGCGACGATCGGCGACGGGTTCACCGCCGTTTTTCGAGGTTTTTCGGTCAGGCGACGGCGGCGAGCGGGTTTCGGTCTGTCTCCGCACGCACTCAGTCGGGTAAGCTCATTTTTTCCCCTGTTTTCCTCTCTGTTCTAGATCGTGAGTGATGAGCCCGTTTTGGCTCCGATCACCAGCCAATTTTCAGAGGTCTTGGCTCGGAATTGCCGGACATTAGGCCGGCTTTAGTCGCCTGGCCGTGAGGAGCCCGTTTGGGCAAAAAATCAGAGAACCCGATTTGGGCATTTCGGGTTTTGGTGTGTGTAGCTTGGGATTTTTGTTAGTTTATGCTAATTGAGGATGTGGGTAGTCGATTGGTGAGGAATTTGGTGAGAATTGATGAAAAATCAAAATATGGAAAATTCCGGGTAAAGGCCATATTTGGGTTTTCTGATTTTTGACTTAGCTACGGTCGTTTGTTTTAAAATTCCTTTTGGCAGGTTCAAATAGGTTATTAGAGGAGTACGTGGCCGCTGGAATTGTTCGATTCCGATATCCGACGCAAAAGTTACGTGTGTTCGAAGTTTCGGGTCGGTTTTTACCCAACCCAAATTGGTGGCCCGTTTAGTTAGGTTTTAGTTGGATTAGGCTAGAAATAGTAGTTTGAGAGCAATTGGTAAATGTAGACTTGATTTTAATGAACTTTGAATATTTGTCGTAGGTCGAGCTATAGGTGACGTGCTGTGCTAAACCCAACGAGCTAGGAGACCAGGTAAGTAATGAATTGTGTGTTTTGTCGCCTTCGGGCCTACATAACGAAACGGTAGGAATTATTGTTTGTTGGTTGTTTCTTTTCTATTGAGTAGTGTATGTTTGTTGGTTGAGTTATATTATGCACGTGTTGAGTATCATGCATTGTCTTTTAAATTACGAAAATGAGTTTGTGCATAATTTGAAAGGTGAGTATGAAACGTAACTAAATAAGAATAAAGTTGAGTAGAGTCGACAGGTTATGCAAGTTGCCGGGGAGGCACTTGTAATGTGCCGGGGAGGCAGTGAATTGGGACTCTACTCGAGATATAAAGTTGAAAATACGTAAGTGTTGTTGGAGGAGATTGTGTGCGGGTGTCTAATGGGGGGGACCCGGGCGTGAGCTGGCCGATCTTGCTCCGTGGATCAAGGCCTGGCCGTCCAATGAGCAGGGAGCTCAGATGTGTGCCTACTTGATTCACATGTGACAGAGGAAGGGGGGAGATTTTGTGCGACCGACCAATGGGGGGGACCCGAGCGTGAGCTGGCCGATCTTGCTCTGTGGGTCAAGGCCTGACCGTCCAATGAGCGGGGAGCTCGGATGTGTGCCGACTTGATTCACTCGTGAAAGTGGTGAGATTTAATAAAACGAAAACGAAACGAAAAACAACAGAATGAGTAGAGATGACACATGTTAGGGGGGTGTGGGTGCATCGTGCATGTTACATTTCGTTTCCCTACTTGCTAAGCGTAAGCTTACGTGTGTGTGTGTGTTATGTGGTGTAGGTGACGAGATTTACTCAGGTGAGGTAGATGAGACAGCCCAGGATTAGGCAGTAGTTGGTGGTGCATGGAGCATGCCGGTGCGGGCAGTTGTCGGGGCACCTCGACCATGGTATTCGGGGAATGTGGGGCGTTGTATTTTGATAGTTTATTATAGATTTTGTTTATGGAAATGTTGGGAATTCATAATTCTTTTTGGTTGATGTTTAGAAGGTTATAGTTAAGTTAAGGGTGATATGTCGCCTTATATTGTGGACTTTCTTCACTTAGGGATGTTCGTATTTTAGTTTCCCTCTTTATTGTTATTTAGAGATTTCGTATGTTGGTTATTTAAGTAAGAGTATTCTGGGATTGGATTGATGCAGGTATTTAGCATTTTGGAGGCGCCATTTTCAGGCGTTACTTTGCCAAAATTTTATGGAAGGGCGCCGTGGTGCTTAACGGTTAGGATTAAGAGAAATTAGTGAGTCTAGGCAGCTAGGTATGATATAAGAGAGCTTCGAGAGACTTAGCTTTAAATTCTGCTGTGTCAATTTTATTTTAAATTATGTTTTAACGTGGGATTAGTTAGCAAAGTAGCGCATCGAGCCAAGGTGGGTTCGGGGGCATTACAAGATGGTATCAGAGCATAAATGGTCGAGTCGTTCAAAGGATTACCCGACAATGCCGGCCGCCGTGCAACGTACTTCACCGACTGTAAGTATTTCTTTACCTTTACTTAGTTAGTTGAAATTAGATTGTTTAGCCTTGTTCAGGAGTAGAACGAATATATCGGGAGTACCGGGACAACCTCGGTAGTGAACTGATAGTTCGAATAGCTAGGAATTTATTGGAAGTGCGAAACTAACAAAGTAACATGAGATAGAAGTAGGATTGAGCATAGATAGATTAGAGAATCTTAGGATGGGACTTAACCTTATGAGAAAAGAGGTATGATCTACCCGAATTAAGTGTTAATGTTAGCCTGAGTATAAGTGATAGTCGTTAGGAAAAGTGTGAGTTGTGTCCTAGTATTAAATGGGTGGGTGAGGACACAGTGGGTTGAATGCAGGATGAGATAAACCTTAGAATGAGAAATTGTAATGATGATACACATAGATAGACTTGGGGCATAGTTAGCAAATCCTTGGGAGTACTAGGACGTACTAGGATACGATGAACCTGGTAGAAGTTGGAAAATTTATTGGGAGACACCTTAGACCTTCGTCATGCCATTAATATGTTTATGAGAACGTGTGTAGATGTAAACGTGGTATATTTAGAAGTTTGTAGAATTAGAAGTAATTAATTGGTATTCGATGGAGGAAGATTCTAATAAATTTTATGCAAGAAAAACCAAGAGGGGAGCCTAGTCTAAGTTAAGTGGGGTTAATAATGATAGGGACTATTGAGTGGTAAGAGGTATAGTTAGTTAGTATGACCCAAATTAGAGTCATAGAGAGGTGACAATTCTCGATGAATGCTCGAGAGTAGAATTATGGAGAGTATGGTAATGAGGAGTAGTTGTGGAGTGAATGATGAGCCATAGAAAGGTACTCCATTTCGGGGATTAACAGTTAGAGATTTCCTTAGAGCTAGGAAACCAATAAATATTGAGGTATTAAAGGATCAAAGAAGATGCTAGGTGATATTCGTTAGGAAAAATGATTGGACCTTAGGGTATAGGTACTATCTTAAGGGATTACTCATTCGAGGGTGAACGTGAATGCGTAAAAGTTTTCAACCGGCATTGTATAGGAGAATTTAGGCATGACTACAAGGAGTGGACGTGCTATGTTTTGGTGTTATTCGACCTAGGATTTGGGAGCCGAAAGTATATAAGTTTGGAATAACTTGGAATGACTTCGAAACTTAGATGTCTTGAGTAGGTAGAGAAAAGTCTAACCTCTTGAGTTGAGATAATGTGCTGAGGTTTAGATTAATGCGCACAATGTTAGGATAAATGGTGACTCGTCGAGGTAATAAGTAGGATATTGGGAGTAAGAATGTTAACAACAAGTTTAGGTTGTTGAGTGACTTGTGGTAAAGAAATTTAGAATAATATCTAGAAACCGAGAGTAGATTAATTATAAGTTTTGGATTTAATCTGGAGGAAAATTAAATATTTTTATAAAGGTAGAAAGCCTTGGAAAAGAAAATAGCAACAGTATTAGATAGAATTCGTTGAATGAGAATAAGGAGAATTCGTTGAAGAACTTTAGAATGCCTTATGGATAAAGTTTAAGTTATAAAGTTTCGAGGGTTAGACTCGTATGTAACGAAGTTGAAACTACTGATGTCGTAAATAGATTAGGCAAGAGTTGATAAGCCTAAGAGTTAGCGAACTTGAGCGTGAAATATGAATATGAACTCGAGTATTAGTAGAGGTTGGGAGATGTAAGCTAGAAGAACGATGAACTTAAAATTCTAGATTCGAGATGGACATATGAGAGATATTAGTTAACTAAGAGAGAGAATTAGGATAAGAGAGTTAGCTATCTTATAAAGTTGAAGAACTTAGAGGGAACTTAGAGAGTATTGAGAATTAAAGTATAAAAGTTTGAAATTATAGGTGATGAGTGATTAAGCGAAAGTTACTAAAATGTAGAAGCATGAGAGTTTTAATTTGAAATTTTGGGGATATTGATTTTTTTCGAGAGTGTGTAGTTATGACTGGAATAGACGTGACATACATTTAGTATAGTGAAGGGTGAAGGATGTTAGTCGAGGTAACAAGGTGGAGGATGAGATAGTAACTTGAATGGAAGTTTGAACTGAAAACTTAGGGTACGAAGTTTATTCACTAAGTTTTTTTTGTGTTATATAGTTAAGGAAGGTTGAGAGTTTACTTTAAAGTGGTGGTACACCGTTTAGAATATTGGGTAAATAGTGAGATCGAATTAGTTTATACTTAAGAATTTGAAAGTGTTTGGTGATGACTATAGGGAAAGTTGGACAAATCGTACACCAATTCATTTTATACTATGAAGGAATAAGGGGTAGATTGATTTAGATAGTGAGAGTTTGGACTACGTGGATGAAGTTAGAATGATAAATGAGGTGTCGTGATGGTTTGAGGTAATTAGATGAGAAATGATGTAACAATATGGTAACATAGAGGGAATTTAAAATTTGGGGTTTAGAGTAAGATATATATATATTGTTGAGTTCTTGATGTTACAAGCATTGGGGTAGCTTTGGAAATTTGAGGTTGTAATGTAAGGTTTGATGAACATTAGATTAGAAAATTAAGTGACTAAGTGAACTGAGCATGAGGAAAAGCTAGAGTTAAGAGCTAAGTTGTAGAGCATAATGGTCTAAGTGATGAATGCTCAATTTAAAGTCTACGGATATATGAGTAGGTGAGCTATGGAGGGCATAGTTAGGCAATTTAAAACTTTGGAGATGTAAAGAATTTTCAGTGTTTGATGGATGACTAAGATTGTAGTATAGTCTAGATTTCAGTGGCAAATCAAAAGTTATGGAGGGTAGATTAGAATAAGTGAAGAATCTTAAGGCACGTCAAATTTTGAGGACAAAATTTTTGTAAGGAGGGTGGATTGTAACACCCGGGAAATTCTTACAACACGCGTAGCCTTAGATAGGTTATGTTAAGTAGTAAATTAGAATGAAAATGTGGAAGAGGAATTTGAGAGAAAATAAAATGATAAGGTAATTGTTTAATAAATAGTTGTTTTAATTAATTTAAAAGAAAAGTGAATAAATTTGGTTAAACTAATTTATTAATTAATTGGTATTCGGATATTCTAAATGGAGAATTTAAGCTGGGTACGGGGTGAAGGTCAATTTACGAAAATTTAGAATTTAAGAACGGGATTTAACGGAATTTTCGGAAGGGCAAAAGGGTGATGTAATTGTATTTAATGTTATTATTATTATTATTATTATTATTATTATTATTATTAAAAATAATAATAAAACAAACGACAGAATGGTTTTCAACCCATTATGTCGTTCGAGTCGTGCGAGGGGCAGGGGAGAGACGAGGGACGAGCAACGATCGGCGACGGGTTCACCGGCATTTTTCGAGAATTTCCGGTCACGCGACGGCGGCGAGCGGGTTCTGGCCTGTCTCCACGCGCACTCTGTAATGACCCGGGGAGGATCGCCACGAAATTCTTGACTTTACATAAAACTTTAACTCATATTTGAACTCTTTTCTCCTTCTCCTTTTTTTTTCTTAATAACAGTATACCTAACAGGCTTCAAGACTTCAACTTAATGGATGGAAAGTTAGTCCCTCGTACATGCTTCCAATCGACGTACAAGTTGCATGGGTCTGCATGCATCAACCGATAGACATTGCATCTTCCGGATGGCACGTGCACCCCACATGACTCATTTAAACACCCATCGGCAGATGCGAATACTCGTATCGACCGACGATCACGTGCATCTCATGTGACCAATTTAAAAACATCCACCGATAGACATGTGAAATTCACGTGTTCATCTATGACATCTTCCGATAGCTTACAAGCTCTATATCATCCGATAACTAAACGACAAGTTATTAATTACATCATCCGGCGAGGGAATATACTTCATCTTCCAGTGAAATAGGGAAACATCATCTGATGGACATGTGCTCCCCACGTGCATAATTAAAACATGATCCGGTCACTAAACGACAAGGAAACCCTCACATCGTCTGATGGCTAAACACTCTATATCTGCCGATGGCTAACACTCTACATCTGCCGATCGCTAGACGACAAAATAGCACTTTCACCATCCGATGGCTAAACACTCTACATCTGCTGATGGAGAAACATACTACATCTTCTGGTGACGTCATCTGGAAGACTCAATTGTTCGACTCCTACCATTTTACATCTGCCGATGACGTCAGCCGGATGAGTGCCTCATCCAGCTTCTATCTTATGGCCGTAAAACATTGTGATCATCAAACAACCTCATCCAACAGAAAATACTACAACTCACCCAAATCTTAACCTGGGAATTATAAACCCTAATGAGTGAAAACCATATCCCATACAAGATACACATAGCGGAAGGCTTAAGCAAAACAGACCATTCATAATCCTTAAAATCGTTAACAGATTCTGAAGTCAAACCATTCAAAATCCGAATCTCATTGTTATAAGAAGACTCTATTCTACTTAGTCATCTGTTTATCATAAACTTCTCTGACTTACTATGGGTATAACCAGGGAACTTGATCGCCTATCCAGCCTTCACTGTCACACTGAGCATCCTCTATCAACCAAGCTTAGACATCTTCATTAACCTTGAGTTCCTCACCTGAAAACTCGTCACCTACATCATAAGGTTTAAACTATAAGTCTAATGCTTAGTAAGGAATGCAACACTACATGGTTGCATGAATGCATAATTTGGGAAAATCACATGCTCATAAGTCTTTTCTTGTTCATGTCTTTGCTCATAATCATTATCATTATCATGGATCATATTCTTCATCATTCATCATCATTGATCATATTCATCATTAACAATCATTGATCATATTTATCATTCATAGTCATTGATCATATTCATCATTCATAGTCATTGATCATATTCATCATTCATAGTCTTTGTTCATATTCTTTGTTTAGGTTATGTGGATCAAGAGATGATTTGTACCGGTAAAGGGGGTTCGACAGTGAGTTTGATCTTATTCCCTACTGCGGGTCGTATTCATATGTCCTTCTTTGGACTGTGACATACGCCGAACCGCCCCCAACCCTCACTTAATCCACGTTGCATAAATCTTATACATATACATATTTATCTTGTTCATGGAAAACATGCGTTAAAACATTTTCTTATGCCTGAGAAACATTCATGATGCATGGACATGAGAGCTTTTAACTCATCAACTAAGACAAGGATCATACCAGAGCAGACAACTTCCCATTCACTAAAAGGTCATCACATGGTGTAACTCGCAATATACATAAATCCTTCAAGTGCAGATAAGCTCATAATTATAAGGTAAACATTTGACATCTCAACCTAGTACTCACACGATGTAGGCTCTATTAGCCGGAAATCTTAATACATTCACTTACCTGGTCTCCTTAGCACTTTGAGCTTCTTTCTCTTCAACTTCTTCACCTAAAACATTAACATTGCAGTAGTTAAAACAAAATCCTAACAGTTCTACTCACAAGTCATCCTAGGGTCTAATAACTAAGAGTCATTCCCGAATTCTTAGTCTAATACTCGATGTTGTAACACCTGGAAAATTCTTACAACGCGCGTAACCTTAGATAGGTTATGTTAAGTAGTAAAATTAGAGTGAAATTTTGGAAGAGGAATTTGAGAGAAAAATAAAGTGAATAAATTTGGTTAAATTAAGTGCTTAATTAATTTGTGTTCAGATATTCAAATTGGAGAACTTAAGCCGTGTATAGTTTGAGAGTCAATTTACGCAAATTATAATTTAAGAACGGAATTTTTAAGAGCAAAATGGTATTATTGTTATTATGTTAGTTTTTAATGTATTATTATTATTATTATTATTATTATTATTATAAAAAAAACAAAAAAAACAAAAACAACAAGCAGAATAGCCGAAGCTATTCTGTTCGAGCTCGAACTCGAGCGCCGAGAGGAGAATGGAGAAGGGAGGAAGACGCGAGCGACGATCGACGGCCGTTCACCGCCGTGGTTTCCGACGCTCTCCGGCCAGACAACGGTGACGAGCAGACTCCGGCCCGTCTCCGCGCACAAATCCGTCGGGTAAGCTAATTTCGCCCCTGTTTTTGTTCTGTTTCTGGCCGTGGGTGATAAGCTCGAATGAGCTCTGATCACCGGCCATTTTTGGCCGTTCTTGGCGTCAATTGGCCGAGCTTAACGCCGGCGAGGGTGCCGAGCAATTGTGAGCTCGGATTTGGCGAAAATCCAACAAGCCCGAATTGGGCATTTCTGGTTTCTGGATTTGGAAGCCCTAATTTGTGTTAGATTATGTGAATTAGGTATGTGGGTGATTGATTGGTGAGGAATCGGAAAATAATTGATGAAAAATCAAAATAGGGAAAATTCCGGGTAAAGGGCAGATTCGGGTTTTCTGAGTTTTGACCTAGCTAGGGTGGTTTGTTTTAAAATTCTTTTTGGCAGGTTAAAATAGGGTATTAGAGGAGTACGTGACCGCTGGAATCGTTCGATTCCGATAACCGACGCAAAAGTTACGCGCGTTTGAAGTTTCAGGTCGGTTTTTACCGAACCCAAATTAGTGGCCCGTTTAGTTAAGTTTTAGTTGGATTAGGCTAGAAATAGTAGTTTGAGAATAATTGAAGAATTTAGGCTTGATTTTAATGAGGTTTGAATATTTGTAGTTAGAGTTAGTTTAAATATTTTAGAAGTGAATTTTGATGCTTAAGTGAATTTTGTGAATGTGATAGGTTACCTAGTGGGGAAATTTACATAGCCAAAGCGAGTAAGTGCGGTGCAAGAGTTCAGGTAAGTAGAGGACGTTTGTTTTGCCTTCGGGCCTACACCACGAAACGGTAGGAAATTCTTTGCTGGTTTGGTTTCTTTATTCTGATTTGGGTTGCCTTGTATGGTTTTGGGTGATTGTTTGGTTGTTGATGGTTGATAGCTATGCTTTGTTTGTCTTGGTTAAGTATTAATGGGATATGCATGGTTCGAATTGTGATTTGGTTACTTATGAGAGATTGTTTGCTTGCTTGGGTTATTAGTTATTACTTTGCTTTGTGTGGCGTTAAGTTGTTGTGTGGCGTCGTTGTGATGATTGCATGGATAGTTGTGTTGTTTATATTAAGTAATGTTAAAATGAATTCCTTGTTGTGGGTTGTTTGGTGTACTCTATGAGAGATGACAGCTAAAACACTTATTGCATTTCAAATAGGTGCCTTGTCGGGCTGAGGTTGCTGGTAGTAGCACCCCGAGGGGTACTCTATGAGAGATGACAGCTAAAACACTTATTGCATTTCAAATAGGTGCCTTGTCGGGCTGAGGTTGCTGGTAGTAGCACCCCGAGGGGTACTCTATGAGAGATGACAGCTAAAACACTTATTGCATTTCAAATAGGTGCCTTGTCGGGCTGAGGTTGCTGGTAGTAGCACCCCGAGGGGTACTCTATGAGAGATGACAGCTAAAACACTTATTGCATTTCAAATAGGTGCCTTGTCGGGCTGAGGTTGCTGGTAGTAGCACCCCGAGGGGTACTCTATGAGAGATGACAGCTAAAACACTTATTGCATTTCAAATAGGTGCCTTGTCGGGCTGAGGTTGCTGGTAGTAGCACCCCGAGGGGTACTCTATGAGAGATGACAGCTAAAACACTTATTGCATTTCAAATAGGTGCCTTGTCGGGCTGAGGTTGCTGGTAGTAGCACCCCGAGGGGTACTCTATGAGAGATGACAGCTAAAACACTTATTGCATTTCAAATAGGTGCCTTGTCGGGCTGAGGTTGCTGGTAGTAGCACCCCGAGGGGTACTCTATGAGAGATGACAGCTAAAACACTTATTGCATTTCAAATAGGTGCCTTGTCGGGCTGAGGTTGCTGGTAGTAGCACCCCGAGGGGTACTCTATGAGAGATGACAGCTAAAACACTTATTGCATTTCAAATAGGTGCCTTGTCGGGCTGAGGTTGCTGGTAGTAGCACCCCGAGGGGTACTCTATGAGAGATGACAGCTAAAACACTTATTGCATTTCAAATAGGTGCCTTGTCGGGCTGAGGTTGCTGGTAGTAGCACCCCGAGGGGTACTCTATGAGAGATGACAGCTAAAACACTTATTGCATTTCAAATAGGTGCCTTGTCGGGCTGAGGTTGCTGGTAGTAGCACCCCGAGGGGTACTCTATGAGAGATGACAGCTAAAACACTTATTGCATTTCAAATAGGTGCCTTGTCGGGCTGAGGTTGCTGGTAGTAGCACCCCGAGGGGTACTCTATGAGAGATGACAGCTAAAACACTTATTGCATTTCAAATAGGTGCCTTGTCGGGCTGAGGTTGCTGGTAGTAGCACCCCGAGGGGTACTCTATGAGAGATGACAGCTAAAACACTTATTGCATTTCAAATAGGTGCCTTGTCGGGCTGAGGTTGCTGGTAGTAGCACCCCGAGGGGTACTCTATGAGAGATGACAGCTAAAACACTTATTGCATTTCAAATAGGTGCCTTGTCGGGCTGAGGTTGCTGGTAGTAGCACCCCGAGGGGTACTCTATGAGAGATGACAGCTAAAACACTTATTGCATTTCAAATAGGTGCCTTGTCGGGCTGAGGTTGCTGGTAGTAGCACCCCGAGGGGTACTCTATGAGAGATGACAGCTAAAACACTTATTGCATTTCAAATAGGTGCCTTGTCGGGCTGAGGTTGCTGGTAGTAGCACCCCGAGGGGTACTCTATGAGAGATGAGAGCTAAAACACTTATTGCATTTCAAATAGGTGCCTTGTCGGGCTGAGGATGCTGGTAGTAGCACCCCTAGGAGTACTCTATGAGAGATGACAGCTAAAACACTTATTGCATTTCAAATAGGTGCCTTGTCGGGCTGAGGTTGCTGGTAGTAGCACCCCGAGGGGTACTCTATGAGAGATGACAGCTAAAACACTTATTGCATTTCAAATAGGTGCCTTGTCGGGCTGAGATTGCTGGTAGTAGCACCCCGAGGGGTACTCTATGAGAGATGACAGCTAAACACTTATTGCATTTCAAATAGGTGCCTTGTCGGGCTGATGTTGCTGGTAGTAGCACCCCGAGGGGTACTCTATGAGAGATGACAGCTAAAACACTTATTGCATTTCAAATAGGTGCCTTGTAGGGCTGAGGTGCTGGTAGTAGCACCCCGAGGGGTACTCTATGAGAGATGGTTGGCTAAAACATATAATCCTGAATAGTGTGCCTTGTCGGGCTGAGGTGTTGGTATGTAGCACCCCGAGGGGTTCACTATGAAGGATGGTGGTTCGAGTGTGGCCATCCTAGACGGTTATGGGATGTGTGCCAACTCGTTCCACACGGCTTATGAAAGATTAAAGCAAGAGTAAAGCAACGAACAGCAAAGAAGCACAACTGAGTGATAGAAACTGCATGTATTAGGTTGATTGCATTATGTGTTGTCGTGTTATGTTGAGTCAGTTTGTTGAGTTGCATTGGGTGTTGTTGTGTTGTTGTGTTAGGGTAGGATGGTGTGTGCATTGTTATTGTTATTATTTGTTACTCCCTACTTGCTAAGCGTAAGCTTACGTGTGTGTGTTCTGTGGTGTAGGTGACGACTGGAGTACAGGTTAGAGCTACGAAGAAAGCTAGGATTGGGACGCAGTCGTTGATGTACGCTGTATGTCGGTGCGGGCAATTGTCAGGGCGACTCCACCATGGTCTTCCGAGATGTGGACTTTGTATTTTGATAGCGTGTTGTATATGTCTGTTGTTGTATATAGTTAATTAAGGGTGATATGTCGCCCTATATTGTGGTCTTTCTTCAATTAGGGTTGTTAATATTTTAGTTTAACTCTTTACTGCTATTTGGAGATTTCTCATGCCGTACGCTGGATAGTTGGTTGGTTAGGAGTATTCTGGAACTGTTTGGGGATTGAATTATTGCAGGTACCTAGCATTTTGGGAGGCGCCATTTTCAGATGTTACTTTGCCGAAATTTTCAGGAAGGATGCCGTGGTGCTTAAATGTTAGGATTAAGGGGAAGAGTCTAGGCAGCTAGGTATGACGTAAAGAGGTTCAGGAGATTTAGTTTTAAATCCTAGGGTGTTAGGTTTATTTTGATATGAGGTTTTAACGTGGGATTGGTTAGCAAAGTAGCGCTCCGAGCCAGGGCGGGTTCGGGGGTGTTACAGATGTAACCTGAAATCTCAAAACCAAGACAGACGGATTCGAGAAATAATAACTCAGGGTTGGTTGTTTTAAATGTCCAGAATCTATTCGGAATGACATTACCAATCTTGGGTTTCAAAATGTTCCTATCAATACTCGGCCATTGAAGAATCCAAAACTTCAATACAGAGCTGAAAACAGAGCTAATAAACTAAAAAATAGCCACATTGTCAAATGCATACCTCAGGCGCAGAGTAGTCGAGTGGTGGCGGAGTAAACCGGCCGTCGAGGAGAGTTTGCTGAAAGTAGATAGTAAGGACTTGCGAGAGAAGAAATCACCGGAAAGGGTGATGTCGGCTACAGTGGTTTAAATGAGGTTTAAATCTTTTCCTTTTTCTTTAAATACTGACCTCAATCCTCCATTATTACAACTTTGTCACTCAACCTAGTTTAGATCCACATGTAATTAATTATTCTTGGTATAAGTCCTAAACTGTAAAGATTAAATATTTATGACCGTTAATACAGTTAAGAAAATCACCTGGCCGTTGACTCGGGTGTTACATCCACCCCTCAAACAAAATTTTCGTCCCCGAAAATTGATCAAACAAACAACTCTGGATACTTGTCTAACATGTCCTGTCGCCGCTCCCACGTGGCTTCCTCTATGCCATGATGCTTCCATAAAACATTGACCAAAGTAGATAGTAAGGACTTGCGAGAGAAGAAATCACCGGAAAGGGTGATGTCGGCTACAGTGGTTTAAATGAGTTTAAATCTTTCCTTTTTCTTTAAATACTGACCTCAATCCTCCATTATTACAACTTTGTCACTCAACCTAGTTTAGATCCACATGTAATTAATTATTCTTGGTATAAGTCCTAAACTGTAAAGATTAAATATTTATGACCGTTAATACAGTTAAGAAAATCACCTGGCCGTTGACTCGGGTGTACATCCACCCTCAACAAAATTTTCGTCCCCGAAAATTGATCAAACAAACAACTCTGGATACTTGTCTAACATGTCCTGTCGCCGCTCCCACGTGGCTTCCTCTATGCATAAACATTGACCAACGGAATCTCTTTATTCCTCAGAGTTTTAACTTCGGATTCCAATATCTGCACTGGCTTCTCTACATATGTTAGTGTTGGCTCAATCTCAAAATCCACTGGTTTAACAACTTGTGTAGGGTCCCGTATGCATTTCCTTAACATTGACACATGGAAAACATTATGAACTTTATCTAATGATGGAGGAAACTGCAGTCTGTAAGCTGTACTACCGATTCTAGCCAAAACAGGGAATGGTCCAATAAATCGTGGATTGAGCTTTCCCTTCTTGTCAAATCTTAGTACTCCTTTAAATGGTGAAACCTTAAGAAAAACTTCATTACCAACAGCAAATTCAAGATCTCTCCTCCTTTGGTCTGCATAACTTTTTTGTTGGCTTTGAGCAGTAATCATTCTCCTCTTAATTGTGGCAATCTTGTCTGACATCTGCTGCAACGTATCGGGACCTAAGAGTTTTGCTTCACCAACCTCATCCCAATACAGAGGTGACCTACACCTCCTGCCATACAGTGCCTCATAAGGTGCCATGCCAATGGTGGACTGGTAGCTGTTGTTGTAGGAAAACTCAACCAGGGGTAAGTATCTACTCCAGGATGACTGGAAATCTAGCACACACGCCCTCAGCATGTCCTCAAGTATCTGGATAGTCCTTTCAGATTGACCATCTGTCTGTGGGTGGAAGGCAGTACTGAAGGTTAACTTTGTACCTAATGCGTCTTGTAAACTTTTCCAAAACCGGGAGGTGAACCTAGGGTAACGATCAGAGACAATAGATGCAGGAATTCCATGCAACCTAATAACTTCTTGTACATAAAGATCAGCAAGCTGGTCCATCGAGTAGGTTGTCCTTACTGGTAAGAAATGGGCTGATTTTGTTTATCTATCAATCACAACCCAAATACTATCATGTCCCTTAGTTGTCTTAGGTAGTCCTACAACGAAATCCATAGCTATGTGTTCCCACTTTCATTCGGGAATAGGTAGGGGCTGAAGGGTACCTCCTGGACGTTGGTGCTCAGCTTTAACCTGTTGGCAAACCAAACATGACTCTACATGCTTAGCAACATCTCTCTTTAAGTTTGGCCACCAATAGAGTAACTTCATGTCTCGATACATCTTGGTGCTTCCAGGATGCACAGAAAAGGAAGACGAATGCGCCTCAGTCAAGATTAACTTACGTAACCCTTCATCATTAGGGACATACCATCTATTTCTAAACCTCAGAATCTCATCCTTGGAAAGACTATACTCGGAGGTTGTGTCCTTCACCTTGTTCATTATACCGTTATTCTCCTCAGAGTCCTTCTGTTGTGCCTCTTTGATCTTTTCTAAAACCGTTGGTTGAATGGTCAAATCGGCAAGTAAGGTTGATAACTCTGGAACTATCTCCAATTCAAACTTCTGAACTTCTGTCCTCAAAGGTATAGACATAGTTGACATGACGGATTGCATAGTTGTTGACATCCAGCTCAATGCGTCAGCTACAGAGTTAGCCTTACCCGGGTGATACTTGATCTCAAAGTCGTAATCCTTAACAAATTCCAACCAACGCCTCTGTCTCATGTTCAATTCCTTTTGTGTAAAGAGATACTTCAGACTTTTATGGTCAGAAAACACCTCACACTGCTGTCCATATAAGTAGTGCCTCCACATCTTCAAAGCAAAAACGACAGCGGCTAATTCTAAATCATGGGTGGGGTAGTTCTGTTCATAACTCTTTAACTGCCTAGAGGCATATGCTACAACCTTGCCTTCTTGCATCAGAACACAACCTAAACCAACTTTAGACGCATCACAGTAGACACTAAACTTTCCTTCTTCGGTTGGAAGGGTCAAGACCGGGGCTGTTGTTAACTTCACCTTCAATGTCTGAAAGCTATTCTCACAAGCTTCGGTCCAAGAATATTTATTGTCCTTCTTTGTCAAATTCGTCAGGGGCTTAGCTATCATAGAAAATCCTTTGATGAACTTTCTGTAATAGCCTGCCAATCCAAGGAAACTGCGGACTTCACTGGCATTCTTTGGTTGCGGCCAATCCTTTACTGCCTGAATTTTGGTCGGGTCCACAGATATGCCATTAGCAGAAACTACATGGCCAAGAAAATTAACCTTGTCCAACCAAAATTCACACTTGGACAATTTGGCATAAAGCTGATGCTCCTTCAATGTTGTCAAAACTATTTTTAAATGCTCTATATGGTCAGCTTCTGTCCGTGAGTATATCAGGATATCATCTATGAACACAATTACAAATTTGTCCAAATACTCCCGAAACACACGATTCATTAAGTCCATGAAGGCTGCAGGTGCATTGGTCAGTCCAAATGACATGACCAAGAATTCATAGTGTCCATAACGGGTTCTGAAGGCTGTCTTTGGCATATCTCATTCATTAACTTTCAGTTGGTAATAACATGAACGTAAATCTATTTTTGAAAACACCTTTCGTCCTTGCAGTTGGTCAAACAAATCATCAATTCGGGGTAAGGGGTACTTATTCTTGATTGTTAACTTATTTAGCTCCCTATAGTTTATGCACATTCTAAGGGAACCATCTTTCTTCTTGGCAAATAAGACAGATGCACCCTAAGGGGAACTACTAGGGCCTATAAATCCTTTGTCTACTAATTCTTGTAGTTGGACTTTTAACTCCTTCAACTCAACCGGTGCCATACGGTAAGGGTTCTTATATACAGGCGATGCCTCAGGATATGTATCAATTACAAACTCTATTTCTCTATCAGGTGATAATCCTGGCAAGTCATCCAAGAATGCATTAGGGAATTCTCTGACTATGGGGATATCTTGTAACTCTACCTAATTCTTCACTCGAACATCCATTATGGTAGCTAAGTAACTCTCACAACCATTTTTCAGTAACCGGAAAACTTCTAGTGAGGATATAATCGGCATTTTTCTTATCTTAGAAATAGCTTGGAAGGAATAATGATTACCATTTGGGGGTCGAAAATCAACCATCCCAGATCTACAACTTATTGTGGCATAATGCCTAAATAACCAATCCATTCCCAATATCACCTCATATCCTTTCATGTCAATTACAATCAGTTCTACATATAGTTTCCTACTTCGTAAGTGTAACACCCGACATTTCGGCCAGGTGAATTTTTCTGACCATTCTCATTGTTACCCTTTATTTAACCTTTATGATTAAATTTAACGTTGAGGCAAATTCATTACAAGTTGAGTAAAACTAGGTTGAGTGGCAATTTTGTAATAAAGATTGAAGGATTAGGTATAAATAGAAAATGGAAACCTTAAATCTCATTTAAACCTCACTGCAGCCGACATTTCCTCTCGGCGACTCCCTTCTTCTCTGGAGCCTTTTTCCTCCCCAGCAACTGGTTTTTCAACCTCCACTCCGATAACCCGCATTCTAGGTAAGATTTTGACAATGTAGATGCCGGGTAGTCATTTAGAACTCTGTTTTCAGTTGAACTTGTACTTTCGGGCTCTTCAATGGCTGAGTCAGTTGGTTATCGTTCTTTATCTTCATTTGGTAATGCCACCTTTAAATCGATTCTGGACCTTTTATATAACCGACCCCGTTTAATCGATAGCTATATCTAGCTGTTTCGGTTTTGGATTTCAGACTGCACAGAGAACCTTAGCTGTTAGATTCTAGGATGACTTTCGATTAGAACTTTTAGGACTTTATTTTAACTACTGTAATGTGAAATGTGTTAGGTGAAGAAGTTGAAGAGAAGGTGATTCAAGTTGCTAAGGAATCCAGGTAAGTGAATGTATTAAGTTTCCGGCCAATAGGGCCCTACATCAAAGGATTAAGTTAGATTTAGTGAACATTGTCTGCTATATGTTTGATGAAATGTCGATGGATATGGTTCTGTTATTCTCATGTACTCCCCTGTCTTAGTTCGATGATTAAGTGCATTTATGTTATGCATCATGTTTTACTTCTCAAGCATATGAAAATGTTTTGAAATATGTTTTCTCATGAATAAGGTAAGAAGATAAAACTTATGCAACGTGGTTAAGTGAGGGTTGGGGGTGGTTCGGCGTATGTCACAGTCCGCAGTAGGACATATGAATACGACCCGCAGTAGGGACCATGATCAAACTCACTGTCGAACCCCCTTTACCGGCACAAATCCTCCCTTAAACCACATAATGTAATGAAGAATATGAATGATGAAAGGAATGATGAATATGAGCATGTCTACGAATGATGATTATGAACAATGAATACGAGATACGATTATGAATGATGATTAAGATAAGTACATGAAAAGAAAAGACTTATGAGCATGTTTTTCTCCAAGTTATGCATTCATGAACTCATAATAGTTTGCATTCCTTACTAAGCCTTAGGCTTACAGTTACACCTTATGATGTAGGTGAAGAAATATCAGGTGAGGAATTCAAAGTTGATGAAAATGTCTAAGCTAGGTTGCTGGAGGTGATCAGTGTGAAATCTGTGGCTGGATGGCGAATGGGGAATTCTGGTTAAAGCTCGTATAAGTTTTAATGAAGTTGTTAAGAAGCCAAGTCAAGTAGGTTCGGATTATTTAACAATTTGGGATTTTAGAAACTGCCTGTCTTAATTTCAGAGTCCGAAGATATAGCTATAGTTATCAAATGAACTATTTTAATTAAGTCTTCCGCTGTGTGAGTTTGAATGAGTTCATGATTTATTCTGATGAGTTTTGGCCATTAAGATTTAAGTTATGAGGTTTACATTTATCAAGATAGAAGTCTAAAAAAAAAAGGGGGGATGTCTGATGCCGAGGGATGATGGAGGAAAAGTATTTGTCTTCCGGCTGACGTCATCGGCAGGAGGGTTGTGATGGGAGTCGGGTAAGTTTGACTTCCGGAGGACGTCATCGGAAGAGGAAAAGTATTTGTCTTCCGGCTGACGTCATCGGCAGGAGAGTTGTGATGGGAGTCGGGTAAGTTTGACTTCCGGAGAACGTCATCGGAAGAGGAAGAGTATTTGTCTTCCGGCTGACGTCACCGGCAGATAAGGGGTATTTGCCATCGGCAGATGAGAGCCTCGCTTATGGTTCTCTCATCGGCAGACATGGGACGTATCATCGGCAGATGGTGAGTTAATCTGTCGGAAGATGTAGTTGTCTTAAGCCATCGGCAGATGACGACAATGTCTGTTATCTGGCGATCGGTATGAGTAGTGAGTTAAGTTACCGGAAGATGTGATGCCACGTCATCGGCAGATATAGAGTATTTGCCATCGGCAGATGAGAGCATCGTCTATTGTTCTCTCATCGGCAGATGTAGGTGGCTTCCGTTGTATAATTGAACGGTGTTTTAATTGGTCACACGAGTTGCACGTGACTGTCGGCAGATGCAAATATGTGTGCCTGCCGATAGATGTTTAATGAATCATGTGAGATGCACGTGCTGACCGGTAGAACAACTAGATGTTTGTCGTTTAGCGATCGGCAGGAGTGAAAGCTAAACGCGGTTATTCAGCGAATTTAAGTTAAGATGAGATATGATATAAGTCTGAGAAAAAAAAAAGTATACTACGATTACAGAGGTATAAAAGTACGGATAAGTTTAAAGGAAAGTCATGACACGTGACGATCCTCCTCGGGTCGTTACAATTATGGTATCAGAGCTAAACCAGGTTCTAAAATCGGTTCTGTAGACTGCCTTCCAGCACAGATTGCCACCTGAGTACTCTCCAACAACTGTAAGTGTTTACGATTCTAGTGATGTCATTATGTTAAGATGTGTTTCTATTATTGCTTAGGAATCTCAAGATGGTAAGAGGTCAACAGAGGGAAGACAACGTGGATAGTACCACCGTTGCTCAGCTAATAGAATTAGTTAATCGCCAATCACGACAAATAGAGCAACTAGTGATTACTAGAGAAGAGCTTGGGAACTCCAGCTCTAATGTAACTCATGATCATGGGGGTGAGCGCTTCCACAGGCTCAGACCCCCGACATTCAATGGCCAAGTTTCTGACCCCATTTATGCTGAGGAATGGATCCGAAAAGTAGAGGACATGTTTAAGTATGCGAAAGTTGATGAAGGAGATAGAGTCACCTATGCTGTCTATCATTTGGAGCTGAATGCAAGGCATTGGTGGGATTCTCTTCAGAGCACTGTTAATGCAGAGACTATGACTTGGGATATGTTTAAGACTGCCTTCTTTGACAAGTACTTCAATAGGACCGTTCAGGCCAGCAAGAAGAAAGAATTCATGAACCTGCGGCAAACTGGCTCCTGTGACGGATTATATATGCAAATTCGATGCTTTGTCACGGTTTGCTCCCCGACTGGTTGAGAATGATGAAGACAAGATTTACCAATTTGTTCAAGGACTGAAGCCGAGTTTGTATGTGAAGGTAAAGACTTCTGGGATACACAATATACCTTATGGCGAAGTGACGGCTAAGGCCCTGGAATTGGAGGAGGCTGAGATGACAGCTTATGCACAGCGTGAACAGCCAAGGAAGTTCACTAAGGAGACTCAACCACCACCACGGCAGAACAAGGGATGGCAACCCCAGCAGAACAGAAACCAGCAACAACAACAGCAAGGTGTTAAGAGATCCTTCAATCCAAGTGATGACCAAGGAAGAGGAAAGCGACCTTCGGCTCCCCTATGTTCCAACTGTCAGAAGAATCACCATGGGGAGTGCAAGCTGCACTCTGGCCGTTGCTATAGATGCGACAAGGTTGGACACATAGCCAGAGACTGCCCGATGCCATCAGACCCGAATCGAATTAGAGTTGCACCAAGAGTCTATGCTATGATGGAGGATGAAGATGTTGAACCACACACGGTCATATCAGGTACCATTATGGTTTGTGGTTTTTCTGCTTATACACTTATTGATACGGGAGCCACACACTCATTCATAGCAACCCTGTTTGTGTGTAAACATAAGTTAGAACTTTCGCCAGTTGATAAACCGTATAGAGTTATGTTACCATCAGGGAAGTCTTTACATTCTGAGCAAATGTTGAAGGGTGATGTTTTGTCCTTAGGAGATAAGGAGCTATATGTAGAACTGATTATGATTGACATGAAAGGATATGAGATTATTTTAGGAATGGATTGGTTATTTAGGCATTATGCCACGATTAGTTGTAGGTCTGGCCTAGTTGATTTCCGACCCCCAAATGGAGATCGGTATACCTTCCAAGCTATTCCAAAGATGAGTAAGATACCAATCATATCCTCACTAGTGACTCAACGGTTACTGAAGAGTGGTTGCTTGAGTTACCTAGCTAACATAATGGATGTCCGAGTAAAGAATAAAGTGGAATTACAAGGTATTCCTACCGTACGAGAGTTTCCTGAAGCATTCTTGGACGACTTACCGGGACTACCACCCGATAGAGAGGTAGAATTTGTGATTGATACATACCCCGAGGCATTACCTGTATCTAAGAATCCTTACCGAATGGCACCTGTTGAGTTAAAGAATTAAAGGTCCAACTACAGGAATTAGTTGACAAGGGATTTATACGTTCTAGTAGTTCTCCCTGGGGTGCACCTGTCCTTTTCGTTAAAAAGAAAGATGGTTCTCTTAGAATGTGTATAGACTACAGAGAACTGAATAAGTTGACAGTCAAGAATAAATATCCTTTACCCCGGATAGATGACCTGTTTGACCAACTACAAGGAGCTAAGGTATTCTCAAAGATTGACTTACGTTCGGGTTATTACCAACTGAAAGTTAAGGAAGGAGATATACCAAAGACAGCCTTCAGAACCCGCTACGGACACTATGAATTTCTTGTAATGTCATTTGGACTGACTAACGCGCCTGCAGCTTTCATGGACTTGATGAACCGAGTATTTCGTGAATACCTGGATAAGTTTGTGATTGTGTTTATAGATGACATTTTAGTATACTCACAGACTGAAACCGACCATGCAGAACATTTGAGAATAGTATTATCAACCTTAAAACAGCAGCAGCTTTATGCCAAATTGTCCAAATGTGAATTTTGGCTGGATAAGGTCAACTTTTTAGGTCATGTCATTTCTGCTGAGGGCATATCAGTAGATCCAACTAAGGTTCAGGCCGTTAAGGATTGGCCACAGCCAAAGAATGTCAGTGAAGTTCGAAGTTTCCTTGGTCTGGCTGGCTACTATAGAAAGTTCATTAAAGGATTCTCTATGATAGCTAAACCTTTGACCAATTTAACCAAGAAGGACCTCAAGTACTTTTGGACCGAAGCTTGTGAAGATAGCTTCCAATCATTGAAACAGAAGTTAACGACAGCCCCGCTATTAACTCTCCCAACTGAAGAAGGAAAATTTAGTGTTTATTGTGACGCATCCAAGATTGGTTTGGGATGTGTTTTGATGCAAGAAGGTAAAGTTGTGGCGTATGCCTCTAGGCAGCTAAAAGGTTATGAACAGAATTACCCCACTCATGATTTAGAGCTAGCTGCAGTTGTTTTTGCTTTAAAAATTTGGAGGCACTATTTGTATGGACAGCAGTGCGATGTGTTTTCTGACCACAAGAGTTTAAAGTATCTTTTCACCCAAAAGGAATTAAACATGAGACAAAGACGTTGGTTAGAATTTGTTAAGGACTATGACTTTGAAATCAAGTACCACCCGGGTAAGGCTAATGCTGTAGCCGATGCTTTGAGCAGAATGTCAAAAACAATGCAACCCGCAGTGTCAGTTTTGTCTGCACCCTTGAGGACTGAAGTTCAGAAGTTTGAATTGGAACTAGTTCCAGGGTTGTCAGCCTTACTTACCGATTTGACCATTCAACCAACGGTTTTGGAAAAGATCAAAGAGTCACAACAGAAGGATTCCGAGGAGAATAACAGTATGATGAATAAGTTGAAGGACGCCACCTCCGAGTTTAGTCTTTCCAATGATGGAATCCTGAGATTTAGGAATCGATGGTATGTCCCTTGTGATGAAGAATTACGTAAGTTGATTTTGGCCGAGGCTCACTCGTCTTCCTTTTCTATACATCCCGGTAGCACCAAGATGTATCGAGACTTGAAGTTACTTTATTGGTGGCCTAATATGAAGAGGGATGTCGCCAAGTACGTAGAATCATGCTTGGTATGCCAGCAAGTTAAAGCCGAGCACCAACGACCAGGAGGTACCCTTCAACCTCTACCTATTCCCGAATGGAAGTGGGAAAACATTGCCATGGATTTTGTTGTAGGCTTACCTAAAACAACTAAAGGACATGACAGTATTTGGGTTGTGATTGATAGGATGACAAAGTCAGCTCATTTCTTACCTGTAAAGACAACCTACACGATGGACCAACTTGCTAATCTTTACGTTCAAGAAATTATCAGATTGCATGGGATTCCCGTATCCATAGTCTCTGATCGTGACCCTAGATTCACCTCCCGATTCTGGAAAAGTTTACAAGGTACCTTAGGCACAAAGTTATCCTTCAGCACCGCTTTTCACCCGCAGACAGATGGACAATCCGAGAGGACCATTCAGATACTCGAGGATATGTTGAGAGCATGTGTGCTTGACTTTCAGACTACATGGAGTAGACACCTACCTCTGATTGAGTTTTCTTACAACAATAGTTACCAGTCCACCATTGGTATGGCACCCTATGAAGCTTTGTATGGCAGGAAATGTAGGTCACCTTTGTACTGGGATGAGGTTGGTGAAGCGAAGTTATTGGGCCCAGAGATTTTGCAACAGATGTCAGACAAGATTACAGTCATTAGGAAAAGGATGTTAACTGCACAAAGCCGGCAGAAGAGTTATGCGGACCAAAGAAGAAGAGATCTTGAATTTTCTGTTGGCGATGAAGTTTTCCTGAAGATTTCACCATTTAGAGGAGTCTTAAGATTTGGTAAGAAGGGAAAGCTTAACCCACGGTTCATTGGACCATTCCCTGTCTTAGCTAAGATTGGTAGCACAGCCTATAGATTACTTTTGCCTCCATCTTTGGAAAAGGTTCACAATGTCTTTCATGTGTCTATGCTAAGGAAATGCATACGTGATCCGACTCAGGTTGTTGAACCAACAGAAATCGAAATTGAACCTAATTTGGTGTATGAAGAGAAACCAGTACAAATTTTGGATTCTGCAGTGAAGACTCTAAGGAATAAGGAAATCTTGTTGGTTAAGGTCTTGTGGAAGAATCATGGTATTGAAGAAGCTACATGGGAACTACAGCAGGATATGTTGGACAAGTATCCAAAACTCTTTGCTTGACCAATTTTCGAGGACGAAAATTTTGTTTAAGGAGGGGTGGATGTAACACCCGACATTTCGGCCAGGTGAATTTTTCTGACCATTCTCATTGTTACCCTTTATTTAACCTTTATGATTAAATTTAACGTTGAGGCAAATTCATTACAAGTTGAGTAAAACTAGGTTGAGTGGCAATTTTGTAATAAAGATTGAAGGATTAGGTATAAATAGAAAATGGAAACCTTAAATCTCATTTAAACCTCACTGCAGCCGACATTTCCTCTCGGCGACTCCCTTCTTCTCTGGAGCCTTTTTCCTCCCCAGCAACTGGTTTTTCAACCTCCACTCCGATAACCCGCATTCTAGGTAAGATTTTGACAATGTAGATGCCGGGTAGTCATTTAGAACTCTGTTTTCAGTTGAACTTGTACTTTCGGGCTCTTCAATGGCTGAGTCAGTTGGTTATCGTTCTTTATCTTCATTTGGTAATGCCACCTTTAAATCGATTCTGGACCTTTTATATAACCGACCCCGTTTAATCGATAGCTATATCTAGCTGTTTCGGTTTTGGATTTCAGACTGCACAGAGAACCTTAGCTGTTAGATTCTAGGATGACTTTCGATTAGAACTTTTAGGACTTTATTTTAACTACTGTAATGTGAAATGTGTTAGGTGAAGAAGTTGAAGAGAAGGTGATTCAAGTTGCTAAGGAATCCAGGTAAGTGAATGTATTAAGTTTCCGGCCAATAGGGCCCTACATCAAAGGATTAAGTTAGATTTAGTGAACATTGTCTGCTATATGTTTGATGAAATGTCGATGGATATGGTTCTGTTATTCTCATGTACTCCCCTGTCTTAGTTCGATGATTAAGTGCATTTATGTTATGCATCATGTTTTACTTCTCAAGCATATGAAAATGTTTTGAAATATGTTTTCTCATGAATAAGGTAAGAAGATAAAACTTATGCAACGTGGTTAAGTGAGGGTTGGGGGTGGTTCGGCGTATGTCACAGTCCGCAGTAGGACATATGAATACGACCCGCAGTAGGGACCATGATCAAACTCACTGTCGAACCCCCTTTACCGGCACAAATCCTCCCTTAAACCACATAATGTAATGAAGAATATGAATGATGAAAGGAATGATGAATATGAGCATGTCTACGAATGATGATTATGAACAATGAATACGAGATACGATTATGAATGATGATTAAGATAAGTACATGAAAAGAAAAGACTTATGAGCATGTTTTTCTCCAAGTTATGCATTCATGAACTCATAATAGTTTGCATTCCTTACTAAGCCTTAGGCTTACAGTTACACCTTATGATGTAGGTGAAGAAATATCAGGTGAGGAATTCAAAGTTGATGAAAATGTCTAAGCTAGGTTGCTGGAGGTGATCAGTGTGAAATCTGTGGCTGGATGGCGAATGGGGAATTCTGGTTAAAGCTCGTATAAGTTTTAATGAAGTTGTTAAGAAGCCAAGTCAAGTAGGTTCGGATTATTTAACAATTTGGGATTTTAGAAACTGCCTGTCTTAATTTCAGAGTCCGAAGATATAGCTATAGTTATCAAATGAACTATTTTAATTAAGTCTTCCGCTGTGTGAGTTTGAATGAGTTCATGATTTATTCTGATGAGTTTTGGCCATTAAGATTTAAGTTATGAGGTTTACATTTATCAAGATAGAAGTCTAAAAAAAAAGGGGGGATGTCTGATGCCGAGGGATGATGGAGGAAAAGTATTTGTCTTCCGGCTGACGTCATCGGCAGGAGGGTTGTGATGGGAGTCGGGTAAGTTTGACTTCCGGAGGACGTCATCGGAAGAGGAAAAGTATTTGTCTTCCGGCTGACGTCATCGGCAGGAGAGTTGTGATGGGAGTCGGGTAAGTTTGACTTCCGGAGAACGTCATCGGAAGAGGAAGAGTATTTGTCTTCCGGCTGACGTCACCGGCAGATAAGGGGTATTTGCCATCGGCAGATGAGAGCCTCGCTTATGGTTCTCTCATCGGCAGACATGGGACGTATCATCGGCAGATGGTGAGTTAATCTGTCGGAAGATGTAGTTGTCTTAAGCCATCGGCAGATGACGACAATGTCTGTTATCTGGCGATCGGTATGAGTAGTGAGTTAAGTTACCGGAAGATGTGATGCCACGTCATCGGCAGATATAGAGTATTTGCCATCGGCAGATGAGAGCATCGTCTATTGTTCTCTCATCGGCAGATGTAGGTGGCTTCCGTTGTATAATTGAACGGTGTTTTAATTGGTCACACGAGTTGCACGTGACTGTCGGCAGATGCAAATATGTGTGCCTGCCGATAGATGTTTAATGAATCATGTGAGATGCACGTGCTGACCGGTAGAACAACTAGATGTTTGTCGTTTAGCGATCGGCAGGAGTGAAAGCTAAACGCGGTTATTCAGTGAATTTAAGTTAAGATGAGATATGATATAAGTCTGAGAAAAAAAAAAGTATACTACGATTACAGAGGTATAAAAGTACGGATAAGTTTAAAGGAAAGTCATGACACGTGACGATCCTCCTCGGGTCGTTACAGTAAGGACACAACATCACCTTTAACAATCTGTTCAGAATGTAGGGACTTCCCTGATGGTATCATAACATCATATGGCCTTTCGGCTGGTAAAGGTTCTAAGTTGTGTTGGCACACAAACAAGGTTGATATAAATGAGTGCGTGGCTCCTGTATCTATAAGTGTGTAATCAGCAAAACCACAGATCGTAATGGTACCTGTTATCACTGTATGCTGCACGGCTTCCTCATCCTACATCATTGCATAGACTCTTGGAGCTACCCTTGCACTGTTCGGATCTGGCGGCATGGGGCAGTCTCTGACTATATGTCCAACCTTATCACATCTGAAACAGCGGCCAGAACGCAACTTGCATTCGCCGGGGTGGTTCTTCTGGCAGGTGGGGCATAAGGGTGCCAGGGGCCTCTTTCCTTTCCCTTGGTCATCATTCTGGTTGAGGGGTCTCTTTATTCCTTGTTGTTGTTGCTGTTGTCCCCTGTTCTGTTGTGGCTGCCAACCTTTGTTCTGACGTGGTGGCGGCTGAGTGTCCTTTGTGAGCATTCTTTGCTGCTCACGCCGTGCATATGCTGTCATTTCTGCCTCTTCCAGTTCCAAGGCCTTAGCCGTCACTTCACCATAAGGTACATTGTGTATCCCAGCAGTCTTCACCTTCATGTACAGACTCGGCTTCAGTCCTTGAACAAATTGGTAAATCTTGTCCTCGTCATCCTCAATCATACGGGGAGCAAACCGTGATAGGGCATCAAATTTGAATATGTAATCCGTCACAGAGCCAGTTTGTCGCAGATTCATGAACTCCTTCTTCTTGTTGGCCCGAACAGTCCTATTGAAGTACTTGTCAAAGAAAGCAGTCTTGAACATCTCCCAGGTCATAGCTTCGTCATTAGCGGTGTTCTGGATCGAGTCCCACCAATGCCTTGCACTTAACTCAAAATGAAAGACAGCATAGGTGACCTTATCTCCCTCATCAACCTTTGCATACTTAAACATGTCTTCTATCTTCCGAATCCACTCCTCAGCATAGATAGGATCTGAAATATGTCCATTAAACACCGGGGGTCGAAGCCGGTGGAAACGCTCACCCCCATGATCATGAGTTGCATTAGTACTGGACTTGCCTTGTTCCTCTCTAGCTGTCATCAGTCGTTCTATCTGGTGAGATTGGCGCATGACTAACTCGGTCAACTGAGCAATAGCATTGCTATCCTCATTAGTCTCTCTCTGCTGGCCTCTAACCATTTTGGCATTCTAGACAAATCATTACAGATATATCTTAACTTAATGACATATACTGAAATCATAAATACTTACAGTTGTTGGAGTGTGCTCATGTGACAGTCAGTGCTGGAAGGCAGTCTGCAGAATCGGTTTTAGAACCCGGTTTTGCTTTGATACCATAATTGTAACGACCCGGGGAGGATCGCCACGAAATTCTTGACTTTACATAAAACTTTAACTCATATTTGAACTATTTTCTCCTTCTCCTTTTTTTTTTTCTTAATAACAGTATACCTAACAGGCTTAAAGACTTCAACTTAATGGATGGAAAGTTAGTCCCTCGTACGTGCTTCCAATCGACGTACAAGTTGCATGGGTCTGCATGCATCAACCGATAGACATTGCATCTTCCGGATGGCACGTGCACCTCACATGACTCATTTAAACACCCATCGGCAGATGCGAATACTCGCATCGACCGACGATCACGTACATCTCGTGTGACCAATTTAAAAACATCCACCGATAGACATGTGAAATTCACGTGTTCATCTATGACATCTTCCGATAGCCTACAAGATCTATATCATCCGATCACTAAACGACAAGTTATTACTTACATCATCCGGCGAGGGAATATACTTCATCTTCAGGTGAAATAGGGAAACATCATCCGATGGACATGTGCTCCCCACGTGCATAATTAAAACATGATCCGATCACTAAATGACAAAGAAACCCTCACATCGTCCGATGGCTAAACACTCTATATCTGCCGATCGCTAGACGACAAAATAGCACTTTCATCATCCGATGGCTAACACTCTACATCTGCCGATCGCTAGACGACAAAATAGCACTTTCATCATCCGATGGCTAAACACTTTACATCTGTCGATGGAGAAACATACTACATCTTCCGGTGACGTCATCCGGAAGACTCAATTGTTCGACTCCTACCATTTGATATCTACCGATGATGTCAGCCGGATGAGTGCCTCATCCAGCTTCTATCTTATGGCAGTAAAACACTATGATCATCAAACTACCTCATCCAACAGAAAATACTACAACTCATCCAAATCTTAACCTGGGAATTATAAACCCTAATGAGTGAAAACCATATCCCATACAAGATACACATAGCGGAAGGCTTAAGCAAAACAGACCATTCATAATCCTTAAAATCGTTAACAGATTCTGAAGTCAAACCATTCAAAATCCGAATCTCATTGTTATAAGAAGACTCTATTCTACTTAGTCATCTGTTTATCATAAACTTCTCTGACTTACTATGGGTATAACCAGGGAAGCGCCTATCCAGCCTTCACTGTCACACTGAGCATCCTCTAGCAACCAAGCTTAGACATCTTCATTGACCTTGAGTTCCTCACCTGAAAACTCGTCACCTACATCATAAGGTTTAAACTATAAGCCTAATGCTTAGTAAGGAATGCAACACTACATGGATGCATGAATGCATAATTTGGGAAAATCACATGCTCATAAGTCTTTTCTTGTTCATGTCTTTGCTCATAATCATCATTCATAATCATGGATCATATTCATCATTCATCATCATTGATCATATTCATCATTCATCATCATTGATCATATTCATCATTCACAATCATTGATCATATTCATCATTCATAGTCATTGATCATATTCATCATTCATAGTCATTGATCATATTCATCATTCATAGTCTTTGTTCATATTCTTTGTTTAGGTTGTGTGGATCAAGAGAGGATTTGTGCCGGTAAAGGGGTTCGACAGTGAGTTTGATCTTATTCCCTACTGCGGGTCGTATTCATATGTCCTTCTTTGGACTGTGACATACGCCGAACCGCCCCCAACCCTCACTTAATCCACGTTGCATAAATCTTATACATATACATATTTATCTTGTTCATGGAAAACATGCGTTAAAACATTTTCTTATGCCTGAGAAACATTCATGATGCATGGACATGAGAGCTTTTAACTCATCAACTAAGACAAGGATCATACCAGAGCAGACAACTTCACATTCACTAAAAGGTCATCACATGGTGTAACTCGCAACATACATAAATCCTTCAAGTGCAGACAAGCTCATAATTATAAGGTAAACATTTGACATCTCAAACAAGTACTTCCACGATGTAGGGCTCAATTAGTCGGAAATCTTAATACATTCACTTACCTGGTCTCCTTAGCACTTTGAGCTTCTTTCTCTTCAACTTCTTCACCTAAAACATTTACATTACAGTAGTTAAAACAAAATCCTAACAGTTCTACTCACAAGTCATCCTAGGGTCTAATAACTAAGAGTCATTGCCGAATCCTTAGTCAAATACTCGATGTAACCTGAAATCTCAAAACCAAGATAGATGGATTCGAGAAATAATAACTCAGGGTTGGTTGTTTTAAATGTCCAGAATCTATTCGGAATGACATTACCAATCTTGGGTTTTAAAATGTTCCTATCAATACTCGGCCATTGAAGAATCAAAAACTTCAATACAGAGCTGAAAACAGAGCTAATAAACTAACAAATAGCCACATTGTCAAATGCATACCTCAGGCGCAGAGTAGTCGAGTGGTGGCGGAGTAAACCGGCCGTCGAGGAGAGTTTGCTGAAAGTAGAGAGTAAGGACTTGCGAGAGAAGAAATCGCCGGAAAGGGTGGTGTCGGCTACAGTGGTTTAAATGAGATTTAAATCTTTTCCTTTTTCTTTAAATACTGACCTCAATCCTCCATTATTACAACTTTGCCACTCAACCTAGTTTAGATCCACATGTAAATAATTATTCTTGGTATAAGTCCTAAACTGTAAAGATTAAATATTTATGACCGTTAATACAGTTAAGAAAATCACCTAGCCGTTGACTCGGGTGTTACACACTCAGTCGGGTAAGCTCGTTTTTTTTTTCCCTGTTTTCCTATTTGTTCTAGGCCGTGAGTGACGAGCCCGTTTTGGCGCCGATCACCGGCCATTTTTCGACGGTCTTCGCTCGAAATTGCCAGACATTAGGCCGGCTTTAGTCGCCTGGCCGTGAGGAGCCCATTTGGGCAAAAAATCAGAGAGCCCGATTTGGGCATTTCGGGTTTTGGTGTGTGCAGCTCAGGATTTTTGTTAGTTTATGCTAATTGAGGATGTGGGTAGTCGATTGGTGAGGAATTTGGTGAGAATTGATGAAAAATCAAAGTAGGGAAAATTCCGAGTAAAGGGCAGATTCAGATTTTCTCATTTTTAACCTAGCTACGGTCGTTTGTTTTAAAATTTCTTTTGGCAGGTTAAAATAGGTTATTAGAGGAGTACGTGACCGCTGGAATCGTTCGATTCTGATATCCGACGCAAAAGTTACGCCCGCTCGAAGTTTCAGGTCGGTTTTTACCGAACCCAAATTGATGGCCCGTTTAGTTAGGTTTTAGTTGGATTAAGCTAGAAATAGTAGTTTGAGAGCAATTGGTGAATGTATACTTGATTTTAATGAACTTTGAATATTTGTCGTAGGTCGAGCTATAGGTGACGTGCTATGCTAAACCCAACGAGCTAGGACACCAGGTAAGTAATGGATTGTGTGTTTTGTCGCCTTCGGGCCTACACCACGGAATGGTAGGAATTATTGTTTGTTGGTTGTTTCTTTTCTATTGAGTAGTGTATGTTTGTTGGTTGAGTTATGTTATGCACGTGTTGAGAATCATGCATTGTCTTTTAAATTATGAAAATGAGTTTGTGCATAATTTGAAAGGTGAGTATGAAACGTAACTAAGAAAGAATAAAGTTGAGTAGCGTCGCCAGGTTATGCAAGTTGCCGGGGAGGCACTTGTAATATGCCGAGGAGGCAGTTTGTCGGGGAGGCAGTGAGTTGGGACTCGACTCGAGATATAAAGTTGAAAATACGTAAGTGCTGTTGGAGGAGATTGTGTGCGGCCGTCCAATGGGGGGGACTCGGGCGTGAGCTGGCCGATCTTGCTCCGTGGTTCAAGGGGTGGCCGTCCAATGAGCGGGGAGCTTGGATGTGTGCCTACTTGATTCACATGTGACAGAGGAAGGGAGGATATTGTGTGCGGCTGTCCAATGGGGGGGACCCGGGCGTGAGCTGGCCGATCTTGCTCCGTGGGTCAAGGCATGGCCGTCCAATAAGCGGGGAGCTCGGATGTGTGCCTACTTGATTCACGCGTGAAAGTGGTAAGATTTAATAAAACGAAAACAAAACGAAAAACAACAGAGTGAGTAGAGATGACATATGTTAGGGTGGTGTGGGTGCATCGTGCATGTTACATTTCTTTTCCATACTTGGTAAGCGTAAGCTTACGTGTGTGTGTGTGTTCTGTGGTGCAGGTGACGAGATTTACTCAGGTGGGGTAGATGAGACAGCCCAAGACTAGGCAACGGTTGGTGGTGCATGGAGCATGCCGGTGCGGGTAGTTGTCGGGGCGCCTCGACCATAGTCTTCGGGGAATGTGGGGCGTTGTATTTTGATAGTTTATTATAGATTTTGTTTATGGAAATGATGGGAATTCATAATTCTTTTTGGTTGATGTTTAGAAGGTTATAGTTAAGTTAAGGGTGATATGTCGCCCTATATTGTCGACTTTCTTCACTTAGGGATGTTCGTAATTTAGTTTACCTTTTATTGTTATTTAGAGATTTTTTATGTTGGTTATTTAAGTAAGAGTATTCTGGGATTGAATTTATGCAGGTATTTAGCATTTTGGAGGCGTCATTTTCAGGCGTTACTTTGCCAAAATTTTCTGGAAGGGCGCCGTGGTGCTTAACGGTTAGGATTAAGAGAAATTAGTGAGTCTAGGCAGCTATGTATGATATAAGAGAGCTTCGAGAGACTTAGCTTTAAATTCTGCTCTGTCAATTTTATTTTAAATTATGTTTTAACGTGGGATTAGTTAGCAAAATAGCGCACCGAGACAGGGTGGGTTCGGGGGCGTTACAGTATAGCAAGGGGTTGGGAGAACTAGAGGTGCAAAAAAGCGCACAAGAGGTGCGCACAGCCAACGCGGCCCTCACATGCCCAAACTTTCTAAAAACTTGTTTTAGCAAGTTTTTGACGTTTTAGGGTTTCAAAATTCAATAGTTTTAACTTATTATGATTTCCTATATTTTTAGGGATATTTTAGACTATTTATCATTATTTTTAAGGTTTATTTGAATCATATTTATACACCAACTTTGTACTAATTTATGCATTTTAAACCTTACCCTAGAAACACATTATTTCATCTGGAATTCGTGAGCTGCCCCTCGTCTATGAAGAATCTCCAAGGTAAGTCTCAACCTAATATATTTCGACCCTCAAACAAGTAAACACATTGCTTTACATGCGTGAGGGAGACAATTAGTTTTTCATTATTGTTTGGGTTTCCCCATGGAAATCCATTTATTGTCATTCTTCTTCTCGCTTTCTTTTACTAATACGTGACAACTCTATGAGTATGTTAATTTAGAGGTGAAGGATACCTGTCATGAGCAATACCTGTCATGCGGTGTGCGCTGCGTTAGTAAAGTAATGGGTTTCAATTTTCAACGAAGCTATAGAAAACACTAATAAGTTTGGAAATATAAATTTAGAAACCTTAAAACGTCTAAAAGCCCAAAAAAATGCATTTTGGAAATTCTGGGCGCAAAAAGACTGTTCAGTGTGCACTGCGCTACTAAAGTAATGGGTTTCAATTTTCAATGAAGCTTTGGAGACCCATTCAGCAACTGTTTTGAGCAATCATTAGGTCTAAACAATTCTCCTAGTCGAGGGTTTCCAATGGTGGTTTGAATGCCAAGATTGGAGTTTGAAATTGTCACCTGTGAGCATTTACAGTATGGGCCCAAACTATTTTGTCCAAATTATCGAAGAATCCATTCTCCCAAACGGCGTCGCAACAAATAATATGCTGAATCAAAAGCTTGAAATGTGAACTATTGATTTATGGTGGAGGAGTCGAACACCTCTACCCGACGCAAGTTCAACGATCCTTTGAAAGTGGATGCCGAGAAATGGAAAATAGAGAGAAATAATGACTGTTATAGGAGAGGGAATGAAAGTGATGGAGAGAAAGAATGAAAGGGATGAAGAGATAGGGAATGAAAAAAAAAATGAGAGGGAGAGACGATGATGGAGAGGGAAGAGAGATTAAAAAAAGTAAAATATAATTTTAAAATAATTTAATATTTTTATTTTAAATTTGTGGAGTCCTTTGGTACTTCTAGTTTGATATTGTCCGCTTTGGCCAGTAGCCCACACGGTTTTATTTTTTGGGTTCCAAAACGTATTGTACTAGGTAAGAAGAAAAACTCTACTTATAAATCATTCATTTTCCACTCTTTCAAGCTGACACCATACAGCCTTGCAAAACCAAGTTGAAAATAGCACACAACAGGGTAGGTTCTCTCTCGGCTCAATCCGAAGAGAACTCCCACAGAATGCAGTATAACTGAACCAAACTTAACCAAAAAGAATGAAAATTTATAGAGAACTTACTAGAAGTGTGAGAAGCAATCCCTTAAATTTTCAGTGGAAAACTCGCTCAGATGAGAGAGATGTTCATGAACAACCCTTGTTGTTCTGATAGGTCACTTATAGTACCTTCAGAAGAAGATCCCTCTGAGAAGGAATCCTCCAGCTCAAGAAACCAAAGACTTGGAGAATTTGCCACTCCACTCGGATATTACAGGTTTTGGGAGAAAAGGACCAATTTTATTTCAGCAAAAAAAACTGATGATACAATGCTAAAATGATGCTTAAATAAGCTCTAGGGTTGGCTAGGGTTCAAAAAGAAAAATCGTGGCCATAAAAGGTAAAAGCCATTAGAATGGATTCAGCCATGTATGCGCGTGAGCTCCTCCTTCAGCAGCCAACGTGATGACGAGTTTTGGTCTACATGGCATCCTCTCATTGGTTTCCAGATCCAACTGAAGCGTGGTTGAGTTAGCGTGAGTTCAAATGATTGGAGGGAAATGCTAAAACTTCTTCAATTATGCTTGGCCATGTGATTCATCTCATGCGCTCAGTTTATGGTTATGACCAAGGCCGAGCCAACTATCCGTGCATGAATAGTCTAAGCCCATCCTTGTGTGATTCATCCAGCAGGCCTCTTCTAGGAGTGATTTTTAGCTGGTCCTTGCAAGTGTGCGTCATCCTTTATCTCAGTGGTAATCTTTATGGTCGTGCGTCATTCTTTGCCTCGGTAGTAATTCTTTATGACCAAATCAAGCAAGTGTCAAACTATAGCCAACCAAACTATCATAATCTATGTACATGCATGTTTTAAAGAAAAACAAGAAGACCAATGTTCGCCAAAAGAAAATACAAAGAAAAATGCCAATGTTCGCCTCAAACAAACACATAAAATAATTTGGTTACATAGTGTTGATTTTGGGAAGACAAATCCTTCTTCCTTGTGACTTGAATTCGGGGGTAATTCCCATAAGAGCACGTACAAAGATTTATCTATGTCCCTAGGGTTCGGCTCCAACTTCAAGTTAGCAAAATTATTCATGCTTGCAAAACTAACAAATGTGTTATTTAAATTATTACGAGAAACACTTACTTTGGCTTGGGAATGAGTTATCGGCCTCTGTGGTATATGACAAGCGATATGTCATTGTGCACCTCTACTGGTATACGCTGCTTACTCACAATCAACAGAATTTTGAGTCGCATTAGTTTCAAAAACAGCCTTTCACAATTCAAGGTCTTGTTAGCATTCTCACCTACAACAAGTGTACCTTCCAATCAATTATGTTGAGTTCCCTAGTAGGATACCATACAAGATGACCTATGATCTTATACACGTTTCAAGGCTTTGTTGTTATTCTTGCACTAGGCAAATTGTCCAATATCTATGAATTCTAATTTTTCCTATCGAATTTAACATCGATTCATTTTTCACATTATCAACTACAATTAATCTCAATACGCCATAAATCATGAGAATAATATCAAGTTATAAGATTCAAATCCAATATTTAACCATCACATTAATGCTTATAAATTGAAAGTCTAAGATTGTGTGTTTGAATAATCAAGAATAAGCATCAAGAAAATAAGTTTATCACAATATGTTTTGTAACATAGAGTCGATGACCAAATATGGACGAATTCAAAAAGTTTAACTAGTTCTCTAACATAGAGAATGAAACTAAATTGTATTCCGTCCTAATAGTGTAGCTTTCATGGCATTAGTAGAGCAGTAGTTTTACTGTTGGAAATCACACTTCCATTAAACTAGCATTTCCTAGATTGTATAAATCCTCCCACTTCTATGCTCTACTATGCGATTCAAACTACACTCATCCTTTTTTGCACTTCTATAAGCTCTCTTTTTTTGTATTTAAGCAAAACTATACAACAAATACCCTTCATCTTCACCTATGGAGAATTATAAAGCCTCTTACAAGTGTGCTGTTCTTCTTGCACTGATTTGCTTAGTTGATGGGAGGGCATGGAACTCAAAAAACAAACAAGAAAACACCCTGGGTGCCATTGGACGGCCTCACGAAGATCATTTTGTTGCAGAAAATGGAAGAACTGTACTTCTTGAGGAGCCAAAAAGGTTTAGTTTTGGTCATTCGAAAATAGCAAAGAACGAAGGTTTTAGGCCAACAACCCCACGCAACAGCCCAGGCGTTGGACATTCTCATGAAGAAGGTGGAGATAAACCATTCATTACTGGCGGAAATATTGGAAATACAGTCTCAATTTCAGGACTTAAGGATGATTTTCGACCCACTTCGCCGGGTCACAGTCCTTGCGTTGGCCACGTTCGTCGCAACACAAATGGTGATCCAAATGCATAGACAATTTATTGACAGATTTATCATTATTTGCGAGTTTGATGACATTAATGGTCATTTCTCATTGATGTTCTTTCGTATATTTTGTAAATTTATGTCTTTCATGCATTGTATATACAAGCGTTTTTTGTTTCCAAAAAAACGGATATCTCTCCGCTATTTGTTGCATAAAATTACAAAATGATCGAGGTACATGTTGGTTTTCTAGGTCCCTACGCATGGCGGAATTTACTATTATTCATAATAATAGTGACATGTGTTACCCTGTGACTTTAAAACTATTTTAAAATCATCAAAAAACCATAAATTGGATCGTTAGTCTAAAAGAAATTATTTTTGATAAATATGTAATTTTTCAAAATGTAAACAATTTACATTGAGAAAAATTATTAGAATTAGATTGTAATATATTAAAAGAAAATACCTTTTTGGAGCAACGCTTTTACTCAGGTACTCCCGTCTGATCTTAACAGCTTTAACTCATGATTAGGTGTTTTTCCCGAAGACTTTGATACCGTCGAGTCTTCTCTGAAGATCTTTACACTTAAATCTCCTGACGTGTGGGCGTCTCTCTTACAAGAATAACACACTAATATATTTGTGGAGAGACGTGTTCTCAACACATGAGACGTCTCTCTTCGATCTTAGAAAACGGTTTTCTAAAACCGAATACGGAAAGGTCACACCTTTTCTCTCTAGGGATTTGTTTCTGGGTCGTTCACTGTCGTTCCTGTCAAATCACATTTGACAATTTTTATAGATCTGTTTTAAAATTAATTTTTAGATTTATTTTAATAAAAACTAATTTTTTTAAAAATAAATGTTATCTAATCAAATCTAATTTGATTAGAAGTTGATTTATCTAATAAATCAATTTATCAATTAATCATATAATCTAAAAACAGTTTTTAGAATATATTTATGAAAACTACTTTTCAAGATAATCTCATCTTCTTTAGATCTACTTTTAAATAGCAAACAAACTATAAGTCAATTGTAGATCGAATCTAATTTAATCAGATTTTCCAGATCTACTTTTATTCAAATTTCAAAAAATCTGATTTGATAGTTTGTTACATAACCACTTTAAATTTGAAGATCAAATCTCATCTGATGAGATTCTTTAAATCTAATTCAAATCTCATCTGATGAGATTCTTCAAATCTAATTCAAATCCCTTAAAAATATCTCATCTAATGAGATATTTTATTTTGAATTCAAAATATAAAAACTATTATATATTTTGAATAACAATATATTCATTTTAGTGTTTATAAATGATTAATCATTATTAATCATTTATATATTTATTCTTATAACATGGAAATTAAATAGTGATATAAGATAACAGAGGGACCGATGGACCTATAGTTCTAAGTTCCAATAATATTTGTTAATTAATATAAACTCTTTATATTAAATAACACAATTATTAACTCTAGAGTAATTCCACTAAATACCTAGAGTTGCACTCTTAGAACTATAAAGTATATTTACTCAAAGTAATGTCCATTGATATAGTCATTACATATGTATTAATCCTCCATTAAGATTCGTAATAGAGCTAGGTATAAAATCCGTTAACCTCTCATATTACATCTTTATCCTTGATTACCATTAGTTCTTGATTGAATAATTAATTCATAACATTTATGAATTTGCGCACTAATTATTCAATCCCTGAACTAACAAATAAGGGAATCTTGTATTATGGATTTCATTGTATCAATGTTAGCATTCCCAGCTACTCATTTAATTTATTCCCAAAATACAAGGTTTATGTAATGTAATTCATACAAAACTGTACCGAGTAAATCAAAGAATAAATTATAATGAAATAGGAGTCTACTAAATACAATGAATTAAGATCATACATATATGACCATCATTATGATAAAATTAATTGTTCTTCATTCAACGGATATTATAAGAACGATATAATTTCATCTGGTCCAGTCCTATATAATCATATTATATAAAATACAATCACTTTATGTCACTACATATATAGTCGGGATTTGACTATACGTTCTCAACGAAGTGAACTGTATTTATGACTTTATTAATTTGAAGATCCTATACTTCAAATATAAGTCATGGACTATTGTGATTATTTCTTTTTAAATTTAATCCCACATATATCAACATATATGTAAATTTAAAATTGCACAAATAATCAAGGATTTTCTTTGAATTTATAAAGCATATCGAATAATGCAAACATAAAAATTAATCATAAAATTTATTTATTAATTACAGCAAAAAAAATGTTCATAACATTTGCTTGTTGGGCACATTATTCCCAACAATCTCCCACTTGCCCTAAAGCAAATGAGACATGTCTCTAATCCCTAGTCCTTCAAGATGTTTATCAAAATTCTTTGCAGGCAATGTCTTGGTGAAGGGATCTGCAAGATTCTCAGTGGTTGGAATCTTCAAAATTGCGACGTCTCCACGTTGTACGATCTCTCTAATAAGATGATATTTTCTTTCTATATGCTTTGATCTTTTGTGGTTTGTCGGTTCTTTAGAATTCGCCACTGCACCACTATTATCACAATAAAGTGTGAGTGATTTTGTAACACCCCTAAATCCGTACCCTTTATTTACCCATATTTACCGTATAAATTTTTCATTTTCTTTTCCCTCATACAACCTTTCAATTTAAACTTTAATTTTATCCTTTAGCGGAACTAAATCGAAATTTAAAATCTAACTTCAAAACATTTAAAACGACTTAAAACAAATTAAATAAAAACTATTAAAACAAAACTTTACATTTAATAAAACTTGGGAGGGTAAAAACGTCTTCTATCGCGGAGAAAACAGCAGCAAACGCAGCGCCCAGTCGCTGCGTTTGCTGCCCGAACAGCAACCAGTCGCTGCCCATGAGCAGCGACTGATCGCTGCCCATGAGCAGCGCCCAGTCGCTGCCATTGGCAGCAATTGGTCGCTGCCATTGGCAGCAATTGGTCGCTGCATGCAGCGCCCAGTCGCTGCCCATTTACAGCGATTGGTCGCTGCATGTTTGCAGCGATTCATCCCCTCGGTTTGCTCTCTGGAATCCGATTTCCAGAGAGCAAATACCTGCATTTCTTCTTCTTTCCAGAGAGCACATTTCTTCCTTTTCATTCACACTTTCCTTCGTTACTTTTCATGCCTAATATTCAGAACTCTTCAACAAAACATCTCTATCCTCAATTTATCAACTACAGAACAAACGAACCAAAATATACTAGAAAGCGTGATTAAAACGTAACGAACTTTCCTCAAAACAACTTGCGTGGATCCATTTAAACATCAAATACTTCCCTCCTACTTAACAGAAACAAATTCAGATAGTTCACCAAAACAGTTATAAACCAGGTTTCAAATCGTCCAAACATAAACCTATTAATTAACCAGACCAAACATCCTAATATATTCAGTTTACACAATTCATATCACATCCCCAAAACATATACCTACGTCCCCACGGGTCAAAACGCGCCTCGACCACTCAGCGCACTCCCACGGCCATCATCCATCAACCGATCATGCCTCGGGTGGAGGGATCTCATCCTCACCTGTGTAGAGGTCACCTACACCATAAACATAAGTCGTGAGCTTAAGGCTCAGTAAGTCTACGTGAATGCAATGCATGCTATGCGTGCAGTTCATAAAAACATGCCTCCTACCTTTTCATTTCATTTCATTTCATTTCATTTCATTTCATTTCATTTCATTTCATTTCATTTCATTTCATTTCATTTCATTTCATTTCATTTCATTTCATTTCATTTCATTTCATTTCATTTCATTTCATTTCATTTCATTTCATTTCATTTCATTTCATTTCATTTCATTTCATTTCATTTCATTTCATTTCATTTCATTTCATTTCATTTCATTTCATTTCATTTCATTTCATTTCATTTCATTTCATTTCATTTCATTTCATTTCATTTCATTTCATTTCATTTCATTTCATTTCATTTCATTTCATTTCATTTCATTTCATTTCATTTCATTTCATTTCATTTCATTTCATTTCATTTCATTTCATTTCATTTCATTTCATTTCATTTCATTTCATTTCATTTCATTTCATTTCATTTCATTTCATTTCATTTCATTTCATTTCATTTCATTTCATTTCATTTCATTTCATTTCATTTCATTTCATTTCATTTCATTTCATTTATACTTAGAAAGCGTGATTAAAACGTAACGAACTTTCCTCAAAACAACTTGCGTGGATCCATTTAAACATCAAATACTTCCTCCTACTTAACAGAAAACAAATTCAGATAGTTCACCAAAACAGTTATAAACCAGGTTTCAAATCGTTCCAAACATAAACCTATTAATTAACCAGACCAAACATCCTAATATATTCAGTTTACACAATTCATATCACATCCCCAAAACATTATACCTACGTCCCCACGGGTCAAAACGCGCCTCGACCACTCAGCGCACTCCCACGGCCATCATCCATCAACCGATCATGCCTCGGGTGGAGGGATCTCATCCTCACCTGTGTAGAGGTCACTACACCATAAACATAAGTCGTGAGCTTAAGGCTCAGATCATTTCATTTCATTTCATTTCTTATACTTATACTTATACTTCACCGTGGCCTCACTCTCGCTAGATAGGAACGGCACATCCCGCGATTGGATAGCCCCTCGTATCTAACCGGGGGGAAGACATGCTCCCCAAGCAGCCATGTCTGAACCACCACCACCGTCGACATCAGATTACAGACATTCATACTTATTCATTAACATTTTCCTTTTCATAAAAACATGCATACAAATTCATTTTTCATGCCTTTCGGAAACCGTGATGCGTGAACATGTGCAATACTATAACATAAGCAGAATATAAACAAACAACATATGTACCATCAAGACAACAAACAAACGACCTATAAAACGATTAACCTAACTACCCCACCAAAGCAATTTAACAAACAATTCTCCAATTCCTCGATCAACAAAATCTATGGTGTAGGCCAATCGGCCAAACAAGTCGCGAAGACTTACCTGATGTCCTTAGCACGCCGAGCTCCGTCCACGAGCGTCGTTCGTCTGGGGCAAAACACAACTTTTTCTGTTAAAAACGGTTTAAACTTCTAAACGTCCAATTTCAACAAAACTTAACTAAGGCAATTCCTAAAGTTCTATCTTAATTAATCGAAGCAATTAACGACGACTTTACGCTCGATAATTTGAAATTCCAATTACGAGTTATTTCTGAAAACCCGTAAATTCCTAAATTTATACCTTTTCACAAATTGAATTATCTTCGTCCAATAACGTCAAATACGTTCAATACATACTTAATCAAGGCTAACCTATTAATTACGAACCCTAATTCGCGTTTTTGACGAGATTTAATCGAAACCCTAATTATTTAAAATGCCGTAACCTTCGAAATAAAAGCTCTAAGAACGTAGATGCATACCGAGGGTAGCGAGAGGGGAAGAAATGACGAAGATCGGAGGAAGAACGGAGGAAAACGGAGCTCGAACGGAGTCGGAATCGCCGCGGCCGTGAGAGAGCTCGCTCTCTGTCGTTGAACACCAGAGAAGAAAGAGAGGAAATGTGAGGGAGAGAAGAAATTGTGATGTTTAAATAAATTTGATTTGCAAATTACCATTTTGCCCTTCTTACTTAAATCTATTTGTTTCGTCCTTCGTTTCGTTAATCGTCCAACGATTCGGATTCTCGAAAATTCCTTATTTTGCCAATAACTCATATTCGTCGTCAGGGCCTTATTAAAACTGTCCGTTCGCAAAACGGACCACGTTTACTATTTTTACTAAACCATCGTTTACTTTACGATAGCGTATTTATTCAGAACATAGCGTTTAAACTCCAAAAAGTCCCAAAACTTCCTTAAAATTCTAATTACTTGTTAGGGTCATAATGACGCTTTCTCTTTGTGAAACGGATCTCGTTTACTAATTTTAATAAAACATCCATTACATTACGAGAAACATAATTACTCAGAATATTGCGTCACTATTCCGAAAATTCTCGTAATATTCTTAAAATTCCTATTAATCATTAGGATCGCAATAAAGCTTTCTGTTTGCGAAACTGACTTGATTTGACATAATTACTAAAAATGCCATATATAATATATTATATCAATATAATATATTAAATCCAAAATTTCGTACAAGCCGGATATTACAGATTTATTTATATCTGGAACAACTTCCAAATCACTAAAGAACTTGCGGAGCCAAACAGCTTCTTTAGCTGCTTCCGAAGCAGCTATATACTCGGCTTCCATAGACGAGTCAGAAACTCCTCCTTGTTTGGTACTTCTCCAAACGACGGCTCCACCACCAAGAGTAAATACTGATCCAGATATCGACTTTCGATCATCTATATCAGATTGAAAATCAGAATCCGTATATCCTATAGGAATCAAATCCCTACCAGAATATACTAGCATATAATTTCTCGTTCTCCTAAGATACTTGAGAATGTGCTTGACTGCTATCCAGTGATCTAATCCTGGATTAGACTGAAAACGGCTAACTATCCCTACTGCATAGCAAATGTCAGGTCTTGTGCATAACATAGCATACATCAAGCTACAAACTGCTGATGCATATGGATAGCGTCTCATATCCTCTTCTTTTTGAGGCGTGTCAGGACACTGCTTCTTAGAAAGAGTAACTCCATGACGAGAAGGTAAATTACCCTTCTTAGAGTTCTGCATTGAATATCTGACGAGCATCTTGTCAATATACAATGCTTGAGACAAGGCTAACAACTTATTCTTGCGATCTCTAAATAGACGAATCCCAAGAATATAGCTCGCTTCTCCCAAATCTTTCATTTGGAATTGCTTAGCCAACCTAGCTTTTATGTCTGATAATAATCCTACATTATTCCCAATAAGTAGAATGTCATCGACATAAAGAATCAAAAAAACCACTTGTTTCTCCTTGAAGAGTTTGTATACACAAGACTCAACAAGACACTGCACAAATCCATAAGATTTGATTGCATCATCAAATCTCATATTCCATGACCTGGATGCTTGCTTGAGTCCATAAATAGACCTATGCAATTTACAAACCTTTTGTTTTGCATCATATGCTATGAAACCCTCTGTCTGTTACATGTAGATAGTCTCCTCAAGATAGCCATTCAAAAAAGCTGTCTTGACGTCCATCTGCCAAATCTCATAATCATAATGAGCAGCTATGGAAAGCAGAATACGAATAGACTTAAGCATTGCTACTGGTGAGAAGGTTTCTTCATAGTCAATCCCTTCCTTTTGGGTATAACCCTTAACCACCAGTCTAGCTTTGAATGTCTCTACATTCCTGTCTATTCCAAGTTTCCTCTTGTAGATCCATTTACACCCAATGGGTTTTACCCCTTCAGGTAAATCTACAAGATCCCAGACTGAGTTGGAATACATAGATTCCATTTCAAGTTTCATAGCTTCAAGCCATGCATCTTTATTAGAGTCTTCCATTGCACATCTGTATGTCAATGGATCATCCTTCCCATCATCGGTGATAGCAACTTGTGCTTCACCATCGTGTCGATATCGAGATGGTAGTCGTACTACCCTATCGCTACGACGAAGTGTAATGATAGGTTGACTAGAAAGAGTGGTGTTTCTTGTAACTTGTGGATCAACAACTGTTGTTGTAACCGGTCTAACCTGGTCAGATTGAATCTCTTCTAAGACAATCTTACTATGAGGTTTGTAATTTGTTATATAGTCATGTTCAAGAAATGTGGCATTTGTCGATACAAATACCTTATTATCTTGAGTACTATAAAACAAACCTCCTCTCGTGCCTACCGGATATCCAACAAACATGCAAACCTCAGTTCTTGGTTCCAACTTCCCGGTCTTACCTACTAGCACATGTGCTGGACAACCCCATATGCGAAAGTGTCTCAAACTAGGTTTGTGACCACTCCACAACTCTAAGGGTGTTTTAGGTATAGACTTAGATGGAACTACATTAACTATGTAGGTTGCTGTTTGTAAAGCATAACCCCAAAACGATTTTGGAAGAGAAGAATAGCTCATCATGGATCTTACCATATCAAACAATGTTCGATTTCTTCTTTCAGCAACACCATTTTGCTGAGGTGTGCCTAGTGCTGTTAGTTGGGATACTATCCCATTTTCTAACAGATAATCCTTGAATTCACTGTCAAGGTACTCACCACCTCGATCTGATCGAAGACACTTGATTGTCTTACCTAATTGGTTCTCAACTTCAGCTTTAAAATCTTGAAACTTTCTAAAAGTTTCAGATTTAAGCTGAATCAGGTAAGTATATCCATACCTTGAGTAATCATCTATGAATGTCACAAAGTACTCATAGCCACCTCTAGCCCGTGTAGATATTGGGCCACATACATCTGAATGTATTAGCTCAAGTGTTTCTTGAGCCTTTTGGCCCTTTCCAATAAAGGACCTCTTGGTCATTTTACCTTCTAGACATGATTCACAGACAGGTAAAGATCCAACGGTTAGATCTTTTAAAGGACCATCCTTAACAAGTCTGTTAATTCTATCAAGATTAATATGACCAAGTCTTAGGTGCCAAAGATATGTATCATCAGTATAATAAATCTTTTGCTTCTTGGATTTCGGCAATTCAACTTTGAATATTTCAGTATTCAACAGTGATGAATTTATGATGGGCCTTATCATATAAAGCCCATTTTCCATTGAGCCTGAACAAATATTCAAACCATTTCGAGAAATAATAACTGCATTATTATTAAAAGAAATAGCATATAATTGTTCAATTATTCGAGAAACAGAAATGAGATTTCTAGTAAACCCCGGAATAAAATAAATGTTTTCTAAAAACAAATATTTATTGTTCTTGAAATAAATTTTGGCTTCTCCCACTGCTAAAGCTGAAACTACTGCTCCGTTACCAACTCCGAGAGTAAACTCTCCATCTGTAACACCCGAGTATTTTCTATTGCGTGCATAGCCTACGTTGTATTAGGAGGGGTTAATTATGCAAGTGTAAGGTGTGCATTGAAGTGTATTAGAAATTGGAGAGTTTGACAAGTCAAAACAACTTGTGATTGGTGGAGGATGGTTGTTTGAAAAGTCAACTTCTTTCAACCAATCAAATTTTATTAAATTGTGGGAAGAAGAATGAAGTTAAAGTGGATGAAAGGTGTTGTGTTTGGCGTTGGATTAAGTGATTAGGGTGGAGGGCTTTGTGGTAATTTTACTTGGTAATTAAATGCATAAAAGAGAAAGGAAAAAGATGAATTTCATTTTGGTTCTTCTTTTCCTCCATCGATCTCTCTCTCCCTCTCCTCCATCGCCAACGATTCCCTTCCTTCCTTTCTCCATTTCTTCAAGTGATTTCAAGGTAAGTTTACTTGGGTTTTGAATTATATAGCTTTTGATGAAGTTTGAGAGTGTTTTTAAGAGTTTTAGTTGGATTTTAAGAATGTTGGAAAACCCTAGGTTAGGGATTCCGAAATTTGGTTTTGAAATGAGTGTTTTCTTTCCACTTTTGGTGATTTAGTTGTTGGATGTGTTAGTTTAACTGATTTATGGAGTTAGATTAAAGATTGAAAGTAAATTTGGGAAAAACCGGTTTTATAAGTGTGATGGCCGATTCTGTCTTGGACATTTTTGGATTGGCTAAGCTGTATATTTGGTTAATTCAATCTTTTCAATGGATAGTAGACGTGTAGAGCTTTCCGAGTTGGGGTGGCACGTCGAATTCCGTTGAAAAATGAGAAAGTTAGGGCCGTTTAAAGTTGGATGCCGGTAATTTGTGCAAAAACCGGGTTTAGGTGTTTAGAAGTGAGAATTGCTTAGTTGTTGGTTAGTTAGGTTTAAGGATATTTTTAGAATTTTATTGGTAACTTATTAAGTGAAGTTTCATTATTAAGGTCGTCGAGCGTGTGAATTGGACGGTGAAAGTAAGCCAGTGGAAACCGAGCATCCAGGTAAGTAGTGGATGTTATTCTTTTGCCTTCGGGCATACACCAGAGAACGGTAGGGTTTCTTTGTTATTGCTTTGCTTCGTGACGTGCTACGTTGAATTAATTATGTTGCTTCGGGATGGTGTGGAGTTGCTTGTCTGGTTGGTTGATTAGTCGTGTTGTTGGGTTGAGTCGTCGTGTTGTGTGGTATTGTGTGGTGTGGTTCGGCCGTACAGTTGTGTTATCGTTGTGCTGGTTGTGTGTGTGTGTGAAAATATGGCACTGCGGTGCACAGCAAATTGGCACTGCGGTGCACAGCAAATTGGCATTTCGGTGCACAGCAAATATGGCACTTTGGTGCACAGCAAATATGGCACCTCGGTGCACAGCAAATTGGCACTTCGGTGCACAGCAAATATGGCACTTTTGTGCACAGCAAATTGGCACTTCGGTGCACGGGAAGTAGTGGTTGTCGATGTTGTTTGTTTGTTGGTTATTGCTTGAGTATTGTGTGAGTGTGGTGTGCGTTGTGAATGTTTATATTCGTTCTTCATTACTTGCTAAGCTTAAGCTTATGTGTGTGTGTGTTCTATGGTGTAGGTGACGGAAAGTTTCCAGGTGAGCTCAAGAGTGAGGATCAGGACTAGGAGCGGTCGGGAATTCACGGAGCTCGCCGGTGCAGGCTATTTGTCGGGGCGCTTTGACCTGATTCTTGGGGGTATTTTGGTAGTTGATTGAATTGGATATGTTTTGGTTATTTTGAGTTGAAGTGTATGGTTATTTTGGTGTGTGATAATGGTGGTGAAATGTGCATATTGTGGTCGGGATTGGATCTTAGAGTCGTTTGGTTAAATTATGTTTGATGTATATAGTTGGATTGATCTGGTCATTTGGTTGGTTAAATCGTGTTTTAAAGGTATTGTCTTTTCAGGTTTTGGATTTTGAAAATTTAGCCGTTATATTGTCGCTTTTTGGTTTTCAAACCCATAATGTCGGGTTGAGTTCTCTATTTTTTTTGTTAAATGTTTTAAGTCGGTTTTTCAAGAAATTTATGGGACATGAAGTTATGGGTGTCGGGATGACGTGGTTATAGTTTCGTGATTTTTGGAGGTGTCGGGATTGTAGAAAAGTGAAGGAAAGTGAAGGAAAGTCGAGAGAGTTGAAAAAGGGCATTTTTGGGCATTTTGGGGTAAAATACCCGAGGGTTTGGCGATTGCTCGCCATGGGAGGCGAGTAATCGCCACTGGGGCTGTTTTGGGTGAGCAGGGTAGAGTGGGTGGCGATTAATCGCCACCCGGAGGCGAATATTCGCCTCCGAAAATAGGCCAGCGCGCTGGGGCGCGCGCGGCGCCCAGCAGCGCCCCACTTCTATTTTTTTTTTTTAAATTTGCTTTTAATTCCTACTTCATAATCATTTTAACCCGACATTTTTCCAATGTATTTTAACATATTTTAGACATGTTTTCCAAGAAATAAATCGAGGGATCGAAAAACCCGAAAACCGAGCCGGGAATTTTATTAAAATTATTTTAATTAACGTTTTAAAGGCCGGGTTAGCTAGCCAAGTAGCGCACCGGGCCCGGGGGGGGTTCGGGGGGTGGGGGGGCGCGTTACAAGTTGGTATCAGAGCATTAGTGGTCGAAACGTTCAGAGAATTACCCGACAATGCCGGTCGTCGTGCAACGTGCTTCACCGACTGTAAGTATTTTTTTTCCTCTAGTTAGTTTTATATCTAAGTTAGATTGTTTTAAATTTTGTCTCCAGGATTAAGTTAAGATGCAGAATCCTAGACGACCTGGAAGACCTAGGCACGAACCCGAACCGCCCAGAAATCCACTTGAGGAGTCTGTAAAGCAGCTTGTTAACTTGGTTACACGGCAAGCAGAATTGTTTGGAACTTTGATCGGACAGGGAGGACCGGGAATGGTTGGAGCTGGTGCTAGTGGGGACAGGTTTCGGAAACTGAATCCTCCGGCATTCGAAGGCCGATTGACTGATCCAACAGCTGCAGACAGGTGGATTCACACTATCGAGAATATGTTTAAAGTTGCCGAGGTCGAGGAAGCAAACAAAGTGAAATGTGCTACCTTTAATTTTATCAACAATGCTCAGAGTTGGTGGGAAATGGTGGAGTCTACTCTGGGTCATCAAAGTCTAACCTGGAATGAGTTCAAAGACTTGTTCTTCGACAAATATTACAACCAGACAGCTCAGGCCGCAAAGAGGATGGAATTTATGGCACTGAAACAGACGGGATCAGTGGGGGATTATATTCAGCAATTTGAACTGTTATCTCGGTTTGCTAGCCACATGGTCAGTCGGGAAGAGGACAAAATTTTTCAGTTCGTGCAGGGCCTGAAGCCTGAAATTTATATGCTGGTAAAGACTTTCGGGATTTCTAAAAGTTCGTTTACTTAAGTGGTGGCAAAGGCGTTAGAAGTTGAGGAAGCTGCTGATAAATTATCCAAATCTACTGAGAACCCAAAAAGGATATTTAGAGAAATCACAGCTCAGTTTAACCGAGGCGGGTCTTCTTCTCAGCAACAGGGGACCAAGCGACCAGGAGGGAATGTAAATGATCAGCGTGGAGGTAAAAAGCCACAGCAACAACAACAGCAACCGCAGAGGAGAAGGTTTCCTCAGTTTCCTAAATGTCAGAAAACCCACCCTGGAGATTGCGGTCAATACGATGGAAAATGTTATAATTGTCTCGAAGCTGGTCATGTCGCTCGTGACTGCTCGAAGCCAAAAGTCATTCGATGTTTGAAGTGCACTCAAACAGGACATGTAGCAACCAATTGCCCGACAGAAAAGAAAGGTCCAGTTAAAGCTACTCCGAGGATTTTTGCTATGATCGAGCCTGATAGCGAGGACCGTCCTGCAGTCATCTCAGGTACTGTAATTGTTAATTCAGTGCCAGCCTTTACGCTGATAGATTCAGGGGCATCCCATTCCTTTATAGCTATAGATTTTGTGGTTAAATTAAATTTGGAGGTGAAGCCTGCTGAGTGCTCATTCCATGTGAGTTTACCGTCTGGAGAGCGGTTACACTCAGAACAGGTGGTACAGAATGGGTTGATATCAGTGGGAAAGAAGCAGTTACCAGCTACACTGATTGTGATAGGGATAACCGGGTATGATGTGATACTCGGTATGGATTGGCTGTTCCAACATCATGCTACCATTGACTGCCGATCAGGGACAGTTGATTTCTATCCTCCTGATGGTGAGAAGCTTTCATTGAAATCATTGAAGCATGTGCAGAAGCTCTTAGTAATGGCCTCGATGGAGACTCGGAAGTCTGTTACGGGTGAGTTTGTCTGTTTTCTAGCAGCTTTAGTAGATTTACATGCTATGGTAGAAGTCAAACTTCAAGACCTAGCCATTGTTAGTGAATTTCATGAAGTGTTCTTAGATGATTTGCCTGGTCTACCACCGGACCGGGAAATCGAATTCGTGATTGATACATATCCTGGAGCTGAGCCTGTTTGAAGAATCCCTACAGATTAGCTCCTCCGGAGTTAAAAGAATTGAAGAAGCAGTTAGAGGAGCTGGTTGTTAAGGGCTTTATATGCCCTAGTTTTTCACCCTGGGGAGCACCCGTGTTGTTTGTCAAGAAGAAAGACGGGTCGCTTCGTATGTGTATTGACTACCGGGAATTAAATAAGCTGACCGTTAAGAATAAATATCCATTGCCAAGGATAGACGACCTCTTTGATCAGTTGCAAGGAGCCAGGGTATTTTCTAAAATTGATTTGAGGTCGGGATACTATCAATTAAAGGTCAGATCGGAAGATATTCCGAAAACGGCTTTTAGGACTCGGTATGGACATTATGAGTTCATGGTTATGTCGTTTGGACTGACGAATGCTCCAGCAGCGTTCATGAATTTAATGAATCGAGTATTTCATGAGTATCTTGATAGATTCGTAATAGTATTCATCGATGACATTTTAATTTATTCGCGTGATGAAGAGGAGCATAAGGAGCATCTGCGTATTGTTCTGGAAATTTTGAAGCGGCATCAGTTATATGCCAAGTTTTCAAAATGTGAATTTTGGTTGACGGAAGTGCATTTTCTTGGCCATGTGATTAGTAGTGGTGGTTTATCGGTGGATTCGGCCAAGATTCAGTCAATTAATGATTGGCCTCAGCCAAAGAATGTCAGTGAAATTCGGAGTTTTCTGGGATTAACTGGCTATTACAGAAGGTTCATTGAAGGGTTTTCTAAAATAGCAGCACCGATGACTCGCTTGACCAGGAAAGATGTAAAGTATGAGTGGTCTGAAGAATGTGAACTGAGCTTTCAGACATTGAAGCAAAAGTTGACGACAGCTCCGATTCTGACGTTACCAGTGGCCGAAGAGAAATTTTGTATTTACTGTGATGCCTCTCGGATTGGGTTGGGTTGTGTGCTGATGCAGAAGGACAAGGTGATTGCCTATGCTTCGAGGCAGCTTAAACCTTATGAAAAGAACTATCCGACCCATGACCTGGAGTTAGCAGCTGTGGTCTTTGCTTTGAAAATCTGGAGGCATTACCTTTATGGTCAGCAGTGTGAGGTATATTCAGATCACAAAAGTCTGAAGTATATCTTCACTCAAAAGGAGCTGAATATGAGGCAACGGCGGTGGCTAGAGTTCGTGAAAGATTATGATTTGGAAATTAAATACCACCCCGGTAAAGCTAATGTGGTTGCAGATGCTTTAAGCCGAGTATCGACTTCAGTTTCAGCTTTGGAGGCTGGTATGTCTGGACATTTGAGATCTGAGGTTCATAAGTTTGATTTGGAATTGGTTTCTAATTTGGATGCAGTATTATCAGATTTATCTCTGAAGCCCACAATTTTGGAGAAGATCCGAGAAGCTCAGCAAAACGATTTGGAGTGTAATAAATTTAAGCTAAGTATGATATCTGATGATCGGACTGAGTTCAGTTACTCGGATGACGGTATTTTGAAATTTCGTAATAGATGGTATGTTCCGTGTAATGAGCAGCTTCGGAAGGAGATCCTAGCTGAAGCTCATTCTTCAAGGTTTTCTGTTCATCCTAGCAGCACAAAGATGTACAGAGATCTTAAGCAGCACTACTGGTGGCCAGGTATGAAGAAGTCTGTAGCTGAATTTGTTGAAACGTGCTTGATTTGTCAGCAGGTGAAAGCAGAACATCAGAGACCTGCTGGTAAGTTACAGCCATTGCCAGTTCCTGAATGGAAGCGGGACCAGATTTCTATGGACTTCGTGGTCGGATTGCCTAGGACGACGAAGGGCTTTGACGGTATTTGGGTAATTGTGGACCGGTTAACAAAGTCAGCTCATTTTCTGCCGGTGAAGATGACTTACAGCATGGATCGGTTTGCTGAACTCTATATTCAAGAGATTCTGAGGTGATTTGGAGTGCCGATTTCTATAGTATCGGACAGGGACCCGAGGTTTACATCTAATTTTTGGAAAAGTTTGCATAAAGCAATGGGGACTCGATTGAACTTCAGTACAACATTTCATCCTCAGATAGACGGACAATCTGAACGGACTATTCAGACTCTTGAGGATATGCTCCGAGCGTGTGTGTTGGAATTTCAAGGTTCCTGGAGTAGGTATCTGCCGTTGGTGGAGTTCTCGTATAACAATAGTTATCAGGATACTATTGGTATGGCTCCATACGAAGCTCTATATGGAAGAAAGTGCAGATCACCTCTTTATTGTGATGAGGTCGGAGAATCCAGCTTGATTGGTCCTGAAATTTTGCAACAAACTATTGATAAAATCCAGTTTATTTGGCAGCGTATTTTGACAACTCAGAGTCGTCAGAAGAGCTATGCTGATGGTAGAAGAAGGGAACTAGAGTTTGATGTTGGCGATGAAGTTTTCCTGAAGATCTCGCCATTTAAGGGTGTCATGAGATTCGGGAAGCGAGGTAAGCTGAACCCGAGATTTGTTGGTCCATTCCCTATTGTGAGGCGAGTGGGGAAAACGGCGTATCAGTTGGAGTTGCCAGCTTCAATGGAGGGAGTGCATAATGTATTCCATGTGTCGATGCTTCAGAAGTGTTTAAGAGATCCATCACATGTGGTAGTACAACAGGAGATCGAAGTTCAACCTACTTTGTCTTATGAGGAGCAACCGGTGGAAATATTGGATTATGTAGTGAAGAAATTGCGCAGCAAAGATATTCCACTGGTGAAAGTGCTGTGGCGTAACCACAACGTCGAGGAGGCAACGTGGGAGCGTCAACAGGACATGATGGAGCGTTATCTAGAATTGTTCAGGTACGCAAATTTTGAGGACAAAATTTTTATAAGGTGGGTGGATTGTAACACCCGAGTATTTTCTATTGCGTGCATAGCCTACGTTGTATTAGGAGGGGTTAATTATGCAAGTGTAAGGTGTGCATTGAAGTGTATTAGAAATTGGAGAGTTTGACAAGTCAAAACAACTTGTGATTGGTGGAGGATGGTTGTTTGAAAAGTCAACTTCTTTCAACCAATCAAATTTTATTAAATTGTGGGAAGAAGAATGAAGTTAAAGTGGATGAAAGGTGTTGTGTTTGGCGTTGGATTAAGTGATTAGGGTGGAGGGCTTTGTGGTAATTTTACTTGGTAATTAAATGCATAAAAGAGAAAGGAAAAAGATGAATTTCATTTTGGTTCTTCTTTTCCTCCATCGATCTCTCTCTCCCTCTCCTCCATCGCCAACGATTCCCTTCCTTCCTTTCTCCATTTCTTCAAGTGATTTCAAGGTAAGTTTACTTGGGTTTTGAATTATATAGCTTTTGATGAAGTTTGAGAGTGTTTTTAAGAGTTTTAGTTGGATTTTAAGAATGTTGGAAAACCCTAGGTTAGGGATTCCGAAATTTGGTTTTGAAATGAGTGTTTTCTTTCCACTTTTGGTGATTTAGTTGTTGGATTTGTTAGTTTAAATGATTTATGGAGTTAGATTAAAGATTGAAAGTAAATTTGGGAAAAACCGGTTTTATAAGTGTGATGGCCGATTCTGTCTTGGCCATTTTTGGATTGGCTAAGCTGTATATTTGGTTAATTCAAGCTTTTCAATGGATAGTAACGTGTAGAGCTTTCCGAGTTGGGGTGGCACGTCGATGG
>CM039510.1:21886241-21923736 GCA_022432975.1 Begonia masoniana
CATCTTGAAGAGAGTAGGATGCATGGCTTACCGGCTGCAAATTTTTTTTTTTTTTTTTTTTTTTTTTTTTTTTCCGAATTGGTTCTTGTGTACTGGATCTCGATTAAATCCACTTCGATTAGTCATAAGTAGATGTTTAATTTTAAATCCCAATTCTTGTCTAAGTTAATTTTCCTAAATTAGTGAGATGAATATCTTCTTAATGTCTTAGGTAATTTTAGGCTCTATGGAACATTCTTAGCTAAGACAAATTGAAAATAGGGATCATGCTATTAGGATACAACTTAGCACTATCAACACTCAATAATAAAACTAAGAATGAATATTTTCAACGATTTAATTTCACCACAAATTTTCAAGAAATTTAAATCAAGTTGACAACTTTTACTAAGGATCACTTAGAGCAATATTAATGACACTAATTAACTCTAAAATCAGCAAATAATAAATTTTAGAATACCATTTAAGTCAAGATATCATGCTGGAATTTAATTCAAATATAGCAGAATTTTGCTTGTAATGACTAGCTCTAATTTGTTACTTTTAATTCATACATTGTCATATTCTTGTTAACCAATTTCATGCATTCGCTCAACAGCATATATTAGGTAAATTTACGAATTAAAACATGAGTAATATTAAGCAAAATAATAGACAAAGTCGAGCTCAACAAGGAAGCAAAAACGATATGATAATTTTGCAACAAGAATCCTATTTTTCGTTAGTAATAATTCTAAACCGAATTTAAGCACCAAAATTTCCAGAATATTAATATAATTAGTGGACAATATTTAGATGCTAAATAGGTTCAAATGATAACAAGAAATGCCAACAAAACCGGAATTAAAGAAGCAATAATCCGAGGCAAATATAGTGAGAAACCGTGAAGATTATGCAATTTCTTTAGGCCGATTTTATACTAACTTTTCTACCAAAATTTCAGCAGAGTTTCGGCTTAGATTTAAGGCAAAATAAAGACTTAAAAGAGAGCAAACAAAAGAGAAAAATCGTGACACAAGAAGGAGAGGAAAAACCGAGAAATAAAGAGAAGAGATTAAGAGATTCGGGAGCTATACCTTGTGCGTTTTCTTGTAGGATCGTCCACCTATTTTTCCATATTAGAACAAGCAATAATATAGCAAAAATAATGGTAGTACAAGTAAAATTTAGATTAGCACAAAATAGCTCAAGGTTAGCACAAATATATATAAGAATTTAATGCGGAAATTTAAAAGAGCGCTATCCCGGTTTTTGTGTATAGCTTTTGGCTATTGCCAAATGCATCAAAAACACTCCAAGGGAAGCCTTTCGCTCTGATACCACTTGACACGGGGTCCCCTAGAAAGGGGGCCCGTGTACAACCCACAAATATGCTCGGTGTGCTGGTTGTGTGCTAGTGAACAATATTTGATTATGGAAAGAAAATACTAAAATAAATACAAGAAATAAACAAAGAAATTAATAGAAATATGGTCGGTTCTTATATGTTGAGAGAGAGAGATTGAGATAAGCAAGAAAATAAAAGAATAGAGATGATAATGGATGTTAGAAATGGAAAGAAAATATAAAGCAAAAGATATAATAAAATGGCATAAAAATAAAGGTGAGTGTGTGGATATTGTGGAGCTGAAATTAAAGGGGTGATTTGTGTGCAAAAGTGAAGACAATAAAATAAAGAAAACCCTTGGCGGATCCGTGGAGCGAGCTTACGGTTTAAGCTCCCGGATACACGTTTTCCGTGAGAAAACGACCACCTTAGGCCGGGATTTCCGTCCTCGATCCGACTCCCAATGGAGAAGGTGAGGGAATGAATAAGAGCTAACCTAGCAACCCTAGCTAGGTTAGCAATGGAGGCTAACTCCTCTTGGCTCAAAGAACCAAGGAAAATAACACCAAAGGAACTTTGGATATTTTAGGGAAATAGTAGTGTATTGATTGGCAAAAGTTCTTTTGCACACACCAATGCTATGCTTAAATAGAGAAACCTAGGGTGGATGATTAGGGTTTGGTAATGGAAGAAAGGATTGGGGCCGTTGATGAAGATCAAGATGAAGGGACAAGATTGCAATCCATGTGCTTCATCCAAGGTTGAGGTGCTTTCCTTGTTTTGCTTGATCAATGGTGCTAAATTGCCATGTCATCCATCCTTGTGGCCACTACCAATTGTACTTGCAAAATTCATACCTTAAAGTTGGGCTCTTCTTTGGGCCATGGCTTTCTTTGGGCTCCATTGGTTGTAGGCCTTTTCTTTGAGTAATTTTGTTGAATTCTTCAACCCATAATCCACCAACATACATCTAACCCTAACCATTCAATCTAATGCATGCAATGCAAATTATAAATTCTTACAAAAAGGCTAATGTATGCCAATGAGTTTGAAAAATAAAAATTACAAATTAAGGCCCGGGAAGACAAATTCCCATAGGGCAATCTGGAGGCTCCGTGCAAATGTTCCAATGAAGTACGTGGCAAGGCTTTTCCACATCCTCCGATGTCGGCTCCCAAGTGAAGTCCATGATGTGATCCAAACCTGCAAAAAGAGACAAGTCATTAGAACATTGATTGATTAAATTTTGTGCCCGAGTTTGAGATCTTGTAACGGGCCTCCGAGGCACGTCACCTGCCCATAACAGTCTACTATCTTAAATATCACATCATTGAATCAAAATCATCAGAACATAACATTATAGTGCATCCTCGAATCAATATCATTATAAAAGTAACACAAAAGTAAATCTTCGAGTCATTATCCTCAAAACGTAACAATAAAACAAGTTGTCAAATTCTCAAGTCATCATTCTTGTAACGTAATATCAAAGCAAATTCTCAAGTCATTGTCATTGTAAACATACCAATAAAGGAAGTTCTCAAAGTTTTAGATTGAACTAATTGAGTAGGGGTGGGTAGAATTGGCCCGGAACTTCCAGACCGGACCGGACCACAGGTTCGGGCTGGTTCTTGGCCAGTTTCGCTTGACAGGGAGCCGGTCCTGGATCCAAAAAATTAGGAACCGTGGATCCCAGTCCAGTCCACGATTCTGAGTATTAGGAACCGGCTTGAACCGTGGGAGTACAGACCCATGGGTAGCCCAGTGGAAACGGCTTATCCGACGAATGGGTCGGATGCTCTAATACTCTACTCTGAAGTTCAGACTTCAGAGTCTGAAATTGAACTCTGAAGTCTGAACCTCCTGAGTCTGGAATCCCCATCTGGCCGTCTCCCCGACCCCGAGTCCCTGCCTTTTTCATCATTTTTTGCCATGGAAGTAGGTTTTTTGACCTGCCTCTTCCATCTTCCACCCTCTCTATGAAGCAGAAACCACACCTAAAACCCAGCCGCATGCTCCAAAAGATGGATCGAACGAGAAGATGAACATGGATGTATAAATAGTTTGAAACTGGAAACTATGGCTATGACTATGGCAAGCTTTGGTTGTTATTATCTGTTGGAATTTTCTGCAGATTAAGAGTTTCGTCGAGAACCCTCTCTTTCAAATTTTTAGGGTTTTAATTTCATTTATTTTCCTTGAAATTGGACCTCGGTTCCATTGCTAAATTTCGAGTCAGGATGTCGTCTGGCGAAGAAAAAGGTCTCATTCGCAATAGACCTGACTTCATCACGCTTGATTTCATCACCTATTTGCTAAAAGTAATGTGATGGGAGGAACCGGTACCAAACTGGGACCGGACCAAATATCCGGTCTGGTCCAGATTTGGTAAAGGTTCCTCCCAGGACCGGTTTCGGTCCTGTGATTCAAAATCCTGAAAAGGCCAGTTCAGTCCGGTTCTAACTTGGAACCGGGACCAGACCGGACCGTGCCAACCCCTATAATTCATTAACACAAATAGTTCGTGGAGTCATTATCATCATAAACATAACAATAAAAGAAGTCTTCAATCCATCGACATAATATAACTATAAAATATAGCACTTTGTGATGTATGCCAACAGGCCAAGCACATAAAACATCATTTACCTTGAAGTCTTAGCATGGTAAAAGTAGCTTACGATGATGAACCTTTGCTTTGGATTAACCTTGTAAGGACCCCTTATCCCAGCAAGATATTGTCAGCTCTGGGGATTGGGACGCAGCCCAATATCCTCCCCTCACGGCTTTGTTTGGCGAGAACTTCCCAGAAGGTCACCCAACCTGAAATTGCTCTCGCCGAAGCACTTTTATCTTCGGAGTTCTTATGGGATCCGTTGCCAATCGTGCTCTAAAACGTGTCTTACTATGTTGGAAGGGTCTCTTTACATATGTTTCATTTCCACCTACTTCCCCAAGCGATGTGGGATTGTGACGACCCCCTTTTTACGACCTGTCACCTTCCGGTTCACCCGCGCGGACGTACCGCCATCCGGGTTCCAGTTCGTGCAGCCATCGTACCCATACGTGCATATTCAGGTCATCACAATCACCCCCCCTCGGGGGCCTAACGTCCTCGTTGGCCACATTTCCGGTTGGGTACAGGCTCTGATACCATTTGTAACGACCCCTTATACCAGCAAGATATTGTCCGCTCTGGGGATTGGGACGCAGCCCAATATCCTCCCCTCACGGCTTTGTTTGGCGAGAACTTCCCAGAAGGTCACCCAACCTGAAATTGCTCTCGCCGAATGATACAAAATCCCTCAGAAAAGGGGTTGTGTTCAAACCCACAAAATGATAAGAAATGTGCTCGTGTGCAAGTGTTGTGCTAAATGAAGATAAAGAGAACAAAAATAGAAGAAAAGAACAAATAAATAAAGGTGGAGGTGTGTGAGTATGAAGGGTGGCCGAGAATGAAGAGGATGGGTGTGTGAATTGCAATAAAATAGAAGAAAATAGAGAAGTGAAATGTGTGTGGAAAAGTGTAGAGAGATGAGATGAAAATGAAAGAAAATGCAATAAAATAAAGGGTGGAGTGTGTGTGTTTGATGGCTGAAAATTAAAGAGTGATATTGTGTGGATGTGATAGCAATAAAAATAAAGAAAATACCCTTGGAGGTTCCTTAGAGCGATCTTACGGGTTAAGCTCTAGGATAAACGTTTTCTAGGAGGAAAACGACCACCGTAGACTGGGATTTTTCGTCCTCGATCCAACTCCCAATGGAGAAGGTGAGGGAGTGAGTAAGAGCTAACCTAGCAACCCAAGCTAGGCTAGCAATGGAGGCTAACTCCTCTTGGTTCAAGGAACCAAGGAAAACACTCCTAAGGATACCCTCCTCTGAGTAGAGAAATAGAAATTTTATAAATGGGGAAAAATTGTCATACATGCACCAATGCCATGAATTTATAGAGTCCTAGGGTGGATTATTAGGGTTTCCATAAGGATGAATGAATGGTGGCCCTTGGATGAAAAATGATGGATGGCCAAGATCAAAGCAAACAAGCACACATCCTAGGGAGGAGATGAATGTCATGCCTAAAGGGATCAATGGAGGGAATCTTGCCACATCATCAATCCATGTTGCCACTAACTCTTGTACCTGCAAAATCATACCTTTAAATATGGGCTCTTCTTTGGGCCATGGCTTCCTTTGGGCTCCATTTGTTGTAGACTTTTTCCTTGAATATTTGAGTTGAAATTCTTTAACCCATAATCCACCAACATTCTTCTAACCCTAACCACACAATTTAATGCATGCAATGCAATTTATAAAATCCTTACAATAAAGGCGAATGTATGCCAAATAAGTTCGAAATAAAAATTACAAAAATAGGGCCCGGGAAGACAAATTCCCATTGGGCTAAGTCGTGACTCCTCCAAATGATCCATAGGCAATCCTTCTTCATAAATTTTCCTACAAAAATAAAAACACGTAATAAATAGAGAATTTAGATAAGGCAAGGGACTTTTACTAACTTTCATTAAGTATGCATCCCAAGGCATGTCATCCTCTCCGGGTGATTTGAGGATTTGACCTCAAATCCGATGGTTGACTATTCTCAAGGAGGACTCTAACAAATTCTCGTCTACTAGTTTGTTTATTACTTTTGATAGGTTGGAGTTTGAAGGCGATAAGGATATATTCTTTCGTTAGAATTTCTTAGTGGCATGGAGGAGGGATGGTCTTACTAAAATTTCCTTTGGTAAGGTGGAAAAGTTGAATTCGAGGTCTACTTTGGAGGGCGTTTGCTCAAAGATGAAAAGAAATTTTCCAAAGTAGTCGAATTTGACAAGTAGTGGGATGGAAATAATAAAATCCTTCAACCAAAGAAATGATCTAATTATCCTTAAGACCTTAAAAGAAAATTTATTTGCTAATAGAACTTTAACTCTAGTCCTATGGTAGAATTTGTGGACATCGAATGGCGGGGAACAAGGTTTTAATAAACCGCCAATTTGAAGTTTAGAGTGTTTATGAGCTACAAAGGAAGTAATATTCCTATTAGTGTGTGTAGCTCTAAAAATATAAGAAGAAAGGTAAATGATTGGTTCGAGACCATAGATTAACCTCTTCCTTATGGATGGAACAGATCGAAAAATTTTCTCAAGTTTTGGACGAAAAAGAAAAGGAGTGATGATCATACTACCTATCCCAAAAATAATTTCGTCATTTAATTTCGTCTTCTCATGAGGCCATATAAATTCATTCCCCAATTGGTAAGGCAATTCATTGGCAAATAAAGGATTTGAGTATTCTTGGAATAAGGAAGTTTTCTCTAGATGCGGGAAGGAAGGGAATTGAGCTACAATCATATTTCCTATTCCATAAATGCCTTCTTCACTTATTTTCCTTTCTTCAACATTTTCCAAGGCATAGGACACCTTTTCTTCATATAAGGGATTGTCATGCCAATTGATAGGAGGGGGTTCTTGATTTTCACTCAACCCGCATTTTGACAATAGTAAATTTTCCTTTGATTTTCCTTTTTGGCGGGTGGCTTCATCTTGAGCAACTTGGTCGGGGGTCATCAGTAGCAATTTGATTTTTCTTCTTCCAAAATTAAACGTATAACGGTTGAGGAATCCGTCATAGTTTACCCTTCGGTCAAAGTGCCATGGTCGACCAAAAAGGATGTGGCTGGCACTCATCGGAACAACATCACAAATAACCGAATCTTGGTACGTTCCTATAGTGAAATCTACGGTTACTTGTTTGGTGATCTCATGCTCATTTTTTTCGTCCAACCATTGAAGCTTATAGGGTGTGGGATGATTACGGGTTTCAAGTCCTAATTTTCCGACCATGTCTTGGGAGGCCGCATTTATGCAACTTCCTCCATCTATTATTAACGAATAAACTTTATCTCCTACAGCACATCGACTATGAAATAGATTCTCACATTGACAGTCCTTGTCCACGTGCTTAGTTGTCAATGCTCGCCTTATAAGCATTAGTAAAGGTCTGTCTTGAGGCTTGCATTCATCGGCTTCATCTTCGCTCTCTTTTTCTACTTCGTCCTTATCGATTTTATTGTATTGGCCTTCGTCCTCTTCACTTTCCCATTCTCCCGTTGACTCCTTAATGACCATCACACGGTGATTAGAGCACTCGTTAGCATAGTGCCCTTTTCCTAAGCATTTGAAGCACTGCACATCACGTGCTCTAGGTCCTTTAGGTAGGGATTCTTGGCTTTTGTTTGGTGGGGGATGGTGAGGGGTATTGAGCATTTTCGAGGGCCAATTTCGGTTGAACGGTCTCTTCTCTTCATGTTTTTGGATGGATTTCTCGAAATTGAAATTACGGGGTGAAAATTTGTTAGGCAAGTCGGTCTTGCACTTTCTTTTCAATTGTCTCTCCACCGTGAGGGCTAGTTGGATGACCCATTCCATGGTCTCCAATTGTTGAATTTTAACAAGATCTCCAATATCACGGTTCAAGCCTCTTATGAACCTAGCGATGAGTTGTTCTTGGGTTCATCAATTGCGCATCGCATGTTAAGGGTTTCAAATTCGGTAAGATATTCATCTACCGAGAGGCTATTTTGTTTTAACGTGTGAAGTTGATGAAAGAGTTCATGCTTGTAGTGACGAGGGACGAACCTATGGTGCATTAATTTTTTCATGGAAGTCCAAGTTGTAACTGGAGGTCCTAATGTTCTAATTCTTTGGGCTTCAAGGTTGGACCACCACAAGGCGGCGTGGCCCGTGAGTTCAAGAGAGGCTAATTGAATTTTTACTCGCTCGGAGTAATCATGGCACTCAAAACTCTCTCAACTTTGTCAACCCAATCTAAATATGTGTGGCCGTCACACCTTCCATCGAAAGGGGGAATTGTAATCTTGATGTTGCGGAGGTCGTCAATGTCCCTACGACGATTTGGGCGATACTCTTCATCATCCACCCAATCCTCATCCTCCGAATAATATGGTTGTCTCCTTCTTTGGGGTTCACTCCAATCTTCCTCTATAGGTGGTTGAAAAGGTGCTCTACGCCTAGGGCGTTCGGGAATAATCCTAGAGGAGGTCTCTTGAGAAGGGACACGTTCGTAGAACTCTCTACAAGGAGGATTGTTCAACATTGTTTGGACTTGTTGGGCGAGGCTATTAACTATGCTTGTTAAGGCATGAATTTGTCCTTGCATGCCTCCTTGTGAGCTAGTCTCACCTTTGTGTCGTGTGCTTTTAGGTGGGGGAGTATCCCTAGCCCGATGTGGTTCTTGGTGGGGTGGATCTCGATTGAACCCACTTCGATTAGTCATAGTTAAGTGTTTTAATTTAATTCAATTTCTTGTCTAAGTTAAATTTCCTAAATTAGTGAGATGCTTATCTTCTTTGTAATATCCGGCTTGTACGGATTTTTGGATATATTATATCATATTCATATTTTGTTATATAATGGCATTTTTTGTAAATATGTCAAATTAGGTCCGATTTACGAAAAGAAAGCGTCATTACGATCCAAATGGCTAATTGGAATTTTAAGGAAAGTTTGGAAATTTTCGGGATAGTAACACTACATTCCGAGTAATTATGTCTATCGTAGAGTAAATGACGTTTTAGTAAAAATAGTAAACGAGGTCCAAATTGCAAACGGACAGTTTTGTTAAATCCCAAATAATGAATAGGAGTTATTGGCAAACTATGGAGTTTTCGAGAATTCAACTCGTTGGACGATTAACGAACCGAAGTACGAAATCAATATAAAAGCTATAGAAGGGTAAAATTGTCATTTAGCATTGAAATTATTATTTTTCTATTTAAAACAAAACTCCTTCAATCACAGAACACTTGTTCTGCGATTTCAAATTCTATTTTTTTTCCAGAGAGAGTTTCTCTCACGAACCCTCACAGCCGCGCGACGTTCTCCTTCAATCCGACCCCCGTTTCTCCTTCGTTCTTCGTGGTTCCTCCTCCTCTCGCTATCCTAGGTATGCACCTACAATCTTAGGGCTTTTATTTCGAGGTTTACGACGTTCTAGATAATTAGGGTTTCGGTTATTATTCGTTAAAAACGCGAATTAGGGCTCGTAATTAATAGGTTAGCCGTGATTAGGTATATTGGACATATTGAGCGTTCCGGGACGAATCTAATTCAATTTGTGAAAAAAGTTTAAAATCCGAGAATTTCGAGTTTTCGAGGAATTTCGTGAATCGAGAATTGAAGTGTCGAGCGTAAATTGCTCAAATAAATAGCTCGATAAATTGGATTAGAACTTTAAGAAGTTTCCGTAGTTTAGGTTTTGTTGAATTTGAACGTTTAGGAGTTTAAATGCGTTTTGACGGTAAACGTTCTAAATTGATTAGGTAATCAGTGCTCGTGGACGAAGTTTGGATTGCAGCGTGCACGAGGTAAGTTCTCGTGATTCCTTTCCGGCCGATTGGCCTACACCGTGCTTCGAAGTCGTTTTCGAGGATTTTGATGACGCGCTAGTTTATATTGCTTCGTTTGGGTAGTTAGGTTTAATTGTTTCATAGGTTAGGTTTCCTTTTACAGTCTTGATGGTACGTATGCTGAGTATTTAAATTATGTTATGAACTGTTCATGCATCACGTGTTTTAAAAGAAAAGAATGAAAATGAATTTCCGCACGATGTTTTTAACTTGGCGATGTGGCCTGGAGAGGGGCAGGACCTACTGTGGAGGCCGATTACGGGCTGGTCACAGTACCACATCTATTATGTACTCACAATGTGGCCTGGAGAGGGGCGGGACCTACTGTGGAGGCCGACTACGGGCTGGTCACAGTACCACATTTATTATGCACTCATATGATGGTTATGCGAGGTGGGGCTCAGGCACGGCTGTACGTGTTGTAAGCGTGTACCCCCCTCTTCTAACTGGAAAGAGTAGTTCGCCCGCTGGATGTGCTCTCTCTAGTTAGGAGGATTAGATCTCGGTGATCCCTAATGAATAAGTAAAGAAAATGCTGCATGATTTCTGAACTCACACTCATAGCATAGCATGTAGTTGCATTTACTAGAGCTTACTGAGATTTTTATCTCATAGTGTGTTATGTATGGTGTAGGTGACTTAGACATCGAGGTACCAGATGAGGACGATGTCCCTCCACCTGAGGCATGAGTCCAGTTGATCGAGGGTGGCTGCGGTGGTGTGCTGGCGCAGTCGAGGCTTCACCGACCCGTGGGGAGTATGTATAGATTTTGAGGGTCTTTTTGAGGGTATTTTGGGGATAATTGATAGAATATGTATAGGATGTTTATCGTTTTGAAATTCTGGAACTGTTTGGGTTTAATTGTATTTAACGTTATATAGATATGTTTTGATTTAACTGTATTTAAACGTTATGAAAATGTTTTGATTTAACTGTATTTAAACGTTATGAAAATGTTTTGAAATGTTTTAGGTTGTTACGGATTAGTCCGAGTTTTAGATATATCCACGCAGTTGGATTTCGCAAAGTCCGCTGTGAATTGGCGGAATTTAGAATATATTTTGATTGAGTTAGGTTCATAAAAATCGGATAAATGTTGAAGTGTTTAGGGTTATAGAAGTGGTGAAGTTGCTCTCTGGAATCACGTTCCAGAGAGGTGAAATTGATGAAGTGTTGAAGGAGTAGTGTTGAAGTGAAGTAGAGATCGCTGCCATTTGTAGGCAGCGATCGATCTCTGCTGCAGAGCAGAGATCGATCGCAGCCCTTGCAAGCAGCGATCGATCTCTGCTGCAGCAGAGATCGATCTCTGCTGCTTGCATGATGCAGCTGCAGCGATCGATCTCTGCAGCTGCAGAGATCGATCGCTGGCTTAATACAGCGATCGATCTCTGCAGTTGCAGAGATCGATCGCCGCCCTCATTTTGTCCAGGCGGACCATTTTGCCCTCCCAACTTTCTGAATAAGTTTTAATAATTTTTATTAAAGTTTTAAGTTTTTATTAAATGGTTTTATAATGGTTTTAAATGATTTTGAGTTCCGATTTTAATTCCGATTTCGATTTCGATTTCGATTTCGGTTTAGTTCCGCCTAGAGTTTAATTAAAGATATTGGGATAAAAAAAAAAAAAACATATTACGGGAAATACGGGTACAGTATTAGGGTCGTTACAGTTATGGTATCAAAGCCCCCGGGTTTTAAAATCGGTTCTGTAGACTGCTCGACTGCACAGCCACTACGCGGACATTCTTCATCAACTGTAAGTATGCTTATAGCTTTGTTTGATTTCAGTTTTCTTAGTATTATTTGCTTTTAAATTTTATAGGAGTGATATAAACATGGTGCGTCAGAGAAAGGACCGAGATGACCGAGATGACACTATTGATACACTTAAGGACTTTATCGCCCAGCAGTCTCAGCACATGGAGAGACAGTCTCAGCAGATGGAGAGACAGTCACAGCAATTGGGCACTATGATTGACCGAGAGGGCATTAGAGCTCGGGATACAGCCATTTCGGGTAACCGGGGGATGGAGAGGTTTCAAAAGCTTCAGCCCCCTATATTCAATGGACAGTCTACGGATCCCACTTCAGCCGAGGAGTGGATTCGCACTATGGAGGACATGCTGGCGTATGCTAGCATAGAGGATGGAGAGAGGGTAGCATTGGTGACTTACCACCTAGCCCTGCACGCCCGATTCTGGTGGGACACTGTGAAGACGACCACCGATATTACTATTATGGGCTGGGAGAGATTCAGGGAGTTGTTCTACGACAAATACTTTAGCCACACTGTTCGCGAGGCGAAGATGGTGGAGTTTATGCAGTTACGACAGACTGTACTATTTCCGAGTACGTAAGGAGATTTGAGGCGCTTTCTCGATTGCACCGCGTCAGGTTGGTGTTAATGAGGACAAGGTGCGCAGATTTATTCAGGGACTCAGTAAGGAGTTCAGGATGCGCCTTACCATCTCCGGGGTACGTAATGTATCCTACGACGATATAGTGGCCAGAGCGATGGATATTGAGGCAGTTGACCAGAGTTCTGCCGGACCGAGGGAGCCATCTAAGGGCTTCTTCCGTGAGATTCGACCTCAGTCACTGAACAGAGGTTGGCAGCCGAGATCACAGCCTCAGCAGCAGCCGAGGGGTGTGAAGAGACCTCTTGAGGGAGGTAAGGACAGAGGAAAGGGGAAGCAAGTGCAGGGTGCTTCTCAGTTACCAGTTTGTCCTAAGTGTCAGAGGGAGCACACTGGCGAGTGTAGATATGGCTTGGGTGTATGCTACCGATGTGGTGATCCAGGCCATTTTATTAAAGACTGCCTGAAGCCCGGCAGAGATCAGTCGGGTAGTGATCAGAGGAGAGTCATGCCTAGGATCTTTGCTTTTATTGAGCCTGGCGACGTTGATGATGAGGCTCAGCCTGCCGTGATTGCAGGTACTATATTGCTTACTGGCGTTCCTGTATTTTCTTTGTTAGACACGGGGGCTACACATTCTTTTGTTTCCACCGCTTGTATGTCGAGATTGAGGCTTGCGCCTGAGATAGCAGAATGCGAGTATAGCGTGATGCTACCTTCAGGAGAGCGTATGCAGTCAGGTCGTGTAGTCCAGGGCAGTATTATCTCGATTGGGGACCGTACTCTTTATGCTCGCCTTATTGTTATGGGCATCGAGCACTATGATCTTATTTTGGGGATGGATTGGCTATCGCAGCACTTCGCTACCATCGACTGTCGATCCGGGATTGTCACTTTTTGACCTCCGGGTAAATTTGAGTTTTCTTATCAGGCGATGAGCAGATTGAGTAGCTCGCCTATCTCTTATTCCATGTTGGTCAACGAGCAGTTCAAAGGTGCGTGCTCTATTTATTTGGCCTCTGTCTTTGATTGTCAGTTGCTCAGCGGATTGAAGCCGAGCGATATTCCTATTGTCAGAGAGTTCTCTGGGATATTTCTTGATGATCTTCCGGGGTTACCCCCAGACCAGGAGATCGAGTTCACTATTGATGTCTATCCTAACTCTGCGCCGAGGTTCAAGAACCCGTATCGGTTAGCACCAGCTGAGTTGAGAGAGCTGAGGACTCAGCTTGATGAGCTGTTAGAGAAGGGGTTTATTCGACCCAGTGTTTCACCCTGGGGTGCTCCTGTCCTATTCGTCAAGAAGAAAGACGGGACCCTCAGGATGTGCATTGACTATAGAGAGTTGAACAAATTGACGGTGAAGAATAAGTATCCACTGCCGCGGATTGACGACTTATTTGATCAGCTTCAGGGTGCCCGAGTATTTTCGAGGATTGATCTACGCTCGGGTTACAATCAGCTGAAGGTCCGGATGGATGATATACCGAAGACGGCATTCCGAACGAGGTATGGGCATTATGAGTTCCTTGTCATGTCTTTTGGACTTACTAATGCCCCTGCAGCGTTTATGGATCTGATGAACCGTGTCTTCAAGGAGTATCTGGACAAGTTCGTGGTGGTTTTCATCGACGACATATTGATCTACTCTAAGACGAAGGAAGAACACGAGGAGCATCTGAGGATTGTTCTGAGGACCCTATGTCAGCACCAGCTGTATCCAAAGTTTTCGAAGTGCGAGTTCTGGCTTGACAGAGTGAGCTTCCTTGGCCATATCATATCACGGGACGGAGTTTCTGTGGATCCGAGCAAGATTCAGGTGGTCAGAGATTGGCCACAGCCGAAGAACGTACGTGAGGTGCGTGGGTTTCTCGGATTGGCCGGTTATTATCGGAAGTTTATAGAGGGATTCTCGAAGATCGCACTTCCCCTCACACGATTGACTCGGAAGCACGAGAAGTTTGTATGGTCGGCTCTTTGTGATGATAGTTTTATGGAGTTGAAGCAGAGATTGACCACCGCTCCAGTACTGGCACTACCAGCTGAAGGTGTCAGATTCAGTGTTTATTGTGATGCATCTGGAGTGGGACTCGGTTGTGTACTGATGCAAGAGGGGAGAGTTATTTCTTATGCTTCTCGGCAGTTGAAGCCGTACGAGCAGAACTACCCTACGCATGACCTTGAGTTGGCAGCTGTGGTCTTCGCACTGAAGATATGGAAGCATTATCTGTATGGGCAGCAGTGCGAGGTATTCTCAGACCACAAGAGCTTGAAATACTTGTTTACGCAGAAGGAGATGAACATGCGACAGAGGCGATGGCTTGAGTTTGTCAAGGATTACGATTTTGATATCAAGTACCATCCGGGAAAGGCGAACAAGGTTGCTGATGCCTTGAGTAGAGTGCCTTCTGCGATTCAGCCTTCACTTGCAGCTATATCAGTTACGCTGCGATCTGAGATTCAGAGGTTCGACGTAGAGATTGTGGCTGAGTTATCCAGTATTCTCGCCAATATTTCTATCAGACCGACTATCCTGGATCGTATACGTGAGGCTCAGCAGAGCGATTCGGAGTGTATGGAGCTTCGATCTAGTATGACCTTGGGAGACTCGTCGGATTTTCATCTATCAGAGGATGGCATTCTGAGGTTTAGGCGCAGGTGGTACGTGCCTAACGACGAGGGCCTGAAGTAGGAGATTTTGACTGAGGCACATTCTTCTGCATACTCTGTGCACCCGGGAAGTACTAAAATGTACCGGGATTTGAAGCAACATTTCTGGTGGCCGGGCATGAAAAGAGAGGTTGCCAGGTACGTTGAGACTTGCTTAGTATGTCAGCAGGTTAAGGCCGAACATCAGAGACCGGCCGGAACATTATTACCACTGCCGATTCCGGAGTGGAAGTGGGAGCAGATATCTATGGATTTTGTTGTGGGGCTCCCGAGGACTACGAGAGGCCATGATGGCATATGGGTTATTGTGGACCGATTGACGAAGTCGGCTCACTTCTTGCCAGTGAAGATGGCATCGTCTATGGATCAGCTTGCCGAGCTCTATGTGCAGGAGATTGTTAGATTGCACGGAGTTCCAGTTTCTATTGTTTCTGACAGAGATCCTAGATTCACGTCGAAGTTCTGGAAGAGCTTACACAAAGCTATGGGGACTCAGCTTAATTTCAGCACTGCATTTCATCCTCAGACTGATGGACAGACAGAGAGGACCAATCAGATTCTTGAGGATATGCTCAGAGCATGTGTGCTGGAGTTTCAGGGATCGTGGAGCAGGTATTTGCAACTGATCGAGTTCTCGTATAATAACAGCTTTCAGGCTACTATTGGCATGGCGCCGTATGAGGCCTTATATGGTCGGAAGTGTAGATCTCCGTTGTACTGGGACGAGGTTGGCGAGGCCAGCATCGTAGGTCCTGAGATTCTACAGCAGACGGCAGAGAAGATTGCCATTATCCGACAGCGCATTGAGGTAGCTCAGAGCAGACAGAAGAGCTATGCTGACACTAGACGGAGAGAGCTAGAGTTCGAGGAAGGTGATGAGGTGTACCTCAAAGTTTCTCCGTTCAAGGGCATTGCGAGATTTGGAAGGAGGGGTAAGCTAAACCCTCGTTATGTGGGGCCCTTTCCTATTCTGAAGAGGGTCGGGAAGCTGGCGTATAGACTGCGGCTTCCAGCTTCTATGGAGGGTATCCACGACGTATTTCCTGTGTCTATGCTTCGGAAGTGCTTGCGCGATCCGTCGCATATCGTGGAGGCTACAGAGATCGAGGTACAGCCTACCTTGAGCTATGAGGTGAGGCCGGTACGTATTTTGGAGTATTCCATCAAGGTTTTGCGCAACAAGGAAATTCCGCTAGTTAAAGTTCTATGGCGGAATCATGAGGTGGAAGAAGCGACGTGGGAACGACAGCAGGATATGATGGTTAAGTATCCTGGTTTGTTTGTATGATTTAATTTTGTGGACAAAATTCTGAATAAGGAGGGTAGAATGTAATATCCGGCTTGTACGGATTTTTGGATATATTATATCATATTCATATTTTGTTATATAATGGCATTTTTTGTAAATATATCAAATAAGGTCCGATTTACGAAAAGAAATCGTCATTACGATCCAAATGGCTAATTGGAATTTTAAGGAAAGTTTGGAAATTTTCGGGATAGTAACACTACATTCCGAGTAATTATGTCTATCGTAGAGTAAATGACGTTTTAGTAAAAATAGTAAACGAGGTCCAAATTGCGAACGGACAGTTTTGTTAAATCCCAAATAATGAATAGGAGTTATTGGCAAACTATGGAGTTTTCGAGAATTCAACTCGTTGGACGATTAACGAACCGAAGTACGAAATCAATATAAAAGCTATAGAAGGGTAAAATTGTCATTTAGCATTGAAATTATTATTTTTCTATTTAAAACAAAACTCCTTCAATCACAGAACACTTGTTCTGCGATTTCAAATTCTATTTTTTTTCCAGAGAGAGTTTCTCTCACGAACCCTCACAGCCGCGCGACGTTCTCCTTCAATCCGACCCCCGTTTCTCCTTCGTTCTTCGTGGTTCCTCCTCCTCTCGCTATCCTAGGTATGCACCTACAATCTTAGGGCTTTTATTTCGAGGTTTACGACGTTCTAGATAATTAGGGTTTCAGTTATTATTCGTTAAAAACGCGAATTAGGGCTCGTAATTAATAGGTTAGCCGTGATTAGGTATATATTGGACATATTGAGCGTTCCGGGACGAATCTAATTCAATTTGTGAAAAAAGTTTAAAATCCGAGAATTTCGAGTTTTCGAGGAATTTCGTGAATCGAGAATTGAAGTGTCGAGCGTAAATTGCTCAAATAAATAGCTCGATAAATTGGATTAGAACTTTAAGAAGTTTCCGTAGTTTAGGTTTTGTTGAATTTGAACGTTTAGGAGTTTAAATGCGTTTTGACGGTAAACGTTCTAAATTGATTAGGTAATCAGTGCTCGTGGACGAAGTTTGGATTGCAGCGTGCACGAGGTAAGTTCTCGTGATTCCTTTCCGGCCGATTGGCCTACACCGTGCTTCGAAGTCGTTTTCGAGGATTTTGATGACGCGCTAGTTTATATTTCTTCGGTTGGGTAGTTAGGTTTAATTGTTTCGTAGGTTAGGTTTCCTTTTACAGTCTTGATGGTACGTATGCTGAGTATTTAAATTATGTTATGAACTGTTCATGCATCACGTGTTTTAAAAGAAAAGCATGAAAATGAATTTCCGCACGATGTTTTTAACTTGGCGATGTGGCCTGGAGAGGGGTAGGACCTACTGTGGAGGCCGATTACGGGCTGGTCACAGTACCACATCTATTATGTACTCACAATGTGGCCTGGAGAGGGGCGGGACCTACTGTGGAGGCCGACTACGGGCTGGTCACAGTACCACATTTATTATGCACTCATATGATGGTTATGCGAGGTGGGGCTCAGGCACGGCTGTATGTGTTGTAAGCGTGTACCCCCCTCTTCTAACTGGAAAGAGTAGTCCGCCCGCTGGATGTGCTCTCTCTAGTTAGGAGGATTAGATCTCGGTGATCCCTAATGAATAAGTAAAGAAAATGCTGCATGATTTCTGAACTCACACTCATAGCATAGCATGTAGTTGCATTTACTAGAGCTTACTGAGATTTTTATCTCATAGTGTGTTATGTATGGTGTAGGTGACTTAGACATCGAGGTACCAGGTGAGGACGATGTCCCTCCACCTGAGGCATGAGTCCAGTTGATCGAGGGTGGCTGCGGTGGTGTGCTGGCGCAGTCGAGGCTTCACCGACCCGTGGGGAGTATGTATAGATTTTGAGGGTCTTTTTGGGGTATTTTGGGGATAATTGATAGAATATGTATAGGATGTTTATCGTTTTGAAATTCTGGAACTGTTTGGGTTTAATTGTATTTAACGTTATATAGATATGTTTTGATTTAACTATATTTAAACGTTATGAAAATGTTTTGAAATGTTTTAGGTTGTTACGGATTAATCCGAGTTTTAGATATATCCACGCAGTTGGATTTCGCAAAGTCCGCTGTGAATTGGCGGAATTTAGAATATATTTTGATTGAGTTAGGTTCATAAAAATCGGATAAATGTTGAAGTGTTTAGGGTTATAGAAGTGGTGAAGTTGCTCTCTGGAATCACGTTCCAGAGAGGTGAAATTGATGAAGTGTTGAAGGAGTAGTGTTGAAGTGAAGTAGAGATCGCTGCCATTTGTAGGCAGCGATCGATCTCTGCTGCAGAGCAGAGATCGATCGCAGCCCTTGCAAGCAGCGATCGATCTCTGCTGCAGCAGAGATCGATCTCTGCTGCTTGCATGATGCAGCTGCAGCGATCGATCTCTGCAGCTGCAGAGATCGATCGCTGGCTTAATACAGCGATCGATCTTTGCAGTTGCAGAGATCGATCGCCGCCCTCATTTTGTCCAGGCGGACCATTTTGCCCTCCCAACTTTCTGAATAAGTTTTAATAATTTTTATTAAAGTTTTAAGTTTTTATTAAATGGTTTTATAATGGTTTTAAATGATTTTGAGTTCCGATTTTAATTCCGATTTCGATTCCGATTTCGATTTCGGTTTAGTTCCGCCTAGAGTTTAATTAAAGATATTGGGATAAAAAAAAATAAAAATATTACGGGAAATACGGGTACAGTATTAGGGTCGTTACATTCTTAATGTCTTAGGAAAATTTTAAGTACTAAGGTAAATTCTTAGCTAAGACAATAAAATTGGGATCATTCTCACTTAAGGAAACAACTTAATGATAACATTAAACACTTAACAATTAATTATAGAAATGAATATTTCAATAAATGCTAATCACCACAAATTTAGCCCAAGTAAATCCAAGTTATCAATTTTTAAGCAAATCCACTCAAGACAATAATGATATAAACTTAATTATTCCAAAAACAGCAAGTAATAACATTAATTCACAAGTTTAATCAATAGAAACATGCTGAAATTTTCAGAATAATAAACAGAATTTTAATGTAGTGTTTGGTTCAATTGTTGCCACTTTTAATGATGCAATTGCTAAACTCTTATAAACCAATTTTCATGCATTTAATTAATAGCATATAATAGGTGAGTTTATAAGTTAAAACAAGAGCAATAATCAGCAAATTAATAGGCAAATTTGAACATATCATGAAGATGCAAAAATCGATGATATAAGACAATAATAATCCGATTTCGATAATGATAGATCCAAGCCGATTTTTAACACCAAAAATTCCAGAAAATTAATATAATTATTGGACAATATCTAAGTGTTAATCATGGCTCAAATGACAACAAGAAGTGCTAAGAAACTGTGGCTAAAGATAAGATAACCCGAGAACAAGAAGAAGCAAAAACTGTGAAAATATGCAACAAATTATAAACCGGTTTTGCAATTTTCTTTAGGCCGATTTCATGCTTATTTTTGTACCATATTTTCAGCAAAGTTTTGGTTTAGATCTAGACGAAAATAACAATTAAATATAAAGAAAATATCATAGAAGAACCGATGCTAAGATGAAGAATAGACCGAAAAGGAAAAAGAGAATAACTAAGAAAGATTTAACTATACCTCGGCTGATTTCTTCCTCTATTGCAAACCATATTTCAACAAGATATTCAAGTTAATAAATAGCATTAAAATGGCAGCAAATAAAAGAGTTAGATTAGCACTAAGTAAGCACAAAGTTAGATCAACAATATATGGAAAACAATGCGGAAAAATAAAGGAATTAATGCTAGAACAGGAAACGAGCCGCTATCCAGGGTTTGTGCCGATTTTTGACTATTGTCATGGCAACTAAACGCATTTGGGAAGCCTTGTGTGTAACGACCCTCATACTATTCCTAATTTCCCGTACGAAATTCTTCTTTTTCTTTTATTCTTATTGTTTAAGTGGAAAACAAATTAATAAAACGTTTAAAATAATTACAAAACAGTTATTTAAACGAACACGTACACAAACACCTATAAAATACAAACTTTACCATTTCACTAACATACACTTTACAATACAACTTAACTTCAAACCACCGATACTCCTACATCTCCATAATCTCGCTCAAAACGACTCGAGACATAATTAAACAAAACACATTTTCCATGAAAACGAACTGCATGGTTCCGTTTAAAAGTTTAACATTCCCTCCTGTTTCAAAGAAAATACCAAGCAGTTCCATACCATTCAAATAACTAAATTAACAAAAACGCTTTATAAACAGTTTGCCTAAACCTCTGCACATCGATCTATCAAAATACCAACCTATCAACTATCATCAAACAATCCCATAAAACTTTACAAAAACAGTTTATAAAACAGGTTCCAATGAAAACGTTTAAAACATTAAATACGAATCTAACACCTAACTAGATCCAAGCATCCTATAATTTCTATACAAACGTGTCCCACACTCTCAAAATCTATACATACTGTCCCCACGGGTCAGGTAAGCCTCGACTGCGCAACACACCACCGCACGCCATCCTCCGTCAACTGCCGTCACTCCTCAGGTGGAGGGATCTCATCCTCACCTGGCTCTATGTCACCTACACCATACAATACACTATGAGATGAAATCCCAGTAAGCTCTACGTAAATGCAATTCATGCTGTGCGTATGAGTTCGATAAATCATGCTTTATTTTATCTAACTATGCAATGCTCAATAGGTGTCACCGAGATCCTATACCTCTAACCGGAGAGAGCTCATCCAGCGGGCGGACTACTCTTTCCAGCTAGAAGTGGGGGGTGCACGCTTACAACACGTACAGCCGTACCTAAGCCCCACATCGCGTGACCAATACGCCTTTCGGCCAATACGTCCTTCGGCCAATACGCCTTTCGGCCAATACGTCTTTCGACCAATACGCCTTTCGGCCAATACGCCTTTTGGCCAATAAGCCTTTCGGCCAATGCTATGCTTTACGTTATCTTTAAAACTCTGTGCGGAAGTTCATTTTCATGCTTTTCTTTAAAAACAAGTGATGCGTGAACAGTTCAATATCATAAAGTAAACAAACAATAATATGTACCATCAAGACTGTAAAGCGTAAACTATAAACTCCTAAAACCTAGCTACCCAGCCAAAACAACTTGAATAAACACAACATCACCAAGATTCCTCGAGACGACCTCGACATACGGTGTAGGCCAATCGGCCAGAGAAGATCACGAGAACTTACCTGTCTTCTGTAGCTCGCTGGGGCTACTCGGTTACTCGCCCACCTACGGCTTGACCTACGACAAATATTCAAACTTCATTAAAATTAAGCCCACATTCACCAATTTACTTTCAAACTATTATTTATAGCCTAATCCAACTAAAACTAAACTAAACAGGCCACCAATTCGGGTTTAGTAAAACCGACCCGAAACTTCGAACGCACGTAACTTTTGCGTCGGTTATCGGAATCGAACGATTCCAGCGGCCACGTATTCCTATAATAACCTATTTTAACCTGCCAAAAGAAATTTTAAAACAATCGACCGTAGCTAGGTCAAATGCAGCAAAACCCGAACTACCCTAACCCGAGAAATTTCCCCATTTCGATTTTTCATCAATTTACACCAATTTCCTCACCAATCAATCCTCCTCATACCTAATTAACATAAACTAACCAAAATTTAGAGGCTATTCACAGAAAACCCGAAATCCCCAATTCGGGATTCACTGAACTTCGCTCAAATTGAGCACCTCACGGCCAAGCGACCTTCGCCGGCCAAGGCCCGGTCATTTGATGCCGAGGCTAGCCAAAAATGGCCGGTGGTCGGAGCTCAATCGAGCTCGACACCCTCGGCCTCCAAAAGAACCGAAAACAGGGCTAAAACCACTTACCGGTTCGGTTTGTGCGCGGAGACAGCCGGAAGCTCGCTCATCGCCGCCGTTTGGCCGGAAGACGCCGATGAACGGCGGTGGTTGTCGTCGGAGGGGCGTCGCACAGCTCTCCCTCTTCGTTCTCCTCTCCCCTCGCGCTCGGGCTCGGGCTCAACAGCAGAATGGCCTTCGAGCCATTCTGTTGTTTTTGTTTTTATTATATTAATAATAATAATAATAATAATAATAATAATAATAATAACCATTAATTAATCGAATCCTCATTTACCGTTTTGCCCTCCCGTGTTTCCGACCATTTCGACTTTCGTTAAATCTCGTTCTTAATTATAACTCACGGCTTAATTTCACGAACCTAATTCAATAAACATTTTAGTTCAACCAATTTATTCACTTTTAATTACTTTACCATTTTATTATTTTCTCTCCAATTCTTTCGATTAATTAAATTGAGGGAAAATTCTCGGGTGCTACAATCCACCCACCTTAATTAAAATTTTGTCCTCAAAATTTGACTTAGCTTGTAGTCCTTGGCATTACTGTCTCATGTCTCATGTCTTGCGGCCTTATGCTATGATTTACAATCGCTCCGTTCTTTTCAAGTCACCTTTCTCCATCCCTCCAAAATTCTAAACTCGCCACACAAAGGCTTTGATTCTAGCCCATACTTAGGATCAATCTCTATGGGTCTAAACTAGAATCCCTAAAACCAAATGACGCATCGTTAACTTCTTAACCACGTCTACTGCGTTTGATTTGATTAACCAAGTCCTTGGTTGTGCACCACGTGCTAGTAATCCTTACGTCTCAAATTTTTAATATCCCAACTGCATTAACATGCACTTAAATAATTTACACACACACGTTAGTTTTCACTTAATCGTCCATAAGTTAAGCTCCCTTTACTCTTTTGACTTGACTTTATGTTCAGGCTTCCCCAATCTAAGCCTAATTCAAGTCCCCAATTTCCTAATGAAGCAACCTCAAAGTCTTCTTCCATAGAAGTTTCTCTCAGTTACTACTTTATACCGCCTCTACGTCCAAATTTCCTAACATCAGTTAGATCGAATATCATCTAAAAATCCCTTCCAACTCTTGGGCTGTAATCCAAATTTAAACATAGTTTCATCAACTCTGTTTCCAGTCGGGATGCACACCAACTCAATTTCTATATTAACTTCGTAATCGTATTCCTCACTTTTAATTGGCCTACACGTGTCATTGCTTACGCATCGAGCCTTATAAAATTTCCTAAGTTCTCAATCGAGCGATCTCTAACTGGGTACTCGACACTTAACGTCTCGAGTACGTGTTGGTTTGCATTTAGTCACCCAAAACGTTAAACTCACTCTAACTTATTAATTGGTCTTTACTAAATATTATCTCTTGTCCTCATTCCTCGAAATAACATCAACTTCCAATGTCATTTGGGTTGATTACCTTCCAAGGATTCCAAACAACATCCAGTTTGTAATCCAAACTCCCTTTTATTTAACTTAAATTCCTCGAATTGAGTTCCTTTAGTTCCTAACTTTCTTAATCCTGTGTTTATCAAACACATGTCTAACCACTTCTCGCCCTCAAAGCTTTCTCAAACTACTTACTCCAACGCCTAATTTCAGTCACACTACGACCTCATCCATCTATCGGGTATAACAATTTCTATAGATATAGATACATCGGAGCTGCAACTAAACTCGGTATAAGTTCGTTGGCCTTAACCATAGTCACTACCACAACCATCCGAGTCTACATTCCTTTAGTATGCTCCTGTATAACTTCTTCGTCAATAAGTACCCAAATTGTACTATTCCTTGGACATTTCACAGGTCTTAATAACTATTTCCAGGTGAACTTCTCAACTAGAATTTCCATTTTCTATATTTCTCAAGGTATCCCATCAATAATATTCTACGTCACATACTGCCTCAGGTAACTCATCAACCTCGATCCCTGTTTCGATGCGTTTCCCAAGACTTAACTCTTTCCATTGCTATTTTTTACCAACTATTTTTCCACAAATACATTCAAGGCTTCAACATGTTCAACTGAGAGCTTAAATTGCTACTATTTTAAGACCAATGCACACTTGTAAACTTAATCCTATAAATCTCACATTTCATTCTAAGTCGCATAAGAAATTCCTTCGTTATGTTCTAACCGAAACATTTATATTGTCTACAATGTGCTTATTCGTCTAACTTAACTCCCCGTTAACCTCGAGCATAGTCAAGTCCCTAAGTCTCGTCATAAGTTTGCTCTAAACTATTTCTTCCATCCTTAGGTCATTTGTGTATTTATTGGTATCGACTTGTCAAGTACGAGTCGAATCATTGAAATGTTCTAACGTAACCTCGTCTCTAAATTTACTTAATAGTCTCTGTGAAGTCTCTCATTCTTCTTATTCGATAATTTGTTAATTTCCCCCAAATCACGCAACATTAAACCCTAGACTAGACTTCCGATCTTAATCATTCACTTAATCTAACAGTCTCCTTCACTTCTTCCCTAAATTCTCGTAGGGGTGCTTCGAGTCTACCGACTAGTTACTATCATTCGCTCTTTCTAGTCAGGTTCTAATTGTTGAACTTGACTCTCGTGCAATGACTCATCCAACTATCCTCTTGTTTGAAAACTTGTTGTAGATGAGTTTATGTCCTTATTCCAAATTTCTTCCAATTCCCAAATCTTACTATTCTATTTTCCTCGTACACTGATGTTCCTATAACTTGACTATAGTTAAATCACCATTCCCTCTACAGTCATTCTAGTTACTTTAAACCTCGAAATACGACATCTGATTCAGAGTACTAAACTTTTCTTTCAAGTAGGTATCACGTTCGAGTTCTTAAGTCCTTCTTAGTTCCTAGGCTTTTTGTTTCATGACCTCTATTCAACACTACTTCTGCTATCACCGTTTACCCTTAACTTTACTACGTCTTCCCTCTTATAGTAACAATCGTCCTCAATTGGCCAGTCTTTTCAGACAAGACATATCGCCTAGAGGTCGGCCAACTTCGTATCTCGAGTATTACCTTTCGTATAACTTTGACCCATTATTGTCTCGATTTTCGTTAACCTTCCAACTTCGAGTAAATAGCCTCATCTTCTTCCTGGATGTAGGTCAATACGAACACCCCTACGTAACCGCGTCTTCAACCTTGAGTTGATCCATCACCCCTTCAACAACCTACTTAAGCTAACTTTTGTGTGCCACCGATGTCTAGGTGCTCCAAATTTCCTGTAGATTTTGGTTATTTAAATTCCTATTATATTTATTTATTTATTTTTTATCTACTTGTACGCACTAACGATATCTTGACAATATAGAACATTCGCCAGTAAGCCTTACATCTAAACACCAAATTCCTCCTCTATTGGTTTCATTCTAAACTTTAGGGGTCTGTCAATTAGGGTCTAGTTCCCATTTATTTAAACCTCACATTCCATAAGTTGTACCTTTCTTATGGGACCTGGATTTTAAGCACTCACTTCACACGGTTATACCGGGTCATGGGCTTTAACGCGTAACTCTATCCTTCTTTTATTCAAAATCTACGTCATCCCCTCTCTAATATTTTTCATTCTCTTAATGCCCTCGAAATTTATCAACGTCTCGGTTTCGACTTGATCCATCTGTTTTCTTCATGGCATTGGCCAGTACGAACATGCCTAAGTCTTTTGTTCATAATTTAACACTGACCAATTACATTCCCTAACATTCCTCAGTAGAACAGATTCTCCCTCGAATATCGTTTTCATCTAATTATCTTTACCTCACTCTAATCTAAATTATACGAGTTCTTATTAAGTCGTATTATTATACTCGACAATTTAGGTATTCATTAGTAAGCTTTACGTCGAATCTTTAACTCCCTCTTTGATTGATCACCTTCTAAATCTGTGAGGGTTCGTCAACTAATGTCAAATTTCTATCTCTTTAGCCCTTACATTTCGTAAGTTACGTCCTTCTAACAATAACTAATTCTAGTGTACCTTTTCTTGTGGTTAAGTCAGATTAATGCTTAACTCTCTGTCTATAAGTCCTTCTGTCGTCCTGTATTTAATCTACCGTCTTCTCGTCGAAATTCTCCTAAGAGTCTTTCTTACTCAACTCCTACTATTCTCTTTTTCCTTTATTTCCCAACCTACTCCGATCTATCGCAAAATTATTACGGTCAAATCCTTATGGTGATCTATCGTATCGTTTCGGTCGTCTCGATCGTTTTCTCGACGCACCATATTTCTATAACTCCTATTAAAGTTAATAAAACAAATACTCTAAGAAACTAGAAATCAAATAAATCTATAAACATACTTACAGTTGATGAAGAATGTCCGCGTAGCGGCTGTGCAGTCGAGCAGTCTACAGAATCGATTTTAAAACCCGGGGGCTTTGATACCATAATTGTAACGACCCTCATACTATTCCTAATTTCCCGTATGAAATTCTTCTTTTTCTTTTATTCTTAGTGTTTAAGTGGAAAACAAATTAATAAAACGTTTAAAATAATTACAAAACAGTTATTTAAACGAACACATACACAAACACCTATAAAATACAAACTTTACCATTTCACTAACATACACTTTACAATACAACTAACTTCAAACCACCGATACTCCTACATCTCCGTAATCTAGCTCAAAACGACTCGAGACATAATTAAACAAAACACATTTTCCATGAAAACGAACTGCATGGTTCCGTTTAAAAGTTTAACATTCCCTCCTGTTTCAAAGAAAATACCAAGCAGTTCCATACCATTCAAATAACTGAATTAACAAAAACGCTTTATAAACAGTTTGCCTAAACCTCTGCACATCGATCTATCAAAATACCAACCTATCAACTATCATCAAACAATCCCATAAAACTTTACAAAAACCGTTTATAAAACAGGTTCCAATGAAAACGTTTAAAACATTAAATATGAATCTAACACCTAACTAGATCCAAGCATCCTATAATTTCTATACAAACGTGTCCCACACTCTCAAAATCTATACATACTGTCCCCACGGGTCAGGTAAGCCTCGACTGCGCAACACACCACCGCACGCCATCCTCCGTCAACTGCCGTCACTCCTCAGGTGGAGGGATCTCATTCTCACCTGGCTCTATGTCACCTACACCATACAATACACTATGAGATGAAATCCCAGTAAGCTCTACGTAAATGCAATGCATGCTGTGCGTATGAGTTCGATAAATCATGCTTTATTTTATCTTACTATGTAATGCTCAATAGGTGTCACCGAGATCCTATCCCTCTAACCGGAGAGAGCTCATCCAGCGGGCGGACTACTCTTTCCAGCTAGAAGTGGGGGGTGCACGCTTACAACACGTACAGCCGTGCCTGAGCCCCACTGTAACACCCGAGTTTTTCAGGTTTCCGCTCTAAGGCTATTTTCGTAAATAAGTAAATTAGGTCCGTTTTGCGAGCGGATAGTTTTATTAGGACCCTAGAAATTTACGGGGATTTGTAGAAGAATAAGTGAAATTTCAGAAACGCAAATCGAGAAGAGTAATATTAGAGTTCCCGTTTTAACCTTTTATTATATCAATTTGTAAAAATAGCAAAATAGGTCTGTTTTGGGAATGGTGAGTTTTGTTAGAACCCTAAGATTTAATTGGAATTTGTGGAGATATACGAGATTTAGCGAGAGTCGAAACGATAAACGAGGATTAATAAATGGTTAGTTTTATTATTAGTTACATTATTATTATTATTAATAATAATAATACAATAAAAACAACAGAATGGCCTTCGGCCATTCTGTTTCGAGCTCGAGCCCGACGACACCCGACGCCGAGAGAGAGACGAGGGAGAAGCGGCGATTTCTGACAACGAGCGGCTGCGATTTCTGACCTTTCCGGCCAGATGACGGCGGCGTGCAGGCTCCGGCTCGTCTTCGCGCGCAACCCGACTGGTATGGCTCGGTTTTCTCCTCCTTTCGGTTCGGTTGGTGGCCGGGGGTGGTGAGCTCGATTGAGCTCCAATCGCCGGCGAAAATAGGCTGCTTCCGGCGTGGGTTTGCCAACCCTTGGTCCGGTTTTCATCGCCTGGCCGTAATGGTTCTCGTTTGGGCGAATTTCAGTGAATGCCCGATTAGGGCAATTTAGGTTTGTGGTTTGGAACTTCGATTTTCGGTTAGATTATTCTAATTGAGGGTAGATGTGGTCGATTGGTGATGAAATAGATGGAATTTGATGAAAAATCAAAAAGGGGGATTTTCCAGGTAAAGGGCAATTTTGGGTTTTTGATAAATTGACCTAGCTCCGATTATTTGTTTTAAAATTCCTTTGGGCAAATTAAAATAGGTTATTAGAGGAGTACGTGGCCGCTGGAATCGTTCGATTCCAACCACCGACGTAAAAGTTATGCACGTTTGAGTTTCGGGTCGGTTTTTGACCAAACCCAAATTAGTGGCCGTTTAATTAGGTTTTAGTTAGAAATCGATGGTATTGTGCTTTTATGTTAATTAGTGAATACATTGGTCGTTATTTAGGTAGATTAAATGAATTGATGATTATTGGTGGATTTAGGTTAAAGTTTGGATATTGGAGATTATTGGAAAACCATTAATGGAGGTTAAGTAAATTGTGAGCACCACGTGCTCAATGAAATGCCCGAATGGAGAAAGTGAAAGTTTCAGGAGAAATTGCTTTAGCTAGGAGCTTAGTTCAAGTTTGAGATTCGTTTATTTAGAATCGATTTTAATGTCCTTTATTTATGAAATGCTTTAGGTGGAGACAACTTTTGGACGGTACTCGGCTAGCTACGGACGCCAGGTAAGTGGATGTTAGGTTTCCTGCCCTTAAGGCCCTACATCGTATCAACGTTAGGTTTTTCTATTTTGATGATGATTTTCTGACTGTGGGTTTAATGAGTCGGGTAGCCTAGAATGTTAGTTATTAGTTGTTTGTTAAGTTTGTTATGAGTATAGCATGTCCATGTACGTTGTGAATGATTGATGATATGTCTATGAACTCCTCATGCATCATGTTTTATAAAAGGTGCATACGAACTATTTACGAGCATGTTTTTACGATGATTGAATGATAATGATTTAAAGATGATATGTGTTCTCACGGGAAAATGAATGATGTATGTTCTCACGGGAAAATGAATGATGTATGTTCTCACGGGAATGATGTATGTTTCTCACGGGACTATGTTTCTCACGGGACTATGTTTCTCACGGAACTATGTTTTTCACGGGACTAAATGAATGTTTTTCAGGAGACAAGAAAAAGATCTTACGAAACGAAACGAAACGAAACGAAAATGTTTTATAAATGTCATGCATATATGTAAAGTTACGTTTAGAGCATCCCCTTACTAAGAATTAGGCTTACTGTTTATGTTGTATGATGTAGGTGACAGGTGCGAAATCGATGACAAAGAATAGGTGGTCGACGGATGGTGCTCGTGGCGACGGGGTGTGTTTTGGCAAGGTCTGATGTCTATGGTTGTGCTCCGAGCGATTTTGGGTAATTAATGTGAACTTGTATTAAATGTTAAAAATGTGAGGGATTTTAGGGTGTATAGTTAAGTTTAATATTCAAAAAATTTTATAGTGGATATAGGTTTGAAGTAGTACTATTTCGAATGATTCGTTAATGTATGTCCTTGGTGATGTTTTAGGAAAGCATGTGTTTATGCTCGATGTTTGTTTTAAGGATTTGATTGGGTGTTGTTTGTGAGAGTATGAAAATGTTTAAGTATGTGGATTAGATGTTTGATAGAAAGATGTATGAATAGTCGAGTTTTGATGTATATGTAGTGGTAGTAGATTGTTTAGAATGTAGAGTCTTAATTTTAGAAATATACTGGAACTGCTTGGGTTATTTTTAACAGGTAAGGATAAGCTCGATTTTTAGAGCGATCCATGCAGTTCGTTTTCTTGAATTTGTCTGAAATTGTAGGTTATATTAGTGTCATGTTTTGATGATCGAGGAATGAGTGATTTTAATGGTTTAGAAGTCGAAACGTTATGAGTGATATAAAAAGAAAAATTTACGTGGTTACGAGAGTTTAAAGTTAAGGTCACGTTAGGGTTAGTTTGTTTAAGGGTTTTAGGTTATGTTTAAAGTAAAAAAATGAAAAAGTTTGTGAGAAAAATACGAGGGCTTAGGTAATGATTATGTCACGGCAAGTCCGTGGCGGCCCTGATCGGGTTGGGGTCGTCACACCCACCTCGCGTGACCAATACGCCTTTCGGCCAATATGCCTTTCGGCCAATACGTCTTTCGACCAATACGCCTTTCGGCCAATACGCCTTTCGGCCAATAAGCCTTTCGGCCAATGCTATGCTTTACGTTATCTTTAAAACTCTGTGCGGAAGTTCATTTTTATGCTTTTCTTTAAAAACAAGTGATGCGTGAACAGTTCAATATCATAAAGTAAACAAACAATAATATGTACCATCAAGACTGTAAAGCGTAAACTATAAACTCCTAAAACCTAGCTACCCAGCCAAAACAACTTGAATAAACACAACATCACCAAGATTCCTCGAGACGACCTCGACATACGGTGTAGGCCAATCGGCCAGAGAAGATCACGAGAACTTACCTGTCTTCTGTAGCTCGCTGGGGCTACTCGGTTACTTGCCCACCTACGGCTCGACCTACGACAAATATTCAAACTTCATTAAAATTAAGCCCACATTCACCAATTTACTTTTAAACTATTATTTATAGCCTAATCCAACTAAAACTGTAACGACCCTAAGTCCGTACCCATTTACCCGTACAAATTTTTCATTTTATACTTTTTACTTTTCTATGCTTTAAATAAAACTTGGTGCGGAATCAAAACTGTAGTTGAAATCAAAACTAAAATCGGAATTAAACGGAACCTTGAACATTTAAAACAACTATAAAACAATTTATTAAAACTTAAAATATTAAAACATTTAATGGAAATTAAAGCAGGGCAGAATCGGAACTCACTGCCAAAAGGAGCGGGGGCGATCGATCTCTGTGAACTACAGAGATCGATCGCTGCTTGCATAAAGGTAGCAAGCGATCGATCTATGTAATTTACAGAGACCGATCGCTGCATGCTTGCATGCAGCAAGCAATCGATCTCTGCTTTTCAGCAGAGATCGATCGCTGCAGCATGTAGCAGGGGCGGCGATCGATCTCTGCTTTTCAGCAGAGATCGATCGCTGCATGCTATGCAGCGATCCCTCTTTCCTTCGTTCAATTTCCTTCCTTTCCTTTAGTAACTTTTAACACTTCAACACTTAACCATTTTCCTCAATCCTTCCTGCTTTACAATTACCTCAATTAGCTCTCTGGAATCCTGAATTCCAGAGAGCAAATTTCTGTTACATCACGCCAACAATCACCATAATTCACAACCTAAACGCATCGGACTTTACGAAGTTCAACTGCGTGGATAGCTCTAAAAACCGAGCTATCCGTATCAACCTAAAATAGTTCATAACACTTAATTTAAACCAAACAGTTCCAGAATTTCTATAACGTTTAAATAACTGTTTAAACCAAAACATTTTTACATACAATTTACCAAAACGTTATCTAACCCCTATCCAGATCCAAACAACCTAAATATTCTATACAATTATCAGATCAATACATCCCAAAATAACCCCAGAGTCCATACATATACCCCCACGGGTCATATCGCGCCTCGACTACTCAGCGCACTCCCACGGCCATCATCCATCAACTGTCCCGACATCAGGAGGAGGAACGTCGTCCTCACCTGGATCTACGTCACCTAGCAGATCACCTACACCATACAGACACATATGAGATATTGAAATCTCAGTAAGCTACGTAAATGCAGATGCATGCGTGCGTATGCCATTCAGAAATCATGCTCAGATTCAGATTACAGATACAGAATTACAGATTACAGATTCATTACGTCACAGACAGACAGAATCATCACCGAAACCTCTACCCACTAAGCGGAGAGGGCCCATCCAGCGATCGGACTACCCTTTCCACCTAGAGAGGGGGGGTACACGCTTGCAACACGCACAGCCGTGCCTGAGCCCCATCCCGCGTGACCAGATACAGACAGATTACGTTTATTCATTCAGATTTCGTTACAGATTTTATTTCAGATATACGTTCCTTTTCTTAAAAACACGTGCAGAAATTCCTTTTCATGACTTTCGAAAACCGTGATGCATGAACAGTTCATATCAGCGGAAAGTAAACAAACAACATACATATTAACCAGACAATACAACATAACCTAGCTACCCAACCTAAACAACGTAAAACAAGGAACCTTCAAGGATCCTTGATATGACGACGAGGTATGGTGTAGACCTTTCGGTCAAGCAAGTCACGAGAACTTACCTTGAGCGCGCTGGATCTCAAACTTCGTCCACGGGAGTCGTGTCTGAGACAAAACACGATATTTGTCGTTAAAACCAATTTAAACGATTAAATGTCCAAACTAATAAAGTCCTTAATCTAACAAATCGAAGCTTTTAAACAACGACATAACGCTTGATAAATCTGGAAATCCATATTACGAGTTATTTCCGAAAACCCGAAAATTCTATAATTTATACTTTTTCACAAATTGGTTTATCTTCGTCCAATAACGTCCAATACGTTCGATACATGCTTAATCATGGCTAACCTATTAATTACGAGCCCTAAATCGCGTTTTTCGTCGAAACCCTAATTGCAACCCTAACCCTAAATCGAACTGAAAACTCAAAATAAACGCTTAGAGACCGAAGCTACATACCAAGGGTAGCGAGAGGAGGAGAAACCGTGAAGGACGGAGGAAGAACGAAGGTCGGACGGAGGTCGGATGTCGTGAGAACGCCGGCGGCCAGAGAAGCTTTTCCTTCTCTGTTCGTGCGATCCAGAGAGAAAAAGAAAGAAGGAGAGAAAGTGAGGGAGAAATGAGGGTTTGTGATGTTTTTTAATAGAAATTATTTTGCAAATTACCATTTTGCCCTTCTTACTTAAATCTATTCGTTTCGTCAATCGTCCTTCGATTCGGATTCTCGAAAATTCCATATTTTGCCAATAACTCATATTCATCGCCATGGCTTTATTAAAACTGTCCGTTCGCAATTCGGACCTCGTTTACTATTTTTACTAAAACGTCCTTTACATTACGATAAACGTATTTACTCGGAATATAGCGTTTAATCTCCGAAAATTCCCAGAATTTCCTTAAAATTCTTATTAATCGTTAGGATCATAATGACGCTTTCCATTTGCGAAACTGATTTGATTTGACATATTTACTAAAAAGGCCATTAAATAATGAAACAATAATATAATATAACATATCCAAAAGTCCGTACAAGCCGAATATTACATTCCACCCTCCTTATTCAGAATTTTGTCCACAAAATTAAATTACACAAACAGATCAGGATACATAGTCATCATATCCTGCTGTCGTTCCCACGTCGCCTCTTCCACCTCGTGATTCCGCCATAGAACTTTGACTAGCGGAATTTCTTTGTTGCGTAGAACCTTGATGGAATGCTCCAAAATACGTACTGGCCTCACCTCATAGCTCAAGGTAGGCTGCACCTCGATCTCTGTAGCCTCCACGATTTGCGACGGATCGCGCAAGCACTTCCGAAGCATAGATACATGAAATACGTCGTGGATACCCTCCATAGAAGCCGGAAGCTGCAATCTGTACGCCAACTTCCCGATCCTCTTCAGAATAGGAAAGGGCCCCACATATCGAGGGTTTAGCTTACCCCTCCTTCAAAATCTCGCAACGCCTTTGAACGGCGAAACTTTAAGATAGACCTCATCGCCTTCTTCAAACTCTAGCTCTCACCGTCTCGTGTCAGCATAGCTCTTCTGTCTGCTCTAAGCTACCTCGATGCGCTGTCGAATAATGGCAAATTTCTCTGCCGTTTGCTGCAGAATCTCAGGTCCAACGACGCTGGCCTCGCCAACCTCGTCCCAATACAGCGGAGATCTGCACTTTCGACCATATAAGGCTTCATACGGAGCCATACCGATAGTAGCCTGGAAGCTGTTGTTGTACGAGAACTCGATCAGTGGCAAATACCTGCTCCACGATCCTTGAAACTCAAGCACACACGCTCTGAGCATATCCTCCAAAATCTGATTCGTCCTCTCTGTCTGACCATCAGTCTGAGGATGAAACGCTGTGCTGAAGTTGAGCTGAGTCCCCATAGCTCTATGCAAACTCTTCCAGAACTTCGATGTAAACCTCGGATCTCGATCCGAGACAATAGAAACCGGCACTCCGTGCAACTTCACAATCTCCTGTACATAGAGCTCTGCGAGCTGATCCATAGAAGACGCCATCTTCACAGGCAAAAAGTGAGCCGACTTTGTCAATCGGTCCACTATAACCCAAATGCCATCATGGCCTCGCGTAGTCCTCGGGAGCCCCACAATGAAATCCATGGAGATCTGCTCCAACTTCCACTCAGGAATCGGCAGTGGCAATAACGTTCCGGCAGGCCTCTGGTGCTCGGCCTTCACCTGTTGACAAACTAAACAGGTCTCGACATACTTGGCCACCTCTCTCTTCATGTTCGGCCACCAGAAGTGTTGTTTCAAATCCCGGTACATCTTGGTACTCCCCGGGTGCACAGAATATGCCGAGGAATGTGCCTCGGCCAATATCTCCTTCTTCAGATCCTCGTCGCTAGGCACGTACCACCTATGCCTGAACTTCAGAATACCATCCTCCGATAAATGGAAATCCGACGAGTCTCCCAATGTCATACTAGATCGAAGCTCCATACACTCCAAATCACTCTGCTGAGCCTCGCGTATACGATCAAGAATAGTTGGCCTGAGAGAAATGTTGGCAAGCATATAAGACAACTCTGCCACTATCTCCACGTCGAATCTCTCAATCTCAGACCGCAGCGTAACTGACATCGCTGCTAATGATGGCTGACTCGCAGGAGGCACTCTACTCAATGCATCGGCCACCTTGTTCGCCTTTCCTGGGTGGTACTTGATATCAAAATCGTAATCATTGACGAACTCAAGCCATCGCCTCTGTCGCATGTTCAGCTCCTTCTGCGTAAATAAGTACTTCAAACTCTTGTGATCGGAGAATATCTCGCACTGCTGCCCATATAAGTAATGTCTCCATATCTTCAGTGCGAAAACCACAGCTGCTAGCTCAAGGTCGTGTGTGGGGTTGTAACACCCCTAATTCCGTACCCGTATTTTCGTAATAAATTTTTCATTTTTAAACATTAGACTTATACTGAGGCGGAAACCCAATCAGAATTTAAAACGGAATTGAAATCGTAACTTGAAATCATTTAAAACAAAACATTTAATAACTAAATAATTTAAAACATTTAATAAAAGTAACTTAAAACAATTCAGAAAAGGGAGGGCAGAATTGGGATTTCATCCCGAAAATTGGAGGCAGCGATCGATCTCTGCCCGCAGCAGAGATCGATCGCTGGGTTGGTGTTAGGTATCAGCGATCGATCTCTGCCTGCAGCAGAGATCGATCGTTGGTTTGATGTGAAGCATCATCAGCGATCGATCTCTGCTTTTCAGCAGAGATCGATCGCTGCATTGCTTCACAGCAGTTCAGCGATCCTCCTCCTTTAAAACACTTAGACATTTCTCCCCTATTTTACAGCATTACAACACTGCTGTTTGCTCTCTGGAATACGATCTCCAGAGAGCAAATCCTCCTTCCATTTTACTCCAACAATTACCATTACTCACAACCTAAATCCAATCCAATTTAAACGTATTCTGAACTCGACTCGCGTCGGACTTTACGAAGTCCAACAGCGTGGATGGCTCTAAAAACCGAGCATACCAATACCGAATCTAAAGTCAATCGAAACATTTTCAAACATTCGTTAAACAGTTCAAAACAAAGCGTTTTACATACATTTACCAAAACGTTATCTAATCCCTATCCAGAATCCAAGCAACCTAAAATGTCTATACATTCATAATTAACATTAGTCCCCCAAAATACGTACACAGACGATCCCCACGGGTCAAAAGCGCCTCGACTGCTCAGCGCACTCCCACGGCCATCATCCATCAGCTGCTCCAACATCAGGAGGAGGAGCATCGTCCTCACCTGGGCCAAGGTATCCTAGGACGTCACCTACACCATACAGACACCTATGAGATATTGAAATCTCAGTAAGCTACGTAAATGCAGATGCATGCGTGCAGATGTCGTTCAGAAAACATGCATGACAGATTCAGATTCAGATTACAGATTTACAGATTTACAGATTACGTCGCAGACAGACAGATTGTCACCGAAACCTCTACCCACTAAGTGGAGAGGGCCCATCCCGCGGTCGGACTACCCTTTCCACCTAGAGAGGGGGGGGTACACGCTTGCAACACGCACAGCCGTGCCTGAGCCCCATCTCGCGTGACAAGAAACAGACAGATTACGTTTATTCATTTCAGATTTCATTACAGATTTCATTTCAGATTACATTTCAGATGTTCGTTCCTTTTCTTAAAAACTCGTGCAGAAATTCATTTTCATGACTTTCGAAAAAAACATGATGCATGAACAGATATAAACGTGCAACAAACAAACGACATACATATCAACAAAACAATACAACGTAACCTATAAACAACTAACCTAACTACCCAACCTAAACAACGTAAAACAAGGAACCCTCAAGGATCCTTGATACGACAACGAGGTATGGTGTAGACCTTTCGGTCAAGCAAGTCACGAGAACTTACCTCGAGCGCGCAGAACCACAAGCTATGTCCACGAGAGTCGTGTCTGAGAAAAATACGACATTCACAGTTAAAACCAATTTAAACCATAAAAGTCCAAATTTCAAAACTTAGCTAAAGAATTCTCCTAAATTCTTTACCTAGCTAATTAAAGCTTTTCGAACATTAATTATAGCTCGATTATCCAAATTAACGAGTTTTCCCCTAAAACCCGAAATTTTACCAATTTATAACTTTTTCGCAAATCGACTTTTCTTCGTCCAATAACGTTCGATACGTTCAATATATACGTAATTATAGCTAACCTATTAATTACGAAGCCTAAATCGCGTTTTTAACGGAAAACCTAATTTAAACCCTAACCCTAAATCGAACTAAAACTCAAAACAAACGCTCAGAGACTGAAGCTACATACCGAGAGTAGCGAGAGAGGAAGAAATGACGAAGATCGGAGGAAAAACGGAGGAGAACGGAGGTCGGAATCGACAGAAATCGCCGGCGGCCGTGAGGGAGCTCGCTCACTGTTCGTGCGTTCCAGAGAAGAGAAGGAGAGAATGAGTGAAAAAGAATGGTTTGTGATATTTTATAAATTGATTTGCAAATTACCATTTTGCCCTTCTTTGATTTTCTTCTTTCGTTTCGTTAATTGGCTAACCGTTCGAATTCTCCAAATTTCCAAATTTCGCCAATAACTCCTATTTATCGCTTGGGATTTATTAAAACTGTCTGTTCGTAATTCGGGCCTCGTTTACTATTTTTACTAAAACGCCGTCTACTTTACGGATAGCGGTAATTTAATCGG
>CM039510.1:21923836-22154296 GCA_022432975.1 Begonia masoniana
ATTTTAATAATTAATATTGAACATTGTATACTTTATTAGATTAAATAATTATACTCACGCGATATATTATAGTTAGATTTAAATACATAAAAATGATTTAATTTTATATATTAATGTTAATAAAATAATTAGGAGGGCAGAAACCCACAAATCTCTCATCAAAAACCTTTGTTAAAAACAAAATTTGGCATTAAGGGACCGACCTTATTGTTTTAAAGTTCTTACCATTTTCATGATTTATCACTTACCAAACACACAATTTCTCATCCTTCACCCGATTTCCATGCCAAATATTCCGGGGCAGTCACGGCCGACCGTGGTTACTATAATGGTAGAGGAGGACATTGAACAAATAGAATGTTTTGGAACTTATGTTAAATCCGTACTTATCTTTTAATTTTTGTGGAATTAATAACTTATTTTTACTATTTATAATTTATAGATAAGTGATGGATTAAGAGTTTTCGGTCAACAAATAAAAAATTAAAATGAGGATAAATGTACATTATTGAAATTTTGCCGGTAAGTATTAATTTGCTTGGATTAACTCAAACCAGTACGCAAGAGAATGGGGGCGCGTTCTTTCTGTTTCTTCTCGGGTCGTTCACCGTCGTTCCTGTCAAATCACATTTGACAATTTTTATAGACCTGTTTTAAAATTAATTTTTAGATTTATTTTAATAAAATCTAATTTTTTTAAAAATAAATCTTATCTAATCAAATCTAATTTGATTAGAAGTTGATTTATCTAATAAATCAATTTATCAATTAATCATATATTCTAAAAACAGTTTTTAGAATATATTTATGAAAACTACTTTTCAAGATAATCTCATCTTATGAGATTCTTTAGATCTACTTTTTAAATAGTAAACAAACTATAAGTCAATTGTAGATCGAATCTAATTTAATCAGATTTTCCAGATCTACTTTTATTCAAATTTCAAAAAATCTGATTTGATAGTTTGTTACATAACCACTTTAAATTTGAAGATCAAATCTCATCTGATGAGATTCTTTAAATCTAATTCAAATCTCATCTGATGAGATTCTTCAAATCTAATTCAAATCCCTTAAAAATATCTCATCTAATGAGATATTTTATTTTGAATTCAAAATATAAAAACTATTTATATATTTTGAATAACAATATATTCATTTTAGTGTTTATAAATGATTAATCATTATTAATCATTTATATATTTATTCTTATAACATGGAAATTAAATAGTGATATAAGATAACAGAGAGACCGATGGACCTATAGTTCTAAGCTCCAATAATATTTGTTAATTAATATAAACTCTTTATATTAAATAACACAATTATTAACTCTAGAGTAATTCCACTAATTACCTAGAGTTGCACTTTTAGAACTATAAAGTATATTTACTCAAAGTAATGTACATTGATATAGTCATTACATATGTATTAATCCTCCATTAAGATTCGTAATAGAGCTAGGTATAAAATCCGTTAACCTCTCATATTACATCTTTATCCTTGACTACCATTAGTTCTTGATTGAATAATTAATTCATAACATTTATGAATTTGCGCACTAATTATTCAATCCCTGAACTAACAAATAAGGGAATCTTGTATTATGGATTTCATTGTATCAATGTTAGCATTCCCAGCTACTCATTTAATTTATTCCAAAAATACAAGGTTTATGTAATGTAACTTATACAAAACTGTACCGAGTAAATCAAAGAATAAATTATAATGAAACAAGAGTATACTAAATACAATGAATTAAGATCATAAATATATGACAATCGTTATGATAAAATTAATTGTTCTACATTCAACGGATATTATAAGAACAATATAATTTCATCTGGTCCAGTCCTATATAATCATATTATATAAAATACAATCACTTTATGTCACTACATATATAGTCGGGATTTGACTATACGTTCTCAACGAAGTGAACTGTATTTATGACTTTAATAATTTGAAGATCCTATACTTCAAATATAAGTCATGGACTATTGTGATTATTTCTTTTTAAATTTAATCCCACATATATCAACATATATGTAAATTTAAAATTGCACAAATAATCAAGGATTTTCTTTGAATTTATAAAGCATATCGAATAATGCAAACATAAAAATTAATCATAAAATTTATTTATTAATTACAGCAATAAAAATGTTCATAACATTTGCTTGTTGGGCACATTATTCCCAACAGTACAAAAGCTTCGATGTATCTGCGGTATGTGGAAAAGAAATAAGAGATTCATTTTCAGATCTCTCTCTCTCTCTCTCTCTCCCTCCGTCTATCCCTCAGGCTCTCCCCCTCCCTTCTATAGAAATCTCTGATGATCACGAAAACAATCTATCAGATATGGGTACTTCTCTCTTTCTTCCTTCCTTCTCTCTCTCTCTAGATATCTATCTATGTATCTCTATCTATGAACTCTAACAGCGAGATTTCAAAATTAAAAAAACTTTGCCAGCCGCCAAAGTACTATTTAAGATTTTAATCCAAGATTTACGAAACTTTTACATCACTAAAAGAAGCTTCATTTAAACTTGTAAAAAATGATGTTCGCTTGGATGCTTTTATTACACCATTTAAGGGCAGACCAAAAATAACACGAGAATCAATCATTCTCTTCCAAAAAACCATTGATTGATATGACAAACATGGCGTATGGCCATCGTTCTCTCCACGTTCAGAAAAATGTTCTCCGACTGTAAAAGGTAAAACTGAAGGTGACCCAAAGTTGAAAGAGAAAGAGTGGTCTCACTTCACGCTCGGAGAAGAACATAGGGGAAGGACATGAAGAATTAATATGATTCTCTTCGCAGAATGAGCATGTATCTCTACAGTTTAACAATATTTAATCCATTGCTTCAGCTGCCCCGCACTGACAGCATATGAATAAAGCTACTCCGCCGCCAAATAAAAAGGTTCTTATATCTTTTGCTTTTTTAAATCTATAAGAAAAATTAATTACCAATATAACTTCAAGCTCAGGCCAACTTAATTGTCATAATCTGAATAGATCCGACTCTTAGAAGAGTCCGACAACTTTATCATGGGTAAACTAAATAGATCGCAGTTCAACAATAATATCAAAGATAAAGTAATAATAGACACTCAATAAAAAGAGTGTACAATATTATAAAAACAAATCATTCTAAGAGTTACAGAGAATCCCAAATAAAAACAAAAATGTAAATGTCCTCAGCACATAAAGACATACGAAAGGGTAAAAGTACTTAATATAGAATACCAACGCAATTCTACTCTAATACTCTGAGTCGCATGTCTAAGATATGAAAGAAATAATTCTCATTTTAGAGTGAGTTGATTATACTTGGACAAAGATTTCAAGTGTCATATCTGACACAAAATTAGGCATGCAAAACCAAATTAAAATAGATCATAATAGGGTCGGTTCTTTCTCGGCTCAATACGAAGAGAATCCTAAAAGAATGCAGTATAATTCCATCAAATCTTAACCAAATATCACAAAAATTGACAGGTAACTTACTAGACGTGTGTGTAACGCCCCGAGTTATCTGAACCCGGTTTGCTACTCATAACGCTGAACCGAACCATGACGTCTTGATGCAAAATTTAAAATTTCACTCGACAGCCAAAATTTGACTTTTTCTAAAACTAAATATATTTTAAAACTTGTAGCGGAAAATAAATTGGACATCAATGAAGCTAAGTGACCTGTGAAAACATTTTAAAATGACTGTTGGAAGTGTTAAGAGTAATTGGCTAAAAGACGTAAAGCTAAAAAAAAATAAACGCAGAATGCCCGTGAAGTTGCCGAAGTCGAACACATCTGCCGACGACAAAGTCAACGGAAGAAGCAGAAATAGGAATTAGGAGGTTTCTACCGATGACGTGTACAAACAACGCACCACCATCTACCGACAAGCCAACCCAACTACATCTGCCGATGAAGTCAACATAACTTCATCTGCCGATGAAGTCAACATAACTTCATCTGCCGATGGTGTAACACCCGACATTTCGGCCAGGTGATTTTCTGACCATTTTCATTGTCACCCTCTTATTTAACCGTTATGATTTAAATTTAATGTTAAGACAAATTTATTACAAGTTGTGTGAAACTAGGTTGGGTGGCAGTTTTGTAATTAAAATCGATGGATTTAGTATAAATAGGAAATGGAAACCTTAAACCTCATTTATTACCACTGTAGCCGACATTCCCTCTCGGCGATTCCTTCTTTCTCAAGTTCTTGCTCTCGGCTACCAGAACTTCCCTTACCGACGGCTGGTTTCGAGCTTGATCTTCTCTGCAAATCCACACCCGAGGTATGAAATGGACAATGTAGTCATTCATTAGTAAATAGAGCTCTGTTTTTAGCTCGGCACTGAGTTCGGATATTTTTAGCAGTGGCCGAGTAGCTTTAGACTTTTTAAAATCTGAGAGTAGAAATGTCATCCCGAATCGATTCTGAGCATTTTAAGTAACAAACTTGGATTTAATCAATGGTAAAACCTGTCCACCTAGTTTCGGATTTCAGACTGCAGTGTGTCAAACAGAGGAATCAGAATGACTTTAGCTATTAGATCCTAGGATGGTTTATGATTAGGACTATTAGGACTTTGTTTTAACTACTGTCATGTACATGTTTTAGGTGAAGAAGTTTAAAGGAAAGAAGCTCGAATTGCTAAGGAATCCAGGTAAGTGAATGTATTAAGATTTCCGGCCACTAGGGCCCTACACCGTAAGGGTATTAGGAAATCACTGAGATGTTAGCTTATTGACTATGATTTGTTATTTCCACGATATGAAGAAGTTGTGTAAGTAAATGTAAAGTTACAGGATGTTTTACTTGTCCTCATGATATGACTTCTCCCTATGAACTTTATGTCCATGCACTGTGTTCATGTTATGATTAAGTTGAGAATATGAAAAGCAAATGTAACCAAGATTAAGTGCAGAGCGGGGAAAGACTATGTTATGTATGACTCGTGAATTCTCCCACTGGTGGAGGCCGAGTTGATGATATGTATGACTCGCGAAATCTCCCACTGGTGGAGGCCGAGTTAGATGATATTTATGGCTCGCGAATTCTCCCACTGGGGAGGCCGAGTGATGTATCATGATTGCCGCGATAGGCAAATGATTATGTATGTCTGCCGCGATAGGCAAATGACTATGTACCCCTGTCTTCCTCCCTCGTCTCCTGCCTTAATATATGTTATGTAAATGATAAGATGAACATGAATGAAGAATGGTTTATGAACTTATGTCTCTTTAAATTGTGTACTCATGTATATCTGTCAGCATGCATTCCTTACTAAGCATTAGGCTTGATAGTTAAACCTTATAGTGGTAGGTGAAGAAGGTTCAGGTGAGGATGTTATGTTCCGGTTGACGTCATCGGCAGATGCCGAGAGTTAATTGTTTGATGGTTTAGTCTTCCGGTTGACGTCATCGGCAGATGCCGAAGGAATAGTTGTTGATGGTTTAGTCTTCCGGCTGACGTCATCGGCAGATGCCGAGAGTTAATTGTTTGATGGTTTAGTCTTCCGGCTGACGTCATCGGCAGATGCCGAGAGTTAATTGTTTGATGGTTTAGTCTTCCGGCTGACGTCATCGGCAGATGCCGAAGGAATAGTTGTTGATGGTTTAGTCTTCCGGCTGACGTCATCGGCAGATGCCGAAGGGTAGTTGTTTGTTGGTTTAGTCTTCCGGCTGACGTCATCGGCAGATGCCGAAGGAATAGTTGTTGATGGTTTAGTCTTCCGGTTGACGTCATCGGCAGATGCCGAAGGGTAGTTGTTTGTTGGTTTAGTCTTCCGGTTGACGTCATCGGCAGATGCCGAAGGAATAGTTGTTGATGGTTTAGTCTTCCGGCTGACGTCATCGGCAGATGCCGAAGGAATAGTTGTTGATGGTTTAGTCTTCCGGCTGACGTCATCGGCAGATGCCGAAGGGTAGTTGTTTGTTGGTTTAGTCTTCCGGCTGACGTCATCGGCAGATGCCGAGAGTTAATTGTTTGATGGTTTAGTCTTCCGGCTGACGTCATCGGCAGATGCCGAAGGAATAGTTGTTGATGGTTTAGTCTTCCGGATGACGTCATCGGCAGATGCCGAAGGAATAGTTGTTGATGGTTTAGTCTTCCGGCTGACGTCATCGGCAGATGCCGAGAGTTAATTGTTTGATGGTTTAGTCTTCCGGCTGACGTCATCGGCAGATGCCGAGAGTTAATTGTTTGATGGTTTAGTCTTCCGGCTGACGTCATCGGCAGATGCCGAAGGAATAGTTGTTGATGGTTTAGTCTTCCGGCTGACGTCATCGGCAGATGCCGAAGGAATAGTTGTTGATGGTTTAGTCTTCCGGCTGACGTCATCGGCAGATGCCGAGAGTTAATTGTTTGATGGTTTAGTCTTCCGGCTGACGTCATCGGCAGATGCCGAGAGTTAATTGTTTGATGGTTTAGTCTTCCGGCTGACGTCATCGGCAGATGCCGAAGGAATAGTTGTTGATGGTTTAGTCTTCCGGCTGACGTCATCGGCAGATGCCGAGAGTTAATTGTTTGATGGTTTAGTCTTCCGGCTGACGTCATCGGCAGATGCCGAAGGAATAGTTGTTGATGGTTTAGTCTTCCGGCTGACGTCATCGGCAGATGCCGAAGGAATAGTTGTTGATGGTTTAGTCTTCCGGCTGACGTCATCGGCAGATGCCGAAGGAATAGTTGTTGATGGTTTAGTCTTCCGGCTGACGTCATCGGCAGATGCCGAAGGAATAGTTGTTGATGGTTTAGTCTTCCGGCTGACGTCATCGGCAGATGCCGAAGGAATAGTTGTTGATGGTTTAGTCTTCCGGCTGACGTCATCGGCAGATGCCGAAGGGTAGTTGTTTTGTATGGCTCGCGAATTCTCCCACTGGGGAGGCCGAGTGATGTATCATGATTGCCGCGATAGGCAAATGATTATGTATGTCTGCCGCGATAGGCAAATGACTATGTACCCCTGTCTTCCTCCCTCGTCTCCTGCCTTAATATATGTTATGTAAATGATAAAGATGAACATGAATGAAGAATGGTTTATGAACTTATGTCTCTTTAAATTGTGTACTCATGTATATCTGTCAGCATGCATTCCTTACTAAGCATTAGGCTTATAGTTAAACCTTATAGTGTAGGTGAAGAAGGTTCAGGTGAGGATGTTATGTTCAAAGAGGATGCTTAAGGCTGGTTGCTGAAGGATGCTCAAGGTGACAGTGCGGGACTGGAGAGGCGATTTATGACCCCTAGTTAAGACTCTTATGTTACAGTATATTAAAGAATATGGTAGTTTAAGTAGGATGAGATTATTTTAAAACGTTGAGCTTTGAAACTGTCTAGTGATCACTGAGTCAGGGAATGATTATATAGATTTATAAATGGTCTGTTGCTTAAGTCTTCCGCTATATGCATTTTGAATGAGTTGTGTTTTCTTTCTGTTGGAAGGAGTCATTTGATGATTTAGAGTTCTCTACCGTAAGACGGAAGCTGGAAGAGGTAGTCTTCCGGCTGACGTCATCGGCAGATGCCGAAGGAATAGTTGTTGATGGTTTAGTCTTCCGGTTGACGTCATCGGCAGATGCCGAGAGTTAATTGTTTGATGGTTTAGTCTTCCGGCTGACGCCATCGGCAGATGCCGAAGGAATAGTTGTTGATGGTTTAGTCTTCCGGTTGACGTCATCGGCAGATGCCGAGAGTTAATTGTTTGATGGTTTAGTCTTCCGGCTGACGTCATCGGCAGATGCCGAAGGAATAGTTGTTGATGGTTTAGTCTTCCGGTTGACGTCATCGGCAGATGCCGAGAGTTAATTGTTTGATGGTTTAGTCTTCCGGATGACGTCATCGGCAGATGCCGAAGGGTAGTTGTTTGTTGGTTTAGTCTTCCGGCTGACGTCATCGGCAGATGCCGAAGGATAGTTGTATGATGGTTTAGTCTTCCGGATGACGCCACCGGAAGATGTAAAATGTGTTTTTGTCATTTAGTGACCGGATGATGTTTTAATTTAGCACGCAAGGCCCACGTGCCCACCGGAAGATGTCTCTTTTTAGGTGATGATAAGCGAGTCACGCGTAATACACGTGATGACCGGACGACTAAGTTTCTGAGGGTTGTCAACGCATGCAACCCATGCAGACCCGAGTGGTATTTTGTTAAGAGAATTGAGGGCACTTCCTCTTTTATCGAAATTGTCAAGAAACCGATGACCGAGTCCAGTCGCTCGACTCTGTGAAAGTTTGAGCCGACGAGGCGTGGGAAGTTGGGCATGAGAGGGTTCGTCTTCCTTAATGGTTCTGCGTCTCTATTACCAGTTTAGAAAAAAATATATATATATGTAAAATGTGAAAGTCTGTTGAGAGATAGTAAGTGAACGTAATAATAGTAAAAGTCAAGCAAACGATTAATGAAAGGATATGAACACGTGACTGCTCCTGGCCGGGGTCGTTACAATTGTGGTATCAAAGCAAAACCAGGTTCTAAAACCGATTCTGCAGACTGCCTCCCAGCACTGATTGTCACTTGAGCACACCTCAGCAACTGTAAGTGTTTATGATTTCATGTATGTCATTAAGTTAAATTATGTCTGAAATGATTTGTCTAGGAATCCCAAGATGGTTAGAGGTCAACAGAGAGAGAGCAATGAGGATAGCAATGCTATTGCTCAATTGACTGAGTTAGTCATGCGCCAATCTCACCAGATAGAACGACTGATGACAGCTAGAGAAGAACAAGGCAACTCCAGTACTAATGCAACTCATGACCATGGGGGTGAACGTTTTCATCGGCTTCGACCCCCGGTGTTTAATGGGTATGTTTCAGATCCTGTCCATGCTGAGGAGTGGATCCGAAAGATTGAAGACATGTTTAAGTATGCAAAGGTTGACGAAGGGGATAAGGTCACCTATGCTGTCTTTCATTTGGAGTTAAGTGCAAGGCATTGGTGGGACTCGATCCAGAGCACCCCTAATGCCGAAGCTATGACCTGGGGGATGTTCAAGACTGCCTTCTTCGACAAGTACTTCAATAGGACTGTTCGGGCCAACAAGAAGAAGGAGTTTATGAATCTACGACAAACTGGCTCTGTGACGGATTATATATGTGAATTTGATGCTTTATCACGGTTTGCTCCCCGTATGATTGAGGATGAGGAAGATAAGATTTACCAGTTTGTTCAAGGACTGAAGCCAAGTCTGTACATGAAAGTGAAGACTGCCGGGATACATAATGTACCTTATGGTGAAGTGACGGCTAAGGCCTTGGAGCTAGAAGAGGCAGAAATGACAGAATATGCACAACGCAAACAGCCAAAGAAACTCATGAAGGACGCTCAGCTGCCACCACGTCAGAACAAGGGTTGGCAGCCACGACAGAACAGGGGACCACAGCAACAACAACATGGAATGAAGAGGCCCCTCAACCAGAATGATGACCAGGGAAAAGGAAAGAGACCTCTGGCGCCTCTATGCCTTACATGTCAGAGGAACCACCCTGGTGAGTGCAAGTTGCTTTCTGGCCGCTGTTTTAGGTGTGATAAGACCGGACACATGGTCAGAGATTGTCCCATGCCGCCAGACCCGAACCGTGCAAGGGTTGTACCCAGAGTGTATGCATTGATGGAAGATGAGGGAGCTGATCAACATACAGTCATATCAGGTACCATCATGATCTGTGGTTTTGCTGCTTATACACTCATAGATACAGGGGCCACACACTCGTTTATATCAACCTTGTTTGTATGCAAACATAGCATAGGACCCTTACCAGCTGAAAGGTTATATAGTGTTGTGTTGCCATCAGGGAGGTCCCTACATTCAGAGCAGATTGTTAAGGGTGACGTCGTGTCCTTAGGGGATAAGAATCTCTATGCGGAATTAATTGTCATTGACATAAAAGGGTATGAAGTGATATTAAGGATGGATTGGTTATTTAGACATCATGCCACGATAAGTTGTCGATCTGGAATAGTTGATTTTAGACCCCCAAATGATAACCATTATTCCTTCCAAGCTATTCCTAAAATAAGTAAGATACCAATTATATCCTCACTAGAAATATACCGAATGCTGAGAGGTGGTTGTGAGAGCTACCTGGCTAGTGTAATAGATGACCGGGTGAAGAATAAAATTGAGCTACAGGGATATTCCTATAGTCCGAGAGTTTCCCGAGGCATTCTTAGATGATTTACCGGGTATACCACCTGATAGGGAAATAGAATTTGTGATTGATACATACCCCGAGGCATCACCTGTATCCAAGAATCCTTACCGTATGGCACCTGTTGAGTTGAAAGAATTGAAGGTCCAACTGCAGGAGTTGGTTGACAAGGGATTTATTCGCCCCAGTAGTTCTCCTTGGGGTGCACCAGTCTTGTTTGTAAGGAAGAAGGATGGTTCTCTTAGAGTGTGCATAGACTACAGGGAACTAAATAAGTTGACAATCAAGAATAGGTACCCCTTACCCAGGATTGATGATTTGTTTGACCAATTGCAAGGAGCTAAGGTATTTTCAAAGATAGATTTACGTTCGGGTTACTACCAACTGAAGGTTAAGGAAGGGGATATACCAAAGACAGCCTTCAAAACCCGCTATGGACATTATGAGTTCCTAGTCATGTCGTTTGGATTGACAAACGCCCCTGCCGCTTTTATGGATCTAATGAACCGTGTGTTTCGTGAGTATTTGGATAAGTTTGTGATTGTGTTCATAGATGATATCTTGATATACTCTCGAACTGTGGCTGACCATGAAGAACATTTGAAAGTAGTTTTGACGACATTGAAGGAGCATCAACTTTACGCCAAGCTGTCTAAGTGTGAGTTTTGGTTAGATAAGGTTAATTTCCTTGGCATGTAGTTTCTGCTAATGGCATATCTGTGGACCCAACCAAAATTCAGGCAGTAAAGGATTGGCCTCAACCTAAGAATGCAAGTGAAGTCCACAGCTTCCTTGGATTGGCAGGCTATTACAGAAAGTTCATCAAGGGATTTTCTATGATAGCTAAACCCCTGACGAGCTTGAAAAAGAAGGACATTAAGTATTCTTGGACTGAAGCCTGTGAAGATAGCTTCCAGACGTTAAAACTGAAGTTAACAACAGCTCCTGTTTTGACCCTCCCAACCGAAGAAGGAAAATTTAGTGTTTACTGTGATGCTTCTAAAGTCGGTTTAGGTTGCGTTCTGATGCAAGATGGTAAAGTTATAGCGTATGCTTCTAGGCAGCTAAAAAGTTACGAGCAAAATTACCCCACCCATGATCTAGAATTAGCTGCCGTTGTTTTTGCCTTGAAGATTTGGAGACACTATCTCTATGGACAGCAATGTGAGGTGTTTTCTGACCATAAAAGTCTAAAGTACCTCTTCACACAGAAGGAATTGAACATGAGACAGAGACGTTGGTTGGAATTTGTCAAGGACTATGATTTTGAGATCAAGTATCACCCCGGGAAGGCTAACTTTGTAGCTGATGCGTTGAGTAGGATGTCAACAACAATGCAGCCCGTGATTTCAACCATGTCTATACCCTTAAGAACAGAAGTTCAGAAATTTGACTTGGAGATAGTTCCGGAGTTATCAGTCTTGCTCGCTGAGTTAACTATTCAGCCAACAATTTTGGAAAAGATCAAGGATGCACAACAGAAGGATTCAGTGGAAAATATCAGCACTGTATGGTAGGAAATGTAGGTCACCTCTTTATTGGGACGAGGTTGGTGAAGCAAAACTTCTTGGACCTGATATTCTGCAGCAAATGTCAGATAAGGTTACCACTATTCGGAAAAGAATGATGACTGCACAAAGCCGGCAGAAGTGTTACGCAGATCAAAGGAGAAGGGAACTCGAGTTTTCGGTAGGAGATGAAGTATTCTTAAAGGTGTCACCATTCAAAGGAGTCTTAAGATTTGGCAAGAAGGGAAAACTTAATCCTAGATTTATTGGACCCTTCCCTGTCTTGGCAAAAATCGGGAGTACAGCTTACAGACTGCAACTGCCTCCATCATTGGATAAAGTTCATAATGTCTTCCATGTGTCAATGTTAAGAAAGTGCATGCGTGATCCGATGCAGGTCATCCAGCCATCGGATATTGGTTTAGAGCCGACACTAGAGTATGAGGAGAAACCGATACAGATACTAGAATATGCAGTCAAGACTCTGAGAAACAAAGAGATCCCATTGGTGAAAGTTTTATGGACAAATCACGGCATTGAAGAGGCCACATGGGAAAGGCAGCAGGAGATGTTGGACAAATATCCTAAGTTATTTGCTTGAGCAATTTTCGAGGACGAAAATTTTGTTTAAGGAGGGGTGGATGTAACACCCGACATTTCGGCCAGGTGATTTTCTGACCATTTTCATTGTCACCCTCTTATTTAACCGTTATGATTTAAATTTAATGTTAAGACAAATTTATTACAAGTTGTGTGAAACTAGGTTGGGTGGCAGTTTTGTAATTAAAATCGATGGATTTAGTATAAATAGGAAATGGAAACCTTAAACCTCATTTATTACCACTGTAGCCGACATTCCCTCTCGGCGATTCCTTCTTTCCCAAGTTCTTGCTCTCGGCTACCAGAACTTCCCTTACCGACGGCTGGTTTCGAGCTTGCTCTTCTCTGCAAATCAACACCCGAGGTATGAAATGGACAATGTAGTCATTCATTAGTAAATAGAGCTCTGTTTTCAGCTCGGCACTGAGTTCGGATATTTTTAGCAGTGGCCGAGTAGCTTTAGACTTTTTAAAATCTGAGAGTAGAAATGTCATCCCGAATCGATTCTGAGCATTTTAAGTAACCAACTTGGATTTAATCAATGGTAAAACCTGTCCACCTAGTTTCGGATTTCAGACTGCAGTGTGTCAAACAGAGGAATCAGAATGACTTTAGCTATTAGATCCTAGGATGGTTTATGATTAGGACTATTAGGACTTTGTTTTAACTACTGTAATGTACATGTTTTAGGTGAAGAAGTTTAAAGGAAAGAAGCTCGGATTGCTAAGGAATCCAGGTAAGTGAATGTATTAAGATTTCCGGCCACTAGGGCCCTACACCGTAAGGGTATTAGGAAATCACTGAGATGTTAGCTTATTGACTATGATTTGTTATTTCCACGATATGAAGAAGTTGTGTAAGTAAATGTAAAGTTACAGGATGTTTTACTTGTCCTCATGATATGACTTCTCTCTATGAACTTTATGTCCATGCACTGTGTTCATGTTATGATTAAGTTGAGAATATGAAAAGCAAATGTAACCAAGATTAAGTGCAGAGCGGGGAAAGACTATGTTATGTATGACTCATGAATTCTCCCACTGGTGGAGGCCGAGTTGATGATATGTATGACTCGCGAAATCTCCCACTGGTGGAGGTCGAGTTAATGATATGTATGGCTCGCGAATTCTCCCACTGAGGAGGCCGAGTGATGTATCATGATTGCCGCGATAGGCAAATGATTATGTATGTCTGCCGCGATAGGCAAATGACTATGTACCCCTGTCTTCCTCCCTCGTCTCCTGCCTTAATATATGTTATGTAAATGATAAAGATGAACATGAATGAAGAATGGTTTATGAACTTATGTCTCTTTAAATTGTGTACTCATGTATATCTGTCAGCATGCATTCCTTACTAAGCATTAGGCTTATAGTTAAACCTTATGGTGTAGGTGAAGAAGGTTCAGGTGAGGATGTTATGTTCAAAGAGGATGCTTAAGGCTGGTTGCTGAAGGATGCTCAAGGTGACAGTGCGGGACTGGAGAGGCGATTTATGACCCCTGGTTAAGACTCTTATGTTACAGTATATTAAAGAATATGGTAGTTTAAGTAGGATGAGATTATTTTAAAACGTTGAGCTTTGAAACTGTCTAGTGATCACTGAGTCAGGGAATGATTATATAGATTTATAAATGGTCTGTTGCTTAAGTCTTCCGCTATATGCATTTTGAATGAGTTGTGTTTTCTTTCTGTTGGAAGGAGTCATTTGATGATTTAGAGTTCTCTACCGTAAGACGGAAGCTGGAAGAGGTAGTCTTCCGGCTGACGTCATCGGCAGATGCCGAAGGAATAGTTGTTGATGGTTTAGTCTTCTGGTTGACGTCATCGGCAGATGCCGAGAGTTAATTGTTTGATGGTTTAGTCTTCCGGCTGACGCCATCGGCAGATGCCGAAGGAATAGTTGTTGATGTTTTAGTCTTCCGGTTGACGTCATCGGCAGATGCCGAAGGGTAGTTGTTGTTGGTTTAGTCTTCCGGCTGACGTCATCGGCAGATGCCGAAGGATAGTTGTATGATGGTTTAGTCTTCCGGATTACGCCACCGGAAGATGTAAAATGTGTTTTTGTCATTTAGTGACAGGATGATGTTTTAATTTAGCACGCAAGGCCCACGTGCCCACCGGAAGATGTCTCTTTTTAGGTGATGATAAGCGAGTCACGCGTAATACACGTGATGACCGGACGACTAAGTTTCTGAGGGTTGTCAACGCATGCAACCCATGCAGACCCGAGTGGTATTTTGTTAAGAGAATTGAGGGCACTTCCTCTTTTCCCGAAATTGTCAAGAAACCGATGACCGAGTCCAGTCGCTCGACTCTGTGAAAGTTTGAGCCGACGAGGCGTGGGAAGTTGGGCATGAGAGGGTTCGTCTTCCTTAATGGTTCTGCGTCTCTATTACCAGTTTAGAAAAAAAATATATATATGTAAAATGTGAAAGTCTGTTGAGAGATAGTAAGTGAACGTAATAATAGTAAAAGTCAAGCAAACGATTAATGAAAGGATATGAACACGTGACGGCTCCTAGCCGGGGTCGTTACAGATGGAGTCAACATAACTTCATCTACCGATAGATTTCCATCTGCCGATAGACAAGCACGCGACATCCACCGACAACGACATTACGACTCCTTCCGATAAGATTAAAATATACGCTACATCTGCCGATAGCAAAACTACAGGTTTTGCGACTTGCACCTGCCGATGACGTCAGCCGGATGTTCTCTCTCTCATCCAACGACTTTACTGAAGGCACCTTCCGATAGGCAAAACGACAAAACTAAACATCCAGAGACAAATCAAATCACTGCCCTTCCCAAATTCAGTAAAAACAATGTTTTCAAAATCCAACAGAATACCAATATCAGAAGATTCTCAAAAATGTTTTCAAAGCCTTGAAACCACTATTGTCATAAAATTTTCAGTAAAACATCTATACTGAACTAGTTACCCTCAACTCAACACTTGCAGCCATGGATTAAACCGCCTCAACAGATGACCAAACCGATGCCTGAAAATGCTCCTCCAACCAGCCTATTCCTCATGTTGGTCGGTAAACATACCTTCTGTAACTTCTTCACCTACATCACAAAACTCATCTATTAGCCCAATGCTAAGCAAGTAGAGCGATGAATGAAATGGATCAATGAAGCAATAATTTCCCTAAACATGCGGTCTCTACTTTCTCATCTCAGTTGTATTCAAATTCGTTCTCTGTTAATCCCTCTGTACGATGGGAAAGTGGATCAGTCATTCCCCAAAGCATACATCCTCTGATCTCAATTAAGAGGCGGATTAATTCCCTTAACAGTTTTCTGGTCTGATCCCCCTGTAGGATTGGGAAGTGGATCACTTTTCCCAAAACCTCAATCCTTTGTTCTCAGTTAAGGGGCGGATTAATCCCCCTTAATAGTTGTTCTGATCATCCTGCTCACACTTACCATGCGTTTCATGTAAATTCATTTTCGTAATCTTTTAAAAACATGATGCATGACAACTGGAAAATAAACATACAAAACATACATAAACCCTACTGTTTTGTGATGTAGGCCCGAAGGCACAAACAAACTCTACTTACCTGGATTCTTGGCTGAGTGCTCGGTTAGGAGCTTCTTCGGGATCTTTCTCACCTAGAACATAAACAGAACATTAAGTCAACCTGTACTAAACCTCATTCTAAGGCATTCAGAAAACCTAAGGGAATAGTTGGGAGTTCTGATCGCCAAGCATTACGGATTCTATGCTAAACCCGTATCTACTCACTTTCCTGATGAGTTCCCAAAATACATATCTAACACTTCCCCATACAATCTTCCTTAGTTACTTAGTCAGAAAAATCGAGGTAGAAACTTACCTAGCTCGTCGAACGGACTCGGGGAAGGAAATCGCCTGGGAAGTCTGCTGGTTTGAGCTGGAAACCGAGAGCAAGAATGAATGGTGGCGGCTAAGCTCAATAAATTCTTTTTAAATAGGTTATCCACTAATAAGTTTTTTTTTTTAATTTACCATAATGCCCTTGCATATCCATTCATTAACCTAACCCATATTTTCACATCTTAATTTGACAAAAATAAATTGGGTTTAATGGAACCGGGTGCTACAGTCTACCCTCCTTAAAAGAATTTTGTCCTCAAAATTCAGTACCTGATTAGTTGTGGATGTTGGTCCATTATGTCTTGTTGGCGCTCCCATGTTGCCTCCTCTGTATTCTGATTGTGCCACAAGACTTTCACGAGCGGAACTTCTTTGTTGCGTAGTACATTTACTGCATAATCCAGAATCTTTACTGGCTTCTCCTCGTAGGTGAGTGTAGGTTTAATTTCAATGCTTTGCTGTTCAACAACTTGGGACGGATCCCGCACACACTTCTTTAACATCGAGACATGGAACACGTCATGTATCCCTCCCATAGAAGCTGGTAGCTGTAACTGATAGGCTGCCTTCCCAATCCTTTTCGGAATTGAGAAAGGACCAACAAATCTAGGATTCAGTTTGCCTCTCTTTCCAAATCTCACAACTCCTTTGAATGGTGATACCTTAAGAAAAACTTCATCGCCTACTTCGAACTCTAAATCTCTGCGTCTTCTGTCAGCATAGCTCTTTTGTCGGCTTTGAGCTGCTAAGATCCTCTGACGGATGAAAGTAACCTTCTCAATAGTCTGCTGCAGAATGTCAGGACCAAGCGACTGTGCTTCACCAACTTCGTCCTAGTACAAAGGAGATCTACATTTTTGTCCATACAAGGCCTCATACAGGTGCCATACCAATTGTTGCTTGAAAGCTGTTATTATAAGAAACTCCACCAAAGACAGATACATGCTCCAAGAACCTTGAAAATCCAAAACACATGCCCGGAGCATATCCTCTAATGTTTGAATGGTTATTTCCGATTGTCCATCTGTTTGAGGGTGAAAGGCTGTACTGAAGTTTAGCTGTGTGCCCATGGCTTTATGTAAACTCTTCCAAAATTTGGATGTGAATCTAGAGTCTCGGTACGAAACTATAGTAGCTGGAACTCCATGTAGTCGCACAACCTCATGCACATACAATTCGGCTAGCTGATCCATAGAGTAAGTCATCTTGATGGGTAAGAAATGGGCTGATTTGGTTAATCGATCGATTATCACCCAGATTGCATCATGTCCTTTTACTGTTCTGGGTAATCCTACAATAAAGTCCATGGTTATCTGGTCCCATTTCCATTCAGGGAGTGGTAATGGCTGCAACATTCCTGCAGGTCTCTGATGTTCAGCCTTAACTCGCTGGCAGATCAAACATAGTCCTACATGTTCAGCAACGCTCCGCTTCATTTCTGGCCACCAATAAGTCTGCTTAAGGTCTCTGTACATCTTTGTACTACCAGGATGAACGGAAAATCTAGAAAAGTTAGCTTTAGAGAGGATTTCATCACGAAGCTTTTTATTGGCTGGCACAAAATATCTATTCCTGAACTTAAGTATTCCATCATCAGTATAATGGAAGTCCAAATTGTCAGTAGAATCCATGCTCGACTTGAACTTTTTACACTCCTCATCAATGTCCTGGGTTTCCTTTATCTTTTCTAGAATGGTAGGTTTCAAAGAGATAGCAGAAAGCATAGCTGCTACATTGGACACTGTTTCTAGGTTAAACTTATGAAATTCAGTCTCTAAGGCCACCGGCATATCCAGAATCAAAGCTGAGGCTGACGGTACTACTCTACTTAATGTATCAGCCACCACATGTGCCTTACCAGGGTGGTATTTAATCTCAAAATCGTAGTCTTTAACAAACTCCAACCATCTACGTTGTCTCATGTTTAATTCCTTCTGCGTGAAAATATACTTCAGACTTTTATGATCCGAAAATATTTCACAAGTCTGTCCATACAAGTAGTGCCTCCAAATCTTTAATGCAAAAACCACCGCAGCTAATTCTAAGTCATGCGTAGGATAATTCTTCTCATGCACCTTTAATTGCCTAGAAGCATAAGCTATGACCTTACCATCTTGCATCAAAACACAGCCCAGTCCAATTTTGGAAGCATCACAATAAATACTAAACTTACCATTTTCAACAGGAAGGGTTAGTATAGGCGCATTGGTCAATTTCTGCTTTAAGGTTTGGAAGCTGGACTCACACTCCTCAGTCCAAGCATACTCTATGTTTTTCCTAGTTAAACGAGTGAGGGGTGTCGCAACCTACGAGAATCCTTCAATAAACTTCCTGTAATACCCTGCTAACCCGAGGAAACTCCTAATATCAGAAGCATTCTTCGGTTGGGGCCATTCCTTAACCGCACGAACTTTGGCTGGATCGACAGATATTCCATCCCCAGAGATCACGTGACCAAGAAAGTGAACTCTGTCCAACCAAAACTCACACTTGGAAAACTTAGCATAAAGCTGGTGCTGTCTGAGTACTCCTAACACCAAACTCAAATGCGTTGCATGCTCATCCTTATTTCTAGAATAAATCAAGATATCATCAATGAATACAATGACAAACTTGTCTAGAAACTCGTGAAACACTCTATTCATGAGATCCATGAAAGCTGCTGGTGCATTTGTCAAACCAAAGGACATAACCAAAAATTCGTAATGTCCATATCTCGTACGAAAGGCAGTCTTTGGTATATCCTCAGACTTAACCTTCAATTGGTAGTACCCCGATCTTAAGTCAATCTTAGAGAAAACTCGTGCACCTTGAAGTTGGTCAAACAAATCATCGATCCTAGGTAATGGGTACTTATTCTTGATGGTTAACTTATTTAATTCTCGGTAGTCAATGCACATGCGCATTGATCCGTCCTTTTTCTTAACAAAGAGAACTAGTGCACCCCACGGCGAATAACTCGGTCGTATGAACCCTTTTTCCATCAGTTCCTCTAACTGTTTCTTTAACTCCTTGAGTTCTGCTGGTGCTAATCGGTATGGATTCTTAGATACTGGCTCAGCACCAGGATAGACATCTACTACAAATTCAATCTCCCTATCAGGTGGTAAACCCGGCAGGTCATCAAGGAAAACTTCAGGGAAATCTTGAGCTACTAGAACATCTTGGAGGCTCGATTCTTCTACCAGTTTTGTGTCCAAAACACTGGCCAGAAAGCATGAATACTCACTGCATAAGGAAGATCTAGCACTAAAAGCGGCTAAAACAGACATCCTCTTATCTTTCTTCGAGGCTTGGAAAGTGTGTCTTAAACCACCAGGGGGTTGAAAACTAACTAAGCCAGTTCTACAATCTATTGTAGCATAGTGCTTAAACAACCAATCCATTCCTAAGATTACATCAAATCCCATGATCCCTAAAATAATGAGATCAGCAGGTAGGTTCTTACCTTCTACTGTCACTACACTATTAAGCAGCATACGACTAGAGTGCATGCGTTCGCCAGAAGGTAAAGCAACATTAAACATATGCTCAGAAAGTGAAGACTTAACGTCTAATTTATCAGCAAATGCAGATGCTATGAAGGAATGTGTTGCACCTGAATCTATTAAAGTAAAAGCAGGCATAAAATTGACTAGTATGGTACCTGACACAACAGCAGGCTGATCTTCATCACCCGATTCTACCATGGAGAATATCCTTGGCTTAACATTCACCGGGCCATTCATCAGAGCTGGACAATCCCTACTCATGTGGCCAACTTTATTACAATTATAACACCGAAGGACTCTGGGCTTTGGGCAATCCTTAAGCAGATGCCCGGTCTCCTCACAGTTGAAACACTTCCCCGCGCTAATTCTACACTCTCCCGGGTGAAATCTTAAACACTTTGGGCATTGAGGGAGCTTCCTAGTATCTGGTGTCTTCTTTTCCTTCCCTTGACTGCCCTGGCCCTCACCGGGCCTCTTCGTTCCCCTGTGATGGTGTGGCTGGGTGAACTTTCGTGGAGCCGCACTAAACCCAGCACACTTCATCTCCGCCTCTTCCACTTCTAATGCCGTGGACACTACTTCACTGTAGGACAATCCTTTTATACCCGAGAACTTGACTCCTCTATAAATCTCAGGTTTCAGCCCATGCACAAATTGGAACACTTTATCCTCATCTCTGCGTGCGAGGTGTCCGGCAAACCTTGATAGGGATTTAAACTGTCTGCTGTATTCAGCTACGGTCCCTGTCTGTTTCAAGTTCATGAACTCCAACTTCTTTGTGGTCTGTACAGTATTGTTAAAATACTTCTCGTAGAAAATCTCCTTAAATTGCGTCCAAGTCATCGTAAGAACATCATGGGTGGTCTCCATCGTTTCCCACCAAAGTTGAGCATCACCGGCAAAGTGGAAGGTTGCCAAAATGACCTTTTCTCCTTCTCCCACATTTGCACACCTAAACATGCTTTCTATCTTTTTCAACCATTCCTCGGCCACAATTGGATTAGCTGACTTTCCATCAAAAGTGGGTGGTCGCAACCTCCTAAACCTCTCTCCTGCCTGTTCATTGCTGGAACCCGAGTTGGCACTCCCTTGTACCTCTCGGTTCAGTAGCAGTCCCAACTGATCGGACTGCTGGCGCATCATATCAGATTGCTGGCGTACCAAGTCTGTCAGCTGCCTGATCACACTAGAATTCTCAGTACTCTCTGGGTTTGGTGTCCCCCTCTGTACTCTCGGTCTACCTGGTCGTCTAGACATTTTACTATATCCCTGTAAAAGGTTAACTATTCTCATAAATATCTAATAACTAAAACTAACATAAACACTTACAGTTGTTGGAGTACTTCCATGCAACGATCAGCACTGTTGAGTAATTCTTTGAACGGTTTAACCAAATGGCTCTGATACCTACTTGTAACGCCCCGAGTTATCTGAACCCGGTTTGCTACTCATAACGCTGAACCGAACCATGACGTCTTGATGCAAAATTTAAAATTTCACTCGACAGCCAAAATTTGACTTTTTCTAAAACTAAATATATTTTAAAACTTGCAGCGGATAAATCAATTGGACATCAATGAAGCTAAGTGACCTGTGAAAACATTTTAAAATGACTGTTGGAAGTGTTAAGAGTAATTGGCTAAAAGACGTAAAGCTAAAAAAAAATAAATGCAGAATGCCCGTGAAGTTGCCGAAGTCGAACACATCTGCCGACGACAAAGTCAACGGAAGAAGCAGAAATAGGAATTAGGAGGTTTCTACCGATGACGTGTACAAACAACGCACCACCATCTACCGACAAGCCAACCCAACTACATCTGCCGATGAAGTCAACATAACTTCATCTGCCGATGAAGTCAACATAACTTCATCTGCCGATGGAGTCAACATAACTTCATCTACCGATAGATTTCCATCTGCCGATAGACAAGCACGCGACATCCACCGACAACGACATTACGACTCCGTCCGATAAGATTAAAATATACGCTACATCTGCCGATAGCAAAACTACAGGTTTTGCGACTTGCACCTGCCGATGACGTCAGCCGGATGTTCTCTATCTCATCCAACGACTTTACTGAAGGCACCTTCCGATAGGCAAAACGACAAAACTAAACATCCAGAAAAAACCAAATCACTGCCCTTCCCAAATTCAGTAAAAACAATGTTTTCAAAATCCAACAGAATACCAATATCAGAAGATTCTCAAAAATGTTTTCAAAGCCTTGAAACCACTATTGTCATAAAATTTTCAGTAAAACATCTATACTGAACTAGTTACCCTCAACTCAACACCTGCAGCCATGGATTAAACCGCCTCAACAGATGACCAAACCGATGCCTGAAAATGCTCCTCCAACCAGCCTATTCCTCATGTTGGTCGGTAAACATACCTTCTGTAACTTCTTCACCTACATCACAAAACTCATCTATTAGCCTAATGCTAAGCAAGTAGAGCGATGAATGAAATGGATCAATGAAGCAATAATTTCCCTAAACATGCGGTCTCTACTTTCTCATCTCAGTTGTATTCAAATTCATTCTCTGTTGATCCCTCTGTACGATGTGAAAGTGGATCAGTCATTCCCCAAAGCATACATCCTCTGATCTCAATTAAGGGGCGGATTAATTCCCTTAACAGTTAACTGGCCTGATCCCCCTGTAGGATTGGGAAGTGGATCACTTTTCCCAAAACCTCAATCCTCTGTTCTCAGTTAAGGGGCGGATTAATCCCCCTTAACAGTTGTTCTGATTATCCTGCTCACACTTACCATGCGTTTCATGTAAATTCATTTTCGTAATCTTTCAAAAACATGATGCATGACAACTGGAAAATAAACATACAAAACATACATAAACCCTACTGTTTTGTAATGTAGGCCCAAAGGCACAAACAAACTCTACTTACCTGGATTCTTGGCGAGTGCTCGGTTAGGAGCTTCTTCGGGATCTTTCTCACCTAGAACATAAACAGAACATTAAGTCAACCTGTACTAAACCTCATTCTAAGGCATTCAGAAAACCTAAGGAAATAGTTGGGAGTTCTGATCGCCAAGCATTACTGATTCTATGCTAAACCCGTATCTACTCACTTTCCTGATGAGTTCCCAAAATACATATCTAACACTTCCCCATACAATCTTCCTTAGTTACAAAGTCAGAAAAATCGAGGTAGAAACTTACCTAGCTCGTCGAACGGACTCGGGGAAGGAAATCGCCTGGGAAGTCTGCTGGTTTGAGCTGGAAACCGAGAGCAAGAATGAATGGTTGCGGCTAAGCTCAATAAATTCTTTTTAAATAGGTTATCCACTAATAAGTTTTTTTTTTTTAATTTACCATAATGCCCTTGCATATCCATTCATTAACCTAACCCATATTTGCACATCTTAATTTGAAAAAAATAAATTGGGTTTAATGGAACCGGGTGCTACAGTGTGAGAGGCAATCCCTTAAATGTTTCAGACCAGGCTGGTCTAAAAGGTCAATTTTAGTACCTTCGGATGAGTATTCCTTCAAGAAAGATAACTTCAGCTTAGGACCAGGTTTACCACCCTCCTTCTATGATTCCAACCTCAAAATGAAGTAGAGGAAATGTGTCAATTGAGAGTCTACAAAGCAACCAAGGACTTAGAGACAACGGTGAACAACTTCGCTTGAATATTACACACCGAGGGTTCAAAACTAGGCAACTGAAGTTCTTCTACGTTTTGAGAGAAAAGGACCGATTTTATTTCACCAAAATAATTTGAATATACAATGCTGAAACCATGCTTAAATAAGTCCTAGGGTTGGCTACAGTTTAGGTTAAGAAAAGAAGGGAAAGATCGGCCAAATATGGAAGTAGCCGTTGGAAGGGCTCGGCCATAAATGTGTGCGCGCTCCTCCTTCAGCAGCCGACTTGATGACGATTTTTGGTCTACATGGTATCTTATCATTTGCCTATAGATCCAACTAGAGCGTGGCCGAGTTGGCATAAGTTCAAATGGTTTGACGAAAATGATAAATATCTTTGATTTCGCTCGGCCGTGTTATTCTTCTCACGCACTTAATCCTCGACTGTGTGATCTCGTGTGCTTCGTTGATGATTGTAATATCCGGCTTGTACGGATTTTTGGATATATTATGTTATATTATTATTTCATTATTTAATGGCATTTTTGGTAAATATGTCAAATCAGGTCCGTTTCACAAAAAGAAAGCGTCATTACGATTCTAACAAATAATAAGAATTTTAAGGAATTTACGGGAATTTTCGGAGACCAAACACTATGTTCCGAGTAAATACACTTTTCGTTATGTAAAAGACGTTCTCGTAAAAATAGTAAACGAGGTCCGAATTGCGAACGGACAGTTTTAATAAGTCTCAAATAATAAGTTGGATATATTGGTGAAATATGGAGACTTGGTGAATCCAAATCGTTGGACGATTAACGAACCGAACGACGAAACAAATATAAAATATGTAGTAAGGGCAAAATGGTCATTTTACAAACCAAATTTTATTAAAATCCTCAAACTTCTTCTTCCTTCTCCATTTTCACGCCAGAACACATTTTCTTCTTTCTTCCTCGCGAAACCCTCCCTGCCCGCGGCGACATCCGACGATCCGACCTCCGTTTCTCCTCCCGTTCGTTCTGTTTCCTTCACGTTTCTTCCTCCAATCGACGTTCTAGGTAAGTCTCTATAGTTTTCGAGCGTTAAGTTTCGGTTTTCATAGAGTTATACGTTTAGGTTTACGATTAGGGTTTTGGAAAAAAATGAGATTTAGGGTTCGTAATTAATAGGTTAGCCTTGAATAAGTATCTATTGAACGTATTAAACGTTATTGGACGAAGTTGGATCAATTCGTGAAAAAGTTTAAAATCCGAGAATTTTAGGATTTTCAGAAAAGTTCGTAATTCGAGAATTGAGGTGCCGAGCGTAAATTTCTCAAATAAATGGCTCTATGAAATGGACTAAAACTTTAGAAAGCCCTTAGTCAAGGTCTTGACAATTTGGAAGTTTATTAACTTAAACTTGTTTTAACGTCAATCCTTTTAAATTGCTTAGGTGAAACAGCGCTCGTGGACGGAGCTTGAGCTGCTTTGGACACGAGGTAAGTTCTCGTGATCTTCTTTGGCCGATTAGCCTACACCGTACGTCGTGTCGTCTCGAGGAGTTTTGGAGATGCGTTTGTTTAATTGTATCTGGTTTGGGTAGTTAGGTTTTAGGAGTTTATAGTTTACGCTTTACAGTCCTGATGGTATATATTATTGCTTGTTTACTGTTTGTTTATTGTATGATATTGAACTGTTCACGCATCACTTGTTTTAAAGAAAAGCATGAAAATGAACTTTCGCACAGAGTTTTAAAGATAACGTAAAGCATAGCACGGGCCGAAAGGCGTATTGAGCATAGTATTGGCCGAAAGGCGTATTGGCCGAAAGGCGTATTGTATTGGTCATGCGAGGTGGGGCTCAGGCACGGCTGTACGTGTCGTAAGCGTGCACCCCCCGCCTCTAGCTGGAAAGAGTAGTCCGCCCGCTGGATGAGCTCTCTCTGGTTAGAGGGATAGGATCTCGGTGACACCTATTGAGCATTGCATAGTAAGATAAAATAAAGCATGGTTTATCGAACTCATACGCACAGCATGCATTGCATTTACGTAGAACTTACTGGGATTTTATCTCATAGTGTATATGTATGGTGTAGGTGACATAGACTTCGAGGTACCAGGTGAGGACGATGTCCCTCTACCTGAGGCATGATACAGTTGACGGAGGATGGCTGTGGTGGTGTGCTGGCGCAGTCGAGGCTTAACTGACCCGTGGGAAGTATGTATAGAGCTTTGAGGGTTGTTGGGATATTTTGAGCTAATAACTTTATAGACATTATAGGACGTTGATAGAATATGTATAGGATGTTTAAGTAATGACATTTGTTTTGAAATTCTGGAATTGTTTGGTTGTTTAAATTAAATGTTATGAAATGTTTTGAAATGTTATAGGTTTGATACGGATAGGCTCGATTTTTAGAGCTATCCACGCCATTTGTTTTTAGGAAGTTTTGTCTCGTATTGAGGTACGTTTGAATCGTATGTTTAGTGTTTTTAGAATGTGAAGGAGAAAGAAGAATGTGCTCTCTGGAATCGGATTCCAGAGAGTGAAGTATTTGCTCTCTGGAAATCCCAGAGAGCAAAGGTGCTGGTCGCTGCTGTGCAGCGACTGGGCGCTGCGACATGCAGCGCCCGATCGCTGCACAAGTGCAGCGACTGGGCGCTGCACAATGCAGCGCATGCTGCGACTGGGCGCTGCAATTAGCAGCGCCCAGTCGCTGCTCCTTTTCGAGGGCAGAATTCCAATTCTGCCCTCCCTCATTTTAAATAGTTTTAATTGTTTATTAAATGTTTTATTAATAGTTTATATTTATTTTAAATGGTTTTAAACTTAGATTTTTATTTCCGATTTCGATTCTGGTTTCAATTTCGGTTTAGGTTCCGCCTAGAGTCTATATAAAGATATTGGGATAATAAATAAATAAATAAATAAATAATAATAATAATAATAAAATAGTACGGAATTACGGGTACAGTATTGGGGTCGTTACAATGATTGTGACAAAGGTCGGGTTGACTTTTCCGTGCATGAGTAGTCCAAGCCCATCCTTGTGTAATTCTTCCAATAGGCCTCTTTCAATGGTGATCTTGTAGCTAGTACTTGTAAATATAATCATCGCATTGGTCCTTGCATGTGCGCGCCTCCCTTAGTTTCGGTTGTAAGTCTTTATGACCGAATAAATCAAGTGACAAACCATGGCCAACCAAACTATCCTAATCTAAATGCATTCTTGATTTAAAGAAAAACAAGAAGGCCAATGTTCTCCAAAAGAAAATACAAAGAAAAATTTCAATGTTCGCCCCAAAAAAACATATAAGATAATTTGGTTACATAGTGTTTATTTTGGGAAGACAAATTCCCTCTTCCTTGTGACTTGAATTCGGGGTAATTTTTATGAGAGCACGTGCAAAGGTTTATTCATGTCCATAGAGTTTGGCTCCCACTTTAAGTTAGCAAAATTTTTCATGTCTGCAAAACTAGCAAATGTGTTAGTTAAATTATTAAGAGAAGAACTTACATTGCCTTGGGAACGGGTTATCGACCTCTGTGGCATATCAATATCCAAGTTTTAATACAAGTTATACAATCAAGGTCAAAAATCAATTTTTTGATGTGTCAAGCATTTAGATCGTTTTCTAAAATACAGATGTCAAGCACTTATATCGTTTTCTAAAATATTATTTTACGACATGTCCTAGTATAAAATAATTGTCCATTTTTTTTGGTTATTTAGTTTTTATATTATCTATGTACTTTTCACTACAAATATTTTCATTTGAGCATGGACATTTAAATTCTTTGGTAATTTATTGGACCTGGTTTGGCTAGTTTTTTTTGGTCACTGACTTTATTTATTAATAACGTATTATGATGTTTTGGGTGGGTCATTTCCCGTTATGTATTAGGTCCTTCGTGGGTCATGACAGGTATAGTCCTATATGATCATATCATGTAAAATATAATCTTATATTCCTACATATAAAGTCGAGACGTGAATGTACTTTGTTAAAGAGATGAACTGTAAAAACAAAATTTTTCTAATTTTTAAGAATTTCTAAATTAAATTTTTGGATTGTTAATGGTCAATGAGTCATGGATTGACTTTTTTTGTCGTGTTATGATCACATTGGAATTTTTGGTAAATTGGTCAATTCGATAATTTGAAAAGTTATCGTGTGGTCAAATTGAGGGAATTAGATTCGAGTAATTTTAAATGCATCTCGAGTAAGAAATTGGGTGAAGTGCGAAATTTTGGGGAAGTGGGAATTAAAGAGTTTATTTAATATATAAAATATATTAATTTATATTTCATATATTGAACTATTTTTTTAAATAATTTTATTAAATAAAAGAGGTAGGAAACCTTACCCCCTTTGTAACACAGAGGCTCTTAGAAAAGGGGTCGTGTATCCCACAAATAAGGCTCAAAGTGCTCGGGTGAAAAGTGTTGCAGAAAATCGAAATTAAAGAGAGCAAAAATGGAAAAATAAATGCAAGAAAATGAAGGTGGTGGTGTGTGCTATGATGGCCGAATTTTAGAGGTGATAAAATGGAAGAAATGCAAATGAAAAATGACAAGATGAAGGTGGAATGTGTGTGTGAAAACCATGAAGAGAAATGTGATGGAGATGAAGAGAAAAATGCAAGAAATTAAAGAGTGAGGTTTGTGGAAGTGATGGCCAAAAATAAAGGTGATAAGTGTGTGAAAATGTGATGGAAATGAAGAAGATGGAAATATCCTTGGCAGACCCGAGGAGCTATCTCACGTTTGAGCTCTCGGGTGCACATTTTCTTGGAGGAAAACGACTACCATAGGCCTAGGTTTTCTTCCTTGAAACCCTTGCTCTCAAGAGAACAAGGTGAAGGAAAATAAGAGCTAGCCTAGCAACCTTGAGCTATGATAGCAATGGAGGACCACTCCACTGCAACACCCGAAGGTTCTTCTAACACGTAGTTAGGGAAATAGTAATTTCATAAATGAGCAAAAGTTCTTTTACATGCACCAATGCTATGCATTTATAGGCAACCTAAGGTGGATTAGGGTTTGGCAAGGTTGAAAGGAGAAATGGTGGCCCTTGGATGAAGATTCAATCGGATGGATAGGAGGGAGCAAGCCGCGCGCACGCCCATCAGCTGATGCCCAGCAGCATGCCATGTCATCAATCCAGGTTTGCACCTATCGGGTGGAGGAGAAGCTGTTATGCGCTCGCTAATTGACGGTCAAGACGCTGCCCGGGTGCGCGCTATCAACGGCGCTAAGCGACCCGCGCGCCTCGCTGCAGCTCGCGCATCACGCTCCTGCCCGCACCTCTCGCGCCTGCCTGCGTCTCACGTTGAAGCCTGCACGCGCTTGCCCAGTGTTGCTCTGCCTGCCCCCGCTCGCCGGATCGATGGTCCAGCACCCAAACTTGATCAACGGCCAAATTTTGCCATGTCATTAAGCCATGTGACCACCCACATTTGTACCTGCAATTTCATACCTTAAAATATGGGTTCTTCCTTGGGCTAAGGTTTTCTTAGGGCTCGATTTGTTGAGGTGCTTTTAACATTTGTGGGCAATAATCCACCCACATACATCTAACCCTAACCACACAATCTAATGCATGATGCAAATATAATAATCCATACAAAAAAGCTAATTGTTGTGCCCCGTAGGCCCATTACACGATCCCAGACCCGAGGCCACACTTTATCTAACACACTTGTCTCTTTTGCAGGTCATGGTTCGTGTGAAGACTTGGAGGACACCGTGGATGACTTGAAGTGGGAGATTAAAGATGGGGACGTCTATCAACCAAAGCATCTCATCATGTGGAAAGACTAAAGAGGCACCTTAATGCTCACATGGGAATTTGTCTTCCCGAGCTTTGATATTTGTTGCTTTTTTTTAAATTTTGAACTTATTGGCAAACGTTGGCCTTCTTGTTTAAACTTTATTAGATGAATGTTAGGATTAGATGAATGTTAGAATTAGTTAGTGGCTTGGTTTATGCCTTGGCCCATTGAAGTTGAAGACTTGCCTCAAGCCCAAATGATGGTCCATCAAACCCCTCCAAGACCAAGCCCACCATTAGGTCTATATATTCATGGCATTGGTGTTTGTAACTTTTTTGGATGATTTTTATGAGCACCCACAGATTTATCTCTCAATAGAAGAAAGCTTGGAGCAAGGAGTTTGTAACGACCTGACCAGTCGTGTAGTCCTCACCCAACAGGCCCAGGCACTGCCACGTGGTAGCCACACAGCCCCACCACGTGTACTCACGATCTTGCCCCACTACCTGGTTTAATGGGAGTTTTTGCCTTCCCTAGGATTAGAACTGGCTCCCAGGCATCATAACCACAAGTTCACCATCCCTGGTACCATGTTTTTCACCAGCACACATCTCACTCACTTCACAAGACTCACCTAAAATTTCGTTAAATTCCGAGCACGTTTAGTATTTCGTTTGCATTATTTATTCTCGGATTTGTCAGTTTTGTGTCACCCGAGAATTAACGGTCTTCTTCGAGTTCTTGAGTCCTATTTACAGGTCGGAGCTCAACACTAATGTATGCCAAATAAGTTTGAAAATAAAATTACACATTTAGAAGGTCGGGAAGACAAATTTCCATAGGCCATTTGGTGATTCCTTCCTTGTGTTCCACGTGCATTCTTCTAACATAATTATTCCTACAAAAAGAGAACACGTAATAAGTAGAGAGATTAGATAATGCAAGGGATTTTACTAAATTTCTTTTTGCATGCAACCCGAGGCATGTTACTTTGTGTTTCCTTGTCACCGCACGGAAGAGAGGGAAGGGAATTTTTGTGAGAACTGTCGAGCTCTAAGGCTAGACACGCATTCGTAGGACTCTGGGCATCTACATTTGTGAAGGATCTTCGAACAATTATAAGTTTTCAACCTCCGATTTTAAGTCCAAAGTTTATGAATTTTACGAGAAATTGGATTCAAGCATAGAAACTAGAATTTATGGTTAGTTTATGATATATTGGAGTAGATTTAAAGTTTATTTAAGTTATTGCAATTGGTAGTGAAGATCGGCGAATGGGAGCGATTTTTATGACTTCTTCGTCACTGGAAAATTGCCCAAGTGTTGACCGCTATGGAGGTTGGTCAACACTTCAAACCCAGCGCTAAAACATAGAAGTACAAGTTTTAACAGCTTGAAGAAAGTGTTGACAACGTGCATTTTTATTTCTTAAAGGTGTCGACACTTCAGAAGTAAGTGTCGACCGCTAGTGCATTTGGGTTAAAACCTTCAAGGTATGAAGTGTCGACCGCTAGGATGAAATGTCAACTGAGAGCATTAAAGTGTCGACCGATGGTATGAAGTGTCGACCGCGGCCAAACCTGAATGTTCTAAGTGTCGACCTGTGGGTCGACCTCAACTTATAATTCTCTCCCTAAAGTGTCAACCACACAATTTTTATTTTTGGAAAATAAAAATTTTCCTCGACGAGGTTCATGATCGTTTATTGTGACGACCCCGACCCCGACCTCGCGTCGGTGCCGCCACGACCTGTACCGTGCGTGCATACATACATACATGTGTGTTACCCTCGCCCATTCTCACTTAAATTTTTTTTCTTTCTTTATCTTTCATTGCATTCTTTGTTTCCTTTCCTTTTCATTTGTTTAATCATTAGAGAACGGACTCGGGCTTTCAATCCATATCTAGACATTTGGGCTCTAACCAAACCTTAAAGTTCGTCAACGTTTACATCACTAAAACGAGGTTAAAACCATTTCTTTTGGAAATGTGTTGACTCGCTTTTTGGGTCTTTAAAGTCCTTTAAAATATTTGGGGATCGCTCGTCAAATACATTTAAAAAGTATCATAAAAGGTCGGGTTAAAACGTGTTTTGTCGGAAACGTGAATCAATGTTTGAAATTGATAGGTTGAGCTTAGTTATGCCTCTAATGGACGTATTGATAGTTGTCGGAGCTTAGTTTATCGATTTGTTGAGGTGTATTGAAGACTTGGTTAAGTTGGAGCTTAAAAACCTCCATTAATGGAGTTTTTGAAATATCGAGCGCGAATTGCTCGATAAAATGCCTCAACGAACTAAAATAGAGTTTAGGAGATTTTTTTTCTTTAATTAGGACATAGCAATTTTGGAAGTTTGAAGATTTAGGCTCGGTTTAACGTCGTATATTGTGAAATGCATAGGTGAACAAACGCTTGTGGACGGAGCTCGATGTGCAACAACGTGAGGTAAGTTCTTGTGACTTACTCTGACCGATAGGCCTACACCATATGTCAAAGTCGTTTCGAGGAACCTTGAGGATTGTTTGTTTAAATTGTTTTGGGGTTTCAGTAGTTAGAATTAGTTGTTTTAATATGTTGTTTATTTATCGTCTTGATGGTACACATGTGATTGTTTACTTTATGTTATATTTGAACTGTTCATGCATCACGGTTTTAAAAATGATATGAAAATGAATTTACGCACGGATTTCATGATAAAAACATGCATGTAAAGGCAAGTAAAGTATCACAGTAAACAACCATGACATGGGGTTATCGGGGATGACGTTCAGACCTGGCGTTCCGTGGTGAGCGGGTTTCCCTCCCTTAAGATGGTGTGGGCTGTCTAATCGCTTGACGTGCCCTATCCATCTGTCGAGCGTTTCCGATAACCATAGACTGACACGTACGGATATATGCATTGACATGGACGGTTTTCATAGTACAGAGCATACATGATCATGCATTAGCATTTACGTAGGGCTTACTGAGATTTTTATCTCATAGGTGTCTTTTATGGTGTAGGTGATTTCGAGACAGGTGAGGATGATGTCCCTCCGCCTGAAGTATGAGCACGTTGAGGAATGATGGCTCGCGGGAGTGCGCTAGCATTCGGGGCGTGATTTTGACCTGTGGGGCGCGTAGGTAAATATTTTGGGGATTTGATAGATGAAGAATAGGTGAATTGTATAGTTGATATTTTAGGATGTTTGGATTTGATAGTATTTTGTTGAATTTTCAATGTTTTTCAAATAGTGGGAATGTTAAACTTTTAAACGGAACCATGCGATTTGTTTTCACGAAATTGGTTATGTTCGATTGTGTTTTGAGTCGGTGAATAGGTCCTTAATAGCGTGTGTAATGTATGCGAGAGACGGGGTTATAATATGGAAGTATGAAGAAGGAATGAGAAAAGGAAAGAGTGTGTGGTTGTGTTGTGTGTTGTGAGTGTATGAAGTGCAGGGCGTGAGAAATATAGGAGGAAAGGAAGAGCGCTCTCTGGAAAATTTCCAGAGAGCGTGGCGATTGCTCGCCACAGAATGGTGAGCAATCGCCACCTATTGCCTGGCGATCGCTAGGCGAAGTGGTAATCGCCTATTGGCGATTGCTCGCCATGAGCAATAGCCTATTGGCGATTGAGCAGGCGATTGCTCGCCACTTTATGGCGAGCAATCGCCACCTCCTCTGCCGCCGATTGAAAAACCAAAAAAAAAAAAAGATAAATATAATATGTTTTATTTTTAAATTGTTTTAATTGTTAGTTAAATTGTTTTAAGTATATTTAATTGATTTCAATTCAGTTTTCGAACAACTTGATTTCTATTTCAAGTCTGATTTCGATTTTAAAAGTTTTATTTCCGCTCGAAAGTCAGATTTACAGTTTGTACGCATAAAAATGAAAAATTTTATACGGGAAACTAAGGGTTACGGGTAAGAGTCTCTACAGTTATGGTATCAGAGCCCCCGGGTTTTAAAAACGGTTTTGTAGACTGCACGACTGCTCAGCCACTACGCGGACATCCTTCATCAACTGTAAGTACGTTTAATTGCTTTATTTAAATTCGATTTCTTGGGATTATTGTTTTGACTTGTATAGGAGTTTTAGAAAATGGTTCGCGATAGAGATGCTCGAGACGATGCCATAGATAGACTGACAGACTTACTCGATCGTCAATCCCAGCACATGGATCGACAAGCACAACAAATCACGGACTTAGTTCGTGAGAATCGGAGGGCCCAAGAGATAGTTGTCCCTAATGGTCAAAGCATGGAGAGATTTCAAAAGCTAAGACCTCCGATATTCGACGGGCAATCTACGGACCCCTCTATTGCTGAGGATTGGGTTCGAAAAATGGAGGATATGTTGGCGTATGCCAAAGTGGACAATGCCGAGAAAGTTGAGTGCGTCACATTCCACCTAGCACTGGATGCCCGGTCTTGGTGGGATTCTATTAAGGCTACAACGGACGTGGCGCTGATGAGGTGGGAACGGTTTAAGACCGTGTTCTTTGACAAATATTTCAGTCGTACGGTGAGGGCGGCAAAAAGGGCTGAGTTTATGCAATTGAAACAGACTAGTACGGTGGCAGAGTATATAAGAAAATTTGAAGCTTTATCCAAGTTTGCACCGCGCCTGGTCAGTGATAATGAAGAAAAGGTGCAAAAATTTATGGATGGACTGAACAGGGAGATCCGAAAGAACATTATAGTGTCTGGTATTCTAGATGTGCCTTATGAGGAAATTGCAGCGAGAGCCCTGGAGTTCGAAGCTGCTGAGTTGACATGCGTTAAGCCTAGAGAACCTGCTAAGGGCTTCTTTCGCAAGATTCAGCCTCAGGAACGGAATCGAGGCTGGCAACCCAGAGGACAACAACAACGGGGCGTCAAAAGGCCTCATGAAGGAGGAGGCGATCAAGGTAAGGGGAAACAAGTCCAAGGGGCTGCACAGAAACCTGTTTGTCCAAAGTGCCAGAAGGAACATTATGGCACTTGTCGGTTGGGCACGAACAGTTGTTATAGATGTGGAGAGATCGGTCATTTTGCTCAGAACTGTCCGAGAGCGGCTACCAATCAGAGAACAGTTATGCCGAGAATCTTCGCGTTTATCGAGCCCGGAGATGTTGATGATGAGGCACAACCATCTGCCATAGCAGGTACTATTCTAGTCATGGGTGTGCCAGTGTTTTCTTTGATAGATACAGGAGCTACGCACTCCTTCATTTCAACTGCTTGCATGATTAGATTGGGGCTAGTATCTGAGTTAGTTGAGTGTGAGTATCGAGTAATGCTGCCTTCGAGAGCGAATATGCAGTCTGATCGGGTTTTCCAGGGCAACGTCGTCACTGTGGGAAACAACACCCTCTATGCCCGGTTGATAGTTATGGGTATAGAGGTGTATGATCTTATTTTGGGGATGGATTGGCTTGCACGCCATTGCGCCACAATTGACTGCGGGTCTGGGATGGTGACTTTCTGCCCCCCGAACAAAGTTGAGTTTACTTTTCAGGCAATGAAAAGGTTAAGCGGGCTACCTGCTACTCATTCGATGATAGCCATAGAACAGTTTAAAGATGGGTGCTCGATTTTTGTTGCCACAGTGATTGATACTCGACTACTTGATAAATCGAAACCGGATGATCTTCCAATTGTTAAGGAATTCTCAGAGATTTTTCTCGACGATCTTCCCGGACTACCGCCTGATCGGGAAATCGAGTTTGTAATTGATGTTTATCCGAGTTTAGCACCTGTATCCAAGAATGCGTATAGATTGGCGCCTGCTGAATTGAAGGAGCTGAAGTCATAGTTGGAGGAATTATTAGACAAAGGGTTTATTCGACCCAACTTTTCTCCTTGGGGTGCGCCAGTCCTATTTGTGAAGAAAAAGGACGGAACTCTCAGGATGTGCGTTGATTATCGAGAGTTAAATAAATTGACCGTGAAAAACAAGTATCCACTGCTCCGAATTGACGATCTATTTGACCAACTGTAGGGTGCCCGAGTGTTTTCTAGGATTGACCTACGCTCGGGTTATTATCAGTTGAAGGTCCGAAAAGAAGATATTGAAAAGACAGTGTTTTGAACGAGGTATGGACATTACAAATTTCGTGTGATGTCTTTTGGACTTACGAATGCTCCTGCAGCGTTTATGGATATGATGAACCGCGTCTTCAAAGAGTATTTAGACAGATTCGTCGTAGTTTTTATAGATGACATCCTGGTCTATTCTAAAACAAAGGAGGAGCATGAGGATCATTTACGGGTTGTTCTTAAGATTTTGTGCCAGCATCAATTGTATCCGAAGTTTTCCAAGTGTGAATTCTGCCTTGATCAAGTAAGTTTTCTTGGTCATATCATATCTCAGGAGGGAATCTCAGTTGATCCAGCTAAAATCGAGGTTGTCAAGCAATGGCCACGACCTAAGAATGTACGAGAGGTACAAGGGTTTCTTGGTTTGGCTGGATATTACAGAAAGTTCATTGAGGGATTTTCAAAGATAGCCGTCCCTCTATCCCGATTGACAAGGAAGAATGAGAAGTTCGTATGGTCGCCTGCATGCGAGAAGAGCTTTGTGGAGCTGAAACAGAGATTGACTACGGCTCCAGTGCTTACACTGCCAGTCGAGGGTGATAAGTTCAGTATTTACTGTGATGCCTCAAGAATCGGACTGGGATGTGTATTAATGCAGGAAGGCAAAGTCATTGCTTATGCTTCTAGACAGTTGAAGCCATATGAGCAAAACTATCCGACACACGACCTTGAGCTTGCAGCGGTGGTTTTTGCGTTAAAAATCTGGAGACACTATCTGTATGGGCAACAGTGCGAGGTGTTTTCAGATCACAAGAGTTTAAAGTACCTATTTACGCAGAAAGAACTTAACATGCGACAGCGAAGGTGGTTAGAGTTCGTTAAAGATTACGATTTTGAAATTAAATACCACCCGGGGAAGGCAAATAAAGTCGCTGATGCCTTGAGCCGAATGCCTACTACGAGCCAACCTTCACTTGCATCTATGTCGGTAATGTTGAGGTCTGAGATTGAGAAGTTCGATGTAGATATTGTGGCAGAATTGTCCAGCATGCTTACTAACATTTCTCTTAGACCGACGATTTTGGACAGAATACGGGTGGCTCAACAAAACGATTCGAAGTGTGAAAGGTATCGGATGAGCATGACATCTGAAGATTCATCTGACTTTAACCTATCGGATGATGGAGTACTGAAATTTAGGCACAGGTGGTACGTGCCTAATGATGATGAGCTGAAAAATGAGATCTTAACTGAGGCACATTCCTCAACGTATTCAGTGCATCCGGGAAGCACCAAAATATATAGAGACTTGAGACAACATTTTTGGTGGCCTAACATGAAGAGAGAAATTGCCAGGTACGTGGAAACCTGCCTGATTTGCCAACAGGTTAAGGCAGAGCATCAAAGGCCAGCCGGAACCTTACAGCCACTGCCTATTCCAGAGTGGAAATGGGAGCATATATCCACAGATTTCATAGTTGGACTCCCGAGAACAACAAAGGGGCACGATGGTATATGGGTGATTGTGGATCGTTTGACAAAGACGGCTCACTTCCTGCCAGTGAAAATGACTTATTCTATGGATCAGCTAGCTGAGTTGTACGTACAGGAGATTGTCAGACTACACGGAGTGCCCATCTCTATTGTTTCTGATAGAGATGCCAGATTTACTTCAAAGTTTTGGAAGAGTTTACATAAGGCGATTGGAACTCAGTTGAATTTTAGCACGCCATTTAATCCTCAGACTAACGGACAGACAGAAAGAACAAATCAGATTCTGGAGGATATGCTTAGAGCTTGCATGCTAGAGTTTCAGGGCTCGTGGAGCCGATATCTGCCATTGATTGAATTTTCGTACAACAACAGCTTCCAGGCTACTATTGGCATGGCTCCGTATGAGGCGCTGTATGGTCGAAAATGCAGGTCTCCACTATATTGGGATGAGGTAGGCGAAGCTAGCATTGTTGGCCCAGATATTTTGCAACAAATAGCAAAGAAGATTGTTGTTATTAGACAACGCATAGAGATTACACAAAGCTGCCAAAAGAGTTATGCTGACACCAGACGGAGAGAATTACAGTTCAAGGAAGGTGACGAGGTGTATTTAAAGATTTCTCCGTTCAAAGGCGTTATGCGATTTGGGAGGCGAGGCAAGTTGAACCCTCGTTTTGTGGGGCCATTCCCTATTCTGAAGAGGATTGGGACCATGGCGTACAAGTTACAACTCCCGGCATCTATAGAAGGTATTCACGATGTGTTCCACGTGTCTATGCTCAGAAAGTGTATACGCAATCCATCACACGTCGTTGAAACAAGGGAGATTGAAGTGCAACCAACGCTGACCTACGAGGAAAGGCCAGTACGAATCCTAGAGTCTTCCATCAAGGTGTTGCGAAATAAGGAGATTCCTCTGGTAAAGGTTTTGTGGAGGAACCATGATGTAGAAGAGGCTACTTGGGAGAGACAACAAGACATGATGTTGAAATATCCCGAATTATTTGTATAACCAAATTTTGAGGACAAAATTTAAATAAGGTGGGTGGAATGTAACACCCGGCTTTACGGGATTTAATATTATTCCAATATTATCGGCATTTTTGTAAATACATCAAATTAAGTCTGTTTTACGAACGGAAAGTTTTAATGAAGCCGTAATAATAAGTTGGAATTTGTGGTGAAATATGATAATTTTGGAAAATCGGATCGTTAGTTAAATAATGAGACAATTGGAGGAATAAATAGAAATCAAATGGAAGGGCAATCTAGTAATTGTCAAACCAAATTTAATTAAAATAAAAAAACTCCTTTCTTTCCCCTCACCCAGGCCAATTTCATTTCTTCCTCTCCCTCACCGCGCGATTCATTCTCCGCCCTTACGGCGATTCTCCTCTCCATGGTCGAAGCTTGTCCTCCGGCGACTCGAGTCTTCACGTTTCTCTTCCATCATCGCTCTCTAGGTAAGGCTCGACACTTTTGGAACGTTAGGTATTGATTTCTAAGGTTTAAAACGATTAGGGTTCGTTAGGGTTTTTGTCAGAAACGTGAATCAATGTTTGAAATTGATAGGTTGATCTTAGTTATGCCTCTAATGGACGTATTGATAGTTGTCGGAGCTTAGTTTATCGATTTTTTGAGGTGTATTGATGACTTGGATAAGTTGGAGCTTAAAAACCTCAATTAATGGAGTTTTTGAAATATCGAGCGCGAATTGCTCGATGAAATGCCTCAACGAACTAAAATAGAGTTTAGGAGATTTTTTTCTTTAGTTAGGACATAGCAATTTTTGAAGTTTGAAGATTTAGGCTCGGTTTAACGTCGTATATTGTGAAATGCATAGGTGAACAAACGCTCGTGGACGGAGCTCGGTGTGCAACAACGCGAGGTAAGTTCTCGTGACTTACTCTGGCCGATAGGCCTACACCATATGTCAAAGTCGTTTCGAGGAACCTTGAGGATTGTTTGTTTAAATTGTTTTGGTGTTTGGGTAGTTAGAATTAGTTGTTTTTATATGTTGTTTATTTATCGTCTTGATGGTACACATGTGATTGTTTACTTTATGTTATATTTGAACTGTTCATGCATCACGGTTTTAAAAACGATATGAAAATGAATTTACGCACGGATTTCATGAAAAGAACATGCATGTAAAGGCAAGTAAAGTATCACAGTAAACAACCATGACATGGGGTTATCGGGGATGAGGTTCAGACCTGGCGTTCCGTGGTGAGCGGGTTTCCCTCCCTTCAGATGGTGTGGGCTGTCTAATCGCTTGACGTGCCCTATCCATCTATCGAGCGTTTCCGATAACCATAGACTGACACGTACGAATATATGCATTGACATGGACGGTTTTCATAGTACAGAGCATACATGATCATGCATTAGCATTTACGTAGGGCTTACTAAGATTTTTATCTCATAGGTGTCTTTATGGTGTAGGTGATTTTGAGACAGGTGAGGATGATGTCCCTCCGCCTGAAGTATGAGCACGTTGAGGAATGATGGCTCACGGGAGTGCGCTGGCAGTCGGGGCGTGATTTTGACCCGTGGGGGGCGTAGGTAAATATTTTGGGGATTTGATAGATGAAGAATAGGTGAATTGTATAGTTGATATTTTAGGATGTTTGGATTTGATAGTATTTTGTTGAATTTTCAATGTTTTTAAAACAGTGGGAATGTTAAACTTTTAAACGGAACCATGAGGTTCGTTTTCACGAAATTGGTTATGTTTGATTGTGTTTTGAGTCGGTGAATAGGTCCTTAATAGCGTGTGTAATGTATGCGAGAGACGGGGTTATAATATGGAAGTATGTTATGTAAATTGTAATGGCACGTGAAGAAGGAATGAGAAAAGGAAAGTATAGCGACCCTAATACTGTACCCATATTTCCGTACTATATATATATTTTTTTTTTATAAACTTTAAATAAACTCTAAGCTTTTTAATAAATTGCGGAACCCTAACCGAAATCAAAACCAGAATCGAAATCGGAATTTAAATCTAACATTTAAAACACTTAAACAATTAAAACTATTTAATAAAACAATAATTAAAATTAATTTACAATTAAAACAGAAGAGAGGGCAGAATTGACATTCTGCCGAGGGAAAGAGCAGCGCCCGATCGCTGCATTGGCAGCACTCGATCGCTACACGCCTCACGCCCAGTTGCCTTTGCTTCATTATAAAATGCTCTCTGGAATTCCAGAGAGCAGACACTAAATCAACACTCTCTGGAATCCGATTCCAGAGAGCACACCTCATATACATTTAGCTTAAACTCGACCAACTTACAGCGGACTTTGCGAAATCCAACTGCGTGGATAGCTCTAAAAACCGAGCATATCCGTAACAATCCTAAAATCATCAAAATATTCTCATGACATTTAATTAACAGTTTAAACCAAAACATTTGAAACATTACACATAAAACTTATCAACTACCAGTAGCAAGCATCCTAAAATGTTCTATACAACTATCAACTCAAAATATCTCAATAATCCCAAAATCTATACATATTCCCCCATGGGTCGGTTAAGCATCAACTGCGCCAGCACACCACCGCAATCATCCTCCGTCAACTAGACTCAAGCCTCAAGAGGAGGGATCTCATCCTCACCCTGGTTCCTCGATATCTAGATCACCTACACCATACATATACACACTATGAGATGAAATCCCAGTAAGCTCTACGTAAATGCAATGCATGTTGTGCGAAGTGAGTTCAATAATCATGTATGTTTTCTTTACTATGCAATGCACGATAGGTGTCACCGAGATCCTATCCCTCTAACCAGAGAGAGCTCATCCAGCGGGCGGACTACTCTTTCTAGCTAGAGGCGGGGGGTGCACTCTTACAAGACGTACAGCCGTGCTTGAGCCCCACCTCGCGTGACCAATACGCCTTTCGGCCAATGCTATGCTTTATGTTATCTTTAAAACTCTGTGCGGAAGTTCATTTTCATGCTTTTCTTTAAAACAAGTGATGCGTGAACAGTTCAATATCTTAAAGTAAACAAACAATAACGTGTACCATCAAGACAGTAAAGCGTAAACTATAAACCCCTAAAACCTAGCTACCCAAACCAAGTACAATTAAACAAGAGCATCTCCAAAACTCCTCGAGACGACATTCGACGTACGGTGTAGGCCAATCGGCCAAAGAAGATCACGAGAACTTACCTCGTGTCCAAAGCAGCTCAAGCTCCGTCCACGAGCGTTGTTTGTCTGAAGCAAAACACAATATTCGCCGTTAAAACTAATTTAAGGTACTTAACGTCCAAATAAATAAAACCTTAACTAAAGAAATTTCCTATAACTTTAATTCAATTCATCGTGCTATTCTATTGGACAATACTCGCTCAGCACCTTAAATTTCAATTTACGAGTTTTTCCCTAAATCTCGAAAATCCCTAATTTTTAACTTTCGCCCTAAATCAATCAAATTCGTCCAATAACGTTCAATACGTCCAATTATACTTTATTACGGCAAACCTATTAATTACAAACCCTAAATCTCATTTTTAATCGAAAACCTAACGAAAACCCTAAACGCAAAACTCTACGAAACTCAAAGTTTAACGCTCTCAAACTTTAGAATCATACCTAGAGCGTTGATTGGAGGAGAAAGCGTGAAGGAAACGGAACGAATGGAGGTCGGATCGTCGAAGAAATCGCCGCGGCAGAGGAGAAGCCGAGAGGGTTTGCTCTCTGGAAATCGAAGAAGGCAGGGAAGAATGAAGAAAGAAATAGATTTAGGTTATTTTTATAAAATTTGATTTGGCAAATCACCAAAATGCCCCTCCATAGTTTTTATATTCGTTTTGTCATTCGGTTCGTTAATCGTCTAGCTATTCGGTTTCTTCCAAACTCCTTACTTCACCCATAAGTCCAACTTAATATCTAGGATTTAATAAAACTGTCCGTTCGCAATTTGGACCTTGTTTGCTATTTTTACGATAACGTCTTTCACATTACGAGAAATGTATTTACTCGGAATATAACGTTTATTCTCCGAAAATTCCCATAATTTTCTTAAAATTCCTGTTAATCGTTAGGATCGTAATGACGCTTTCCTTTCGTGAAACGGACCTGATTTGACATATTTACCAAAAATGCCATTATATAATAAAATAATAATATAATATATTAAATCCGAAATCCGTACAAGCCGGGTATTACATTCCACCCACCTTATTTAGAATTTTGTCCACAAAATTAAATTATACAAACAAATCAGGATACTTAGCCATCATATCCTGCTGTTGTTCCCACGTCGCTTCTTCCACCTCATGATTTCGCCATAGAACTTTAACTAGCGGAATTTCTTTGTTGCGCAAAATCTTGATGGAAGTCTCCAAAATACGTACCGGCCTCACCTCATAGCTCAAGGTAGGCTGTACCTCGATCTCTGTAGCCTCCACGATATGCGACGGATCGCGCAATCACTTCTGAAGCATGGATACATGAAATACGTCGTGGACAGCCTCCATAGAAGTCGGAAGCTGCAATCTGTATGCTAACTTCCCGATCCTCTTTAGAATAGGAAAGGGCCCCACATAACGAGGGTTTAGCTTACCCCTCCTTCCAAATCTCGCAATGCCCTTGAAGGGAGAAACTTTGAGATACACCTCATCACCTTCTTCGAACACTAGCTCTCTCCGTCTAGTGTCAGCATAGCTCTTTTGTCGGCTCTGAGCTACCTCGATACGCTGTCGGATAATGGCAATCTTCTCTACCTTCTGCTGTAGAATCTCAGGACCCACGATGCTGGCCTCGCCAACCTCGTCCCAATATAACGGAGATCTACATTTCCGACCATACAAAGCCTCGTACGGTGCCATGCCAATGGTAGCCTGGAAGCTGTTATTATAAGAGAACTCGATCAGTGAAAAATATCTGCTCCACGATCCTTGAAACTCCAGCACACATGCTCTGAGCATATCCTCCAAAATCTGATTCGTCCTCTCTGTCTGACCATCAGTCTGAGGATGAAATGCAGTGCTGAAATTAAGCTGAGTCCCCATAGCTTTATGCAGGCTCTTCCAGAACTTTGAAGTAAATCTCGGATCTCTGTCTGAGACAATCGAAACTGGTACTCCGTGCAATCTCACAATCTCCTGTACATAGAGCTCTGTGATCTGATCCATAGAAGAAGCCATCTTCACAGACAAGAAGTGGGCCGACTTTGTCAATCGGTCCACAATAACCCATATGCCATCATTGCCCTTCGTCGTCCTCGGGAGCCCCACAATGAAATCCATGGAGATCTGCTCCCACTTCCACTCCTGGAATCGGCAGTGGCAATAACGTTCCAGCCAGTCTCTGATGCTCTGCCTTCACCTGTTTACATACTAAATAGGTCTCAACGTACTTGGCAACCTCCCTCTTCATGTTCGGCCACCAGAAATGTTTCTTTAGGTCCCGGTACATCTTAGTACTTCCCGGGTGCACAGAATACGCCGAAGAATGTGCCTCGGCCAATATCTCCTTCTTCAGATCCTCGTCGCTAGGCACGTACCACCTATGCCTGAACTTCAGAATACCATCCTCCGATAAATGGAAATCCGACGAGTCTCCCAATGTCATGCTGGATCGAAGCTCCTCACACTCCGTATCATTCTGTTGAGCCTCACGTATCCGATCCAGAATAGTCGGCCTGAGTGAAATGTTGGTGAGCATACTGGACAACTCTGCCACTATCTCAACGTCGAACCTCTCAATCTCAGACCACAGCGTAACTGACATCGCTGCTAATGAAGGTTGACTCGCAGAAGGCACTCTACTCAAGGCATCAGCAACCTTGTTCGCCTTCCCCGGATGGTACTTGATTTCAAAATCATAATCTTTGATGAACTTAAGCCATCGTCTTTGTCGCATGTTCAGCTCCTTCTGCGTAAACAAGTACTTCAGGCTCTTGTGGTCGGAAAATATCTCGCACTGCTGCCCATATAAATAATGTCTCCATAACTTCAGTGCGAAGACCACAGCTGCTAACTCAAGGTCATGCGTAGGGTAATTCTGCTCGTACGGCTTCAACTGCCGAGAAGCATAAGAAATAACTCTCCCTTCCTGCATCAATACACAACCGAGTCCCACTCCAGACGCATCACAGTAAATACTGAATCTAACACCTTCAACGGGTAGCGCTAGTACTGGAGCGGTGGTCAATCTCTGCCTTAACTCCATAAAACTGTCATCACAAGCAGACGACCATACAAATCTCACGTTCTTCTGAGTCAATCGTGAGAGGGGAAGTGCGATCTTCGAGAATTCCTCTATAAACTTCCGATAATAACCAGCCAATCCCAGAAATCCACGCACCTCACGTACGTTCTTCAGCTGTGGCCAATCTCTGACCACCTGAATCTTGCTCGGATCCATAGAAACTCCGTCCTGTGATATGATATGGCCAAGGAAGCTCACTCTGTCAACCCAGAACTCGCACTTCGAAAACTTGGGATATAGCTGGCGTTGACTCAGAATCTGTAAAACGATCCTCAGATGCTCCTCGTGCTCTTCCTTCGTCTTAGAGTAAATCAAGATATCGTCAATGAAAACCACCACGAACTTGTCCAGATACTTCTTGAAGACACGGTTCATCAAGTCCATAAACGCTGCAGGGGCATTAGTAAGTCCGAAAGACATAACAAGGAACTCATAATGCCCATACCTCGTTCGGAATGCCGTCTTCGGTATATCATCCTTCCGGACCTTTAGCTGATTGTAACCCGAGCGTAAATCAATCCTCGAAAATACTCGGGCACCTTGCAGCTGATCAAATAAATCGTCAATCCGAGGCAATGGATACTTATTTTTCACCGTTAATTTGTTCAACTCCCTGTAATCAATGCATGTCCTGAGGGTCCAGTCTTTCTTCTTGACAAAAAGAACGGGCGCACCCCAAGGCGATACACTGGGTCGAATAAACCCCTTCTCTAACAACTCATCAAGCTGAGTTCTCAGCTCTCTCAACTCAGCTGGTGCAAATCGATACGGGTTTTTAAACCTCGGCGCGGAGTTTGGGTAGACATCAATAGTGAACTCGATCTCCCGGTCTGGTGGTAACCCGGGAAGATCATTAAGAAAGATCCCAGAGAACTCTCTGACAATAGGAATGTCGCTCGGCTTTTCTCCGCTGAGCAGCTGACAATCAAATACAGAGGCCAAATAAGTAGAGCACGCGCCTTTAAACTGCTCGTTGACCTTCATGGAATAAGAAATAGGCGAGCTCCTCAATCTGCTCATCGCCTAATAAGAAAACTCGACTTTACCCGGGGGTTAGAAGGTCACAATCTCGGATCGACAATCGATGGTGGCGAAATGCTGCGATAGCCAGTCCATCCCTAAGATAAGATCATAGTGCTCGATGCCCATAACAATAAGGCGAGCATAGAGGGTGTGATCCCCAATCGAGATAATATTGCCCTGGACAATACGACCTGACTGCATACGCTCTCCTGAAGGTAGCATCACACTATACTCGCATTCTGCTAACTCAGGCACAAGCCTCAATCTCGACACACAAGCGGTGGAAACAAAAGAATGCGTAGCCCCCGTGTCTAATAAAGAAAATACAGGAACACCAGTAACCAATATAGTACCTGCTATCACGGCAGGCTGATCCTCGTTATCAACATCACCAGGCTCGATATAAGCGAAGATCCTGGGCATAACTCTCCTCTGATCACTGGCTGGCTGATCTCGACCCCGCTTCGGGCAATCTTTAGCAAAATGGCTTGATTCTCCACACCAATAGCATACATCTGTGCCCACTCTGCACTTGCCACGGTGTTCCTTCTGACATTTAGGGCAAAAAGGCATCTGAGAAGCAACCTGTACTTGCTTCGCCTTTCCCCGATCATTACCTCCCTCAAGAGGTCTCTTCACACCCCTCTGCTGCTGTTGGGGCTGTGCTCTGGGCTGCCAACCTCGGTTCAGTGACTGAGGTTGAATCTCCAGGAAGAAGCTCTTAGATGGCTCCCTCGGTCCGACAGAACTCTGATCAACTGCCTCAATATCAAGCGCCCTAGCCACAATGTCGTCATAGGATACATTCCGTACCCCAGATATGGTAAGGCGCATCCGGATCTCCCGACTAAGTCCCTGTAAAAATCGGTGTACCTTGTCCTCGTTAACGCTGACCTGTCGTGGCGCGAATCTGGACAATGCTTCAAACCTCCTCACGTACTCGGCAATAGAACCAATCCGCCGTAACTGCATAAACTCAACCATCTTCGCCTCTCGTACGGTATGGCTGAAATACTTGTCGTAGAACAACTCTCTGAATGTCTCCCAGCCCATAATAGTCACATCGGTGGTCGTCTTCATAGTGTCCCACCAGAATGGGGCATCTAAAGCTAGGTGGTAAGTCACCAACGCCACCCTCTCTCCATCCTCTATGCTAGCATACGCCAGCATGTCCTCCATGGTACGAATCCACTCCTCGGCTGAAGTGGGATCCGTAGATTGCCTGTTGAATATCGGAGGCTAGAGCTTCTGAAATCTCTCCATCCCCCGATTGACAAGAATGGCTATCTCTCGTGCTCTAACGCCCTCGCGGTCTATCAAAGTACCCAGCTGTTGAGACTGTCTCTCCATCTGCTGAGCCTGTCTCTCCATATGCTGAGACTGCTGGGCGATAAAATCAGTCGCTGCGCGCTGCAGCAATCGCAGCGCCCGATCGCTGCAATATGCAGCGATCCATCGCTGCGTGCTGCAGCGATCGCAGCGCCCGATCGCTGCATTGGCAGCACTCGATCGCTACACGCCTCACGCCCAGTTGCCTTTGCTTCATTATAAAATGCTCTCTTGAATTCTAGAGAGCAGACACTAAATCAACACTCTCTGGAATCCGATTCCAGAGAGCAAACCTCATATACTTAACACCATTTATCAACAATAACAACCATCAACTTCTAGCTAAAACTCGACCAACTTACAGCGGACTTTGCGAAATCCAACTGCGTGGATAGCTCTAAAAATTGAGCATATCCGTAACCATCCTAAAATCATCAAAATATTGTCATGACATTTAATTAATAGTTTAAACCAAAACATTTGAAACATTAAACATAAAACCTATCAACTACCAGTACCAAGAATCCTAAAATGTTCTATACAACTATCAACTCAAAACATCTCAATAATCCCAAAATCTATATGTAACGCCCCGAACCCGCCCCGGGCCCGGTGCTTTACGTTGCGAACAAATCCCGTGTTTAAACGACGTTTAAAATAATTTTCGTAAATTTTTGGACTCGGTTTTCGGGTTTTTCGAACCCTCAATTTTTGTTGGAAAACGTGTCAAAATACGTTTAAAATATGTCGGAAAAATATCGGGTCAAAATATTGTAGGAGTCGGAAAAAAAAAAACAAAAAAAAACACAAAATTGCCTTAAAGGGGCTGCTGGGCGCGCGCTGGGCGCAGCGCGCGCCCAGACAGCACGGCAGCGCGCGCGTTGTGCGCGCGCGCGCCCGTGCGCTGGGGGGCGCTTGCGCGCCCCAACCTAGCCACCGCGACCGATCGCGGCCCAAAGCCCGATCGATCGGGCCTTCTCGGGTTTTCTTCACTCAAAAACATCCCGACCGCGACCGATCGTGCCCCGGGCCCGACCAATCAGGCCGGCTCGGGTTTTTCACAACCAAAAACACTCAAAAATACCCATTTTGACCTTTTCCCGCTTTCCTACACTTTCCTACACTCTTCTACAATCCTGACACCTCCAAAAATCACGAAACTTTAACCACGTCATTCCGACACTCATAACGTCATGTCCCATAAATTTCTTGAAAAACCGACTTAAAACAATTAACAAAAAAAATAGAGAACTCAACCCGACATTATGGATTTGAAAACCAAAAATCGACAATATAACTTCTAGATTTTCGAAATCCCAAAACCTGAAAAGACAATACCATTAAAACACGATTTAACCTACTAAATGACCAGATCAATCCAACTATATACATCAAACAAAATTTAGCCAAACGACTCTGAGATCCAATCCCGACCACAACATGCACATTGCACCACAAGTATCACACACCAAAATAACTATACACTTCAACTCAAAATACTCAAAACATGACCAATCTAGCAACACCCAAACATTTCCAAATCCATTCCTAATAACTCAAAGTTTTCAAAACATGCACTACCACAAACACCTGCCGAGAACTAGGTCGAAGCGCCCCGACAAATGGCCTACACCGGCGAGCCCCGTGGATCTCCGACTGCCTCCTAATTATGATCATCACTCTCGAGCTCACCTGAGAACGCTCCGTCACCTACACCACAGAACACACACACACGTAAGCTTACGCTTAGCAAGTAATGAATGACGAATGTAAACAAGCCCAATGCACACTACAATCACACCAAACACAAGCACCAACCAACAAACAATTTCACACACAATTTTCCCGCACCGAAGTGCCTTATTTGCCTGCACCGAAGTGCCTTATTTGCCCGCACCGAAGTGCCTTATTTGCCCGCACCGAAGTGCCATAGTTGCCCGCACCGAAGTGCCATAGTTGCCCGCACCGAAGTGCCTTAACATTCACACACACACCAGAACTCGACTAAACTCAATGCAAAGCAATAACACAATGCAATATGGAGCGAAACGATAATTAATAGCCCTACCGTCCTGTGGTGTAGGCCCGAAGGCGAAAGAAAGCACCCACTACTTACCTGGTTGCTTGATACGTTCACTTCGTCCAACTAAATCACACGTTCGATCACCTAACAAATAACGAAAATTCACTTAATAACAAACTAAATAAATTATAACGATTTTTGCTAACTAAACTAATCACACATTTAACCTAAACCCACAACTTAACTCCAACCCCGATTTTTACACCAAAATTGACCGTCCAACTTCAAACGGTCATAACTTTCTCGTTTTTCAACGGATTTCGACGTGCCACCCCAACTCGGAAACCTCTACATGTCTACTATCCATTGCATCACTCAAATTAACCAAACAAATACTTTGGCAAGCCCGAAATTCCCAAATACAGAATCGGCCCTAAAGTGTTCTTAAACCGTTTTGTGTGTAACACTCTTTCAATCTTCCATCTAACCCCTCTAACAATCTAAATCACTCCATTCAACAACTAAACTACCAAAATAGGAAAGAAATCTAACATCTAAACTCAATTTTTCGGAATCCCTAACCTAGGGTTTCCTAAATTTCACCAAACTCAACCAAAATACATAAAAACACTTCTAAACTCCATCTAAATGTGCACAAACCAAAACCCAAGAGAAATTACCTTGAAAAGTCTTCAATAGATGAATAAAGGAGGAAGGGGATCGATGGCTATGGAGGAGAAGGTGTAACACCCTAAGTCCGTACCCATTTACCCGTATAAATTTTTCATTTCTATTTTACATTTTTAAAATAAAACTTTAAAACCTAACGTTAAAGCGGAATTGAAATCGAAACCGAAACCGGAATCGAAATCGAAGTTCGTTTGGTAAATCGTTTCAAATATAAACTAAAACTATTAATAAATAAAACTTAAAACATTTAAATATTTAATAAAAACTAAAGAGGGGCAGAATCGGAAATGGGGCTGCCAAAAGGAGGCAGCGATCGATCTCTGTAAAATACAGAGATCGATCGCTGCTGCTTGCTTGCATGCAAGCGATCGATTTCTGCTTTTCAACAGAAATCGATCGCTGCATGCTATGCAGCGATCCTCCTTCAAACACTCCAGCACTTCAACGCACTTCACCATTCTTTCATGCTTACACTTCAACGATTTGCTCTCTGGAATCCGATTTCCAGAGAGCAAAACTTACACTTCTTCACGCAAACAATTACCATAATTTACCACCTAAATCAAATCAATTAAACTAAAACGTATTCTAAGTTCAATCGACTCGAGTCAGGCTTTGCGAAATCCGACTGCGTGGATAGCTCTAAAAATCGAGCTATCCGTAACAACCCACAAACAATTCATAACACTTAATTTAAACAACCAAACAGTTCCAGAATTTCTATAACGTTTAAATAACGGTTCTAAACCAAAACATTTCATAACGTTTATCAAAACTGTTTATACCAAAGCGTTTTACATACAATTACCAAAACGTTATCTAACCCCTATCCAGATCCAAACAACCTAAATATTCTATACAATTATCAGATCAAAACATCCCAAAATAACCCCAGAGTCCATACATACATCCCCACAGGTCATATCGCGCCTCGACTACTCAGCGCACTCCCACGAGCATCATCCATCAACTGCCTCCGACATCAGGAGGAGGAACGTCGTCCTCACCTGGATCTACGTCACCTAGCAGATCACCTACACCATACAGACACATATGAGATATTGAAATCTCAGTAAGCTACGTAAATGCAGATGCATGCGTGCGTATGCCATTCAGAAATCATGCTCAGATTCAGATTACAGATACAGAATTACAGATTACAGATTCATTACGTCACAGACAGACAGAATTGTCACCGAAACATCTACCCACTAAGCGGAGAGGGCCCATCCAGCGGTCGAACTACCCTTTCCACCTAGAGAGGGGGGGTACACGCTTGCAACACGCACAGCCGTGCCTGAGCCCCATCCCGCGTGACCAGAAACAAACAGATTACGTTTATTCATTCAGATTTCGTTACAGATTTCATTTCAGATATACGTTCCTTTTCTTAAAAACACGTGCAGAAATTCCTTTTCATGACTTTCGAAAACCGTGATGCATGAACAGTTCATATCAGCGGAAAGTAAACAAACAGTTCATATCAGCAGACAATATAACATAACCTATAAACAATTAACCTAACTACCCAACCTAAACAACGTAAAACAAGGAACCCTCAAGGATCCTTGATACGACGACGAAGTATGGTGTAGACCTTTCAGTCAAGCAAGTCACGAGAACTTACCTTGAGCGCGCTGGATCTCAAACTTCGTCCACGGAAGTCGTGTCTGAGACAAAACACGATATTAGTCGTTAAAACCAATTTAAACGATTAAATGTCCAAACTAATAAAGTCCTTAATCTAACAAATCGTAGCTTTTAAACAACGACACAACGCTCGATAAATCTGGAAATCCATATTACGAGTTATTTCCGAAAACCCGAAAATTCTATAATTTATACTTTTTTACAAATTGGTTTATCTTCGTCCAATAACGTCCAATACGTTCGATATATACTTAATCAAGGCTAACCTATTAATTACGAACCCTAATTCGCGTTTTTCGTCGAAACCCTAATTGAAACCCTAACCCTAAATCGAACCGAAAACTCGAAATAAACGCTCAGAGATTGAAGCTACATACCTAGGGTAGCGAGAGGAGAAGAAATGACGAGGAATGGAGGAGAAAAGGAGGAGAACGGAGGTCGGAAGTCGTGAGAACGCCGGCGGCCAGAGAAGCTTTTCCTTCTCTGTTCGTGCGATCCAGAGAGAAAAAGAAAGAAAGAGAGAAAGTGAGGGAGAAATGAGGGTTTGTGATGTTTTTAATAGAAATTATTTTGCAAATTACCATTTTGCTCTTCTTACTTAAATCTATTCGTTTCGTCCTTCGTTTCGTTAATCGTCCAACGATCTGGATTCACCAAGTCTCCATATTTCACCAATATATCCAACTTATTATTTGAGACTTATTAAAACTGTCCGTTCGCAATTCGGACCTCGTTTACTATTTTTATGAGAACGTCTTTTACATTACGAAAAGTGTATTTACTCGGAATATAGTGTTTGATCTCCGAAAATTCCCGTAATTTATTAAAATTCTATTATTCGTTAGAACCATAATGACGCTTTCCGATTGCGAAACTGATTTGATTTGACATATTTACTAAAAATGCCATTAAATAACGAAATAATAATATACTATAATATATCCAAGAAGTCCGTACAAGCCGAGATTAGCCTTTCGGCCAATACGCCTTTCGGCCAATACGCCTTTCGGCCAATACGCCTTTCGGCCAATAAGCCTTTCGGCCAATAAGCCTTTCGGCCAATACGCCTTTCGGCCAATACGCCTTTCGGCCAATAAGCCTTTCGGCCAATAAGCCTTTCGGCCAATAAGCCTTTCGGCCAATAAGCCTTTCGGCCAATACGCCTTTCGGCCAATAAGCCTTTCGGCCAATACGCCTTTCGGCCAATAAGCCTTTCGGCCAATAAGCCTTTCGGCCAATACGCCTTTCGGCCAATAAGCCTTTCGGCCAATACGCCTTTCGGCCAATAAGCCTTTCGGCCAATAAGCCTTTCGGCCAATAAGCCTTTCGGCCAATACGCCTTTCGGCCAATAAGCCTTTCGGCCAATAAGCCTTTCGGCCAATACGCCTTTCGGCCAATACGCCTTTCGGCCAATACGCCTTTCGGCCAATACGCCTTTCGGCCAATAAGCCTTTCGGCCAATAAGCCTTTCGGCCAATAAGCCTTTCGGCCAATAAGCCTTTCGGCCAATAAGCCTTTCGGCCAATAAGCCTTTCGGCCAATAAGCCTTTCGGCCAATAAGCCTTTCGGCCAATACGCCTTTCGGCCAATAAGCCTTTCGGCCAATACGCCTTTCGGCCAATAAGCCTTTCGGCCAATACGCCTTTCGGCCAATAAGCCTTTCGGCCAATAAGCCTTTCGGCCAATAAGCCTTTCGGCCAATACGCCTTTCGGCCAATAAGCCTTTCGGCCAATAAGCCTTTCGGCCAATAAGCCTTTCGGCCAATAAGCCTTTCGGCCAATACGCCTTTCGGCCAATACGCCTTTCGGCCAATACGCCTTTCGGCCAATACGCCTTTCGGCCAATACGCCTTTCGGCCAATAAGCCTTTCGGCCAATACGCCTTTCGGCCAATACGCCTTTCGGCCAATAAGCCTTTCGGCCAATAAGCCTTTCGGCCAATACGCCTTTCGGCCAATACGCCTTTCGGCCAATACGCCTTTCGGCCAATACGCCTTTCGGCCAATACGCCTTTCGGCCAATAAGCCTTTCGGCCAATACGCCTTTCGGCCAATAAGCCTTTCGGCCAATAAGCCTTTCGGCCAATAAGCCTTTCGGCCAATAAGCCTTTCGGCCAATAAGCCTTTCGGCCAATAAGCCTTTCGGCCAATACGCCTTTCGGCCAATAAGCCTTTCGGCCAATACGCCTTTCGGCCAATACGCCTTTCGGCCAATAAGCCTTTCGGCCAATACGCCTTTCGGCCAATAAGCCTTTCGGCCAATACGCCTTTCGGCCAATAAGCCTTTCGGCCAATAAGCCTTTCGGCCAATACGCCTTTCGGCCAATAAGCCTTTCGGCCAATAAGCCTTTCGGCCAATAAGCCTTTCGGCCAATAAGCCTTTCGGCCAATAAGCCTTTCGGCCAATACGCCTTTCGGCCAATAAGCCTTTCGGCCAATAAGCCTTTCGGCCAATAAGCCTTTCGGCCAATACGCCTTTCGGCCAATACGCCTTTCGGCCAATACGCCTTTCGGCCAATACGCCTTTCGGCCAATACGCCTTTCGGCCAATACGCCTTTCGGCCAATACGCCTTTCGGCCAATACGCCTTTCGGCCAATAAGCCTTTCGGCCAATACGCCTTTCGGCCAATAAGCCTTTCGGCCAATACGCCTTTCGGCCAATACGCCTTTCGGCCAATAAGCCTTTCGGCCAATAAGCCTTTCGGCCAATACGCCTTTCGGCCAATACGCCTTTCGGCCAATACGCCTTTCGGCCAATAAGCCTTTCGGCCAATAAGCCTTTCGGCCAATAAGCCTTTCGGCCAATACGCCTTTCGGCCAATACGCCTTTCGGCCAATACGCCTTTCGGCCAATACGCCTTTCGGCCAATAAGCCTTTCGGCCAATACGCCTTTCGGCCAATACGCCTTTCGGCCAATACGCCTTTCGGCCAATACGCCTTTCGGCCAATAAGCCTTTCGGCCAATACGCCTTTCGGCCAATACGCCTTTCGGCCAATAAGCCTTTCGGCCAATACGCCTTTCGGCCAATACGCCTTTCGGCCAATAAGCCTTTCGGCCAATACGCCTTTCGGCCAATACGCCTTTCGGCCAATACGCCTTTCGGCCAATACGCCTTTCGGCCAATACGCCTTTCGGCCAATACGCCTTTCGGCCAATACGCCTTTCGGCCAATACGCCTTTCGGCCAATACGCCTTTCGGCCAATACGCCTTTCGGCCAATAAGCCTTTCGGCCAATACGCCTTTCGGCCAATACGCCTTTCGGCCAATACGCCTTTCGGCCAATACGCCTTTCGGCCAATACGCCTTTCGGCCAATACGCCTTTCGGCCAATACGCCTTTCGGCCAATACGCCTTTCGGCCAATAAGCCTTTCGGCCAATACGCCTTTCGGCCAATAAGCCTTTCGGCCAATACGCCTTTCGGCCAATACGCCTTTCGGCCAATACGCCTTTCGGCCAATACGCCTTTCGGCCAATACGCCTTTCGGCCAATAAGCCTTTCGGCCAATACGCCTTTCGGCCAATACGCCTTTCGGCCAATACGCCTTTCGGCCAATACGCCTTTCGGCCAATAAGCCTTTCGGCCAATACGCCTTTCGGCCAATAAGCCTTTCGGCCAATACGCCTTTCGGCCAATACGCCTTTCGGCCAATACGCCTTTCGGCCAATACGCCTTTCGGCCAATAAGCCTTTCGGCCAATACGCCTTTCGGCCAATACGCCTTTCGGCCAATACGCCTTTCGGCCAATACGCCTTTCGGCCAATACGCCTTTCGGCCAATACGCCTTTCGGCCAATAAGCCTTTCGGCCAATACGCCTTTCGGCCAATACGCCTTTCGGCCAATACGCCTTTCGGCCAATACGCCTTTCGGCCAATAAGCCTTTCGGCCAATACGCCTTTCGGCCAATACGCCTTTCGGCCAATACGCCTTTCGGCCAATAAGCCTTTCGGCCAATACGCCTTTCACGCCTTTCGGCCACTAAGCCTTTCGGCCAATGCTATGCTTTACGTTATCTTTAAAACTCTGTGTGGAAGTTCATTTTCATGCTTTTCTTTAAAACAAGTGATGCGTGAACAGTTCAATATCTTAAAGTAAACAAACAATAACGTGTACCATCAAGACTGTAAAGCGTAAACTATAAACCCCTAAAACCTAGCTACCCAAACCAAGTACAATTAAACAAGAGCGTCTCTAAAACTCCTCGAAACGACATTTGACGTACGGTGTAGGCCAATCGGCCAAAGAAGATCACGAGAACTTACCTCGTGTCCAAAGCAGCTCAAGCTCCGTCCAAGAGCGTTGTTTGTCTGAAGCAAAACACAATATTCGCCGTTAAAACTAATTTAAGGTACTTAACGTCCAAATAAATAAAACCTTAACTAAAGAAATTTCCTATAACTTTAATTCAATTCATCGAGCTATTCTATTGGACAATACTTGCTCAGCACCTTAAATTTCAATTTACGAGTTTTTCCCTAAATCTCGAAAATCCCTAATTTTTAACTTTGCCCTAAATCAATCAAATTCGTCCAATAACGTTCACTACATCCAATATATACTTTATTACGGCAAACCTATTAATTACAAACCCTAAATCTCATTTTTAATCGAAAACCTAACGAAAACTCTAAACGCAAAACTCTACGAAACTCGAAGTTTAACACTCTAAAACTTTAGAATCATACCTAGAGCGTTGATTTGAGGAGAAAGCGTGAAGGAAACGGAACGAATGGAGGTCGGATCGTCGAAGAAATCGCCGTGGCAGAGGAGAAGTCGAGAGGGTTTGCTCTCTGGAAATCGAAGAAGGCAGGGAAGAATGAAGAAAGAAATAGATTTAGGTTATTTTTATAAAATTTGATTTGGCAAATTACCAAAATGCCCCTCCATAGTTTTTATATTCGTTTCGTCATTTGGTTCGTTAATCGTCTAACTATTCGGTTTCATCCAAACTCCTTACTTCACCCATAAGTCCAACTTAATATCTAGGATTTAATAAAACTGTCCGTTCGCAATTTGGACCTCGTTTGCTATTTTTACTAGAACGTCTTTCACATTACGAGAAATGTATTTACTCAGAATATAACGTTTAATCTCCAAAAATTCCCATAATTTCCTTAAAATTCCTATTAATCGTTAGGATCGTAATGACGCTTTCCTTTCGTGAAACGGACCTGATTCGACATATTTACCAAAAATGTCATTATATAATAAAATAATAATATAATATATTAAATTCGAAATTCGTACAAGCCAGGTATTACAGAAAGAGTGTGTGGTTGTGTTGTGTGTTGTGAGTGTATGAAGTGCAGGGCGTGAGAAATATAGGAGGAAAGGAAGAGCGCTCTCTGGAAAATTTCCAGAGAGCGTGGCGATTGCTCGCCACAGAATGGTGACCAATCGCCACCTATTGCCTAGCGATCGCCATTGGCGATCGCTAGGCGAAGTGGTAATCGCCTATTGGCGATTGCTCGCCATGAGCAATCGCCTATTGGCGATTGAGCAGGCGATTGCTCGCCACTTTATGGCGAGCAATCGCCACCTCCTCTGCCGCCGATTGAAAAACCAAAAAAAAGAAAGATAAATATAATATGTTTTATTTTTAAATTGTTTTAATTGTTAATTAAATTGTTTTAAGTATATTTAATTGATTTCAATTCAGTTTTCGAACGACTTGATTTCTATTTCAATTTCGATTTCGATTGTAAAAGTTTTATTTCCGCTCGAAAGTCGGATTTACAATTTGTACGCATAAAAATGAAAAATTTTATACGGGAAACTAAGGGTTACGGGTAAGAGTCGCTACACCCTCGTTTTTCCTTTCTCGGTATTCAGCTCAAGCTCAACAGAGTTCCAGGCGATTTTTCCCCTCCGATCTCCATTTCCTCAAACTAGGTAAGCTTTCCCTTCGTTTTCTTGAGATTTAGTGGCTAGATAGCAGAGAGAGTGCAAGGTGTGTATTTTTGAGAATGCTGTGAGTGAGTTGAGTTCGGCTTAGTGTTGAATCATGAAAGTGCGATGATCCGAACTTCTAAAGTAGCTCGTTAGGTTTGTGAATGGTGTAGGATGAGGTTTAGTGAAGATCTGAATGGTATTTTGTTTATGACATTAGGTAAACAGGGCTTCTAAAGTAGTTGAAACCGAGCGATTTCTAGGAGACCAGGTAAGTGAAGTTTTCTTGCGCCTTCGGGCCTACATCACAAAACATTAGGAACATGTTTATTTGAATGTGTCTGTATGCTATGCATCATTTTTTAAAAGTATACGAAAATGAATTTGAATGCATGTTGGCATGGTAAGGAATGAACATATTGAAACAGCTATGAGAAACAGATTTACTGTTAAGGGAAGTAATCTGCCCCTTAATGAGACAGTGGATATTTATACTTTGGGAGAGTTGATCCAACTCCCAATTTCACAGGGGGATCGAAAACAGCTATGTGAATCAGATTACTGTTAAGGGAATTAATCCGCCTCTTAATGAGTCAGAGGATATTTATACTTTGGGAGAGTTGATCCAACTCCCAATTTCACAGGGGGATCTGAACAGGAACGATGAATAACAACTGAGATGAGAAAGTAGAAATTGCATGTTTAAGATTCAGATATCAGCATTTCATTTCATTACTGCTTTACTTACTTAGCATTAGGCTAATAAATGAGTTTTGTGATGTAGGTGAAGATGTAACACCCAGAAAGTTCGTTTTAAAGATTTCGAGCAAATAAGTTTAGAGTTTAATATTTGGAGCAATTATAGAACGATAATTCGTAGGAATAATGAATTAAGTCCAAATGGCCAACGAGAAGTTTCGTTAGGACCCTAAGGATAAATAGAATTATTGGGAGGAATAAGGGAATTTTGGAGAAATTAAACCGATGTATGAAATAATGATTTAAGTTAAAGAAATAGGCTAAGGGCATTTAGGTAAATTTGTTTTAAAAGTCAAAAATTTAATAAAAGGCAAAAAGCCTTCTCTCTCTTTCTCACTTTCTCCTCCATGCACGAAAACCCCTCTCCTTAGGCGATTTTCTCTTCTCCCCATCGTCGATCCTCAACCTTGGCCATTCTCCTCCATTTTGGCGAGTCTCGTCCTTCAAGTTTCTTCCCCAACTCGACTCTTAGGGGTAAGCTCTACGTTTTGGGTCAAGTGATTGTTGTTTTAGGGTTGTTTTGAGTTAGGGTTGTGAAGAATTAGGGGGTTTTGTTAGAATTGTTAGGGTTGTTTAATTATTACTCATTGATGATATATTAATGATTGTTGAAGTTGTTAGAGAAGATTAATGGTGTTGGTGGTTGTTTTAATGTGGAAAAATGAATGTTTCTCACGGGACTAAATGAATGTTTCTCACGGGACTAAATGAATGTTTCTCACGGGACTAAATGAATGTTTCTCACGGGACTAAATGAATGTTTCTCACGGGACTAAATGAATGTTTCTCACGGGACTAAATGAATGTTTCTCACGGGACTAAATGAATGTTTCTCACGGGACTAAATGAATGTTTCTCACGGGACTAAATGAATGTTTCTCACGGGACTAAATGAATGTTTCTCACGGGACTAAATGAATGTTTCTCACGGGACTAAATGAATGTTTCTCACGGGACTAAATGAATGTTTCTCACGGGACTAAATGAATGTTTCTCACGGGACTAAATGAATGTTTCTCACGGGACTAAATGAATGTTTCTCACGGGACTAAATGAATGTTTCTCACGGGACTAAATGAATGTTTCTCACGGGACTAAATGAATGTTTCTCACGGGACTAAATGAATGTTTCTCACGGGACTAAATGAATGTTTCTCACGGGACTAAATGAATGTTTCTCACGGGACTAAATGAATGTTTCTCACGGGACTAAATGAATGTTTCTCACGGGACTAAATGAATGTTTCTCACGGGACTAAATGAATGTTTCTCACGGGACTAAATGAATGTTTCTCACGGGACTAAATGAATGTTTCTCACGGGACTAAATGAATGTTTCTCACGGGACTAAATGAATGTTTCTCACGGGACTAAATGAATGTTTCTCACGGGACTAAATGAATGTTTCTCACGGGACTAAATGAATGTTTCTCACGGGACTAAATGAATGTTTCTCACGGGACTAAATGAATGTTTCTCACGGGACTAAATGAATGTTTCTCACGGGACTAAATGAATGTTTCTCACGGGACTAAATGAATGTTTCTCACGGGACTAAATGAATGTTTCTCACGGGACTAAATGAATGTTTCTCACGGGACTAAATGAATGTTTCTCACGGGACTAAATGAATGTTTCTCACGGGACTAAATGAATGTTTCTCACGGGACTAAATGAATGTTTCTCACGGGACTAAATGAATGTTTCTCACGGGACTAAATGAATGTTTCTCACGGGACTAAATGAATGTTTCTCACGGGACTAAATGAATGTTTCTCACGGGACTAAATGAATGTTTCTCACGGGACTAAATGAATGTTTCTCACGGGACTAAATGAATGTTTCTCACGGGACTAAATGAATGTTTCTCACGGGACTAAATGAATGTTTCTCACGGGACTAAATGAATGTTTCTCACGGGACTAAATGAATGTTTCTCACGGGACTAAATGAATGTTTCTCACGGGACTAAATGAATGTTTCTCACGGGACTAAATGAATGTTTCTCACGGGACTAAATGAATGTTTCTCACGGGACTAAATGAATGTTTCTCACGGGACTAAATGAATGTTTCTCACGGGACTAAATGAATGTTTCTCACGGGACTAAATGAATGTTTCTCACGGGACTAAATGAATGTTTCTCACGGGACTAAATGAATGTTTCTCACGGGACTAAATGAATGTTTCTCACGGGACTAAATGAATGTTTCTCACGGGACTAAATGAATGTTTCTCACGGGACTAAATGAATGTTTCTCACGGGACTAAATGAATGTTTCTCACGGGACTAAATGAATGTTTCTCACGGGACTAAATGAATGTTTCTCACGGGACTAAATGAATGTTTCTCACGGGACTAAATGAATGTTTCTCACGGGACTAAATGAATGTTTCTCACGGGACTAAATGAATGTTTCTCACGGGACTAAATGAATGTTTCTCACGGGACTAAATGAATGTTTCTCACGGGACTAAATGAATGTTTCTCACGGGACTAAATGAATGTTTCTCACGGGACTAAATGAATGTTTCTCACGGGACTAAATGAATGTTTCTCACGGGACTAAATGAATGTTTCTCACGGGACTAAATGAATGTTTCTCACGGGACTAAATGAATGTTTCTCACGGGACTAAATGAATGTTTCTCACGGGACTAAATGAATGTTTCTCACGGGACTAAATGAATGTTTCTCACGGGACTAAATGAATGTTTCTCACGGGACTAAATGAATGTTTCTCACGGGACTAAATGAATGTTTCTCACGGGACTAAATGAATGTTTCTCACGGGACTAAATGAATGTTTCTCACGGGACTAAATGAATGTTTCTCACGGGACTAAATGAATGTTTCTCACGGGACTAAATGAATGTTTCTCACGGGACTAAATGAATGTTTCTCACGGGACTAAATGAATGTTTCTCACGGGACTAAATGAATGTTTCTCACGGGACTAAATGAATGTTTCTCACGGGACTAAATGAATGTTTCTCACGGGACTAAATGAATGTTTCTCACGGGACTAAATGAATGTTTCTCACGGGACTAAATGAATGTTTCTCACGGGACTAAATGAATGTTTCTCACGGGACTAAATGAATGTTTCTCACGGGACTAAATGAATGTTTCTCACGGGACTAAATGAATGTTTCTCACGGGACTAAATGAATGTTTCTCACGGGACTAAATGAATGTTTCTCACGGGACTAAATGAATGTTTCTCACGGGACTAAATGAATGTTTCTCACGGGACTAAATGAATGTTTCTCACGGGACTAAATGAATGTTTCTCACGGGACTAAATGAATGTTTCTCACGGGACTAAATGAATGTTTCTCACGGGACTAAATGAATGTTTCTCACGGGACTAAATGAATGTTTCTCACGGGACTAAATGAATGTTTCTCACGGGACTAAATGAATGTTTCTCACGGGACTAAATGAATGTTTCTCACGGGACTAAATGAATGTTTCTCACGGGACTAAATGAATGTTTCTCACGGGACTAAATGAATGTTTCTCACGGGACTAAATGAATGTTTCTCACGGGACTAAATGAATGTTTCTCACGGGACTAAATGAATGTTTCTCACGGGACTAAATGAATGTTTCTCACGGGACTAAATGAATGTTTCTCACGGGACTAAATGAATGTTTCTCACGGGACTAAATGAATGTTTCTCACGGGACTAAATGAATGTTTCTCACGGGACTAAATGAATGTTTCTCACGGGACTAAATGAATGTTTCTCACGGGACTAAATGAATGTTTCTCACGGGACTAAATGAATGTTTCTCACGGGACTAAATGAATGTTTCTCACGGGACTAAATGAATGTTTCTCACGGGACTAAATGAATGTTTCTCACGGGACTAAATGAATGTTTCTCACGGGACTAAATGAATGTTTCTCACGGGACTAAATGAATGTTTCTCACGGGACTAAATGAATGTTTCTCACGGGACTAAATGAATGTTTCTCACGGGACTAAATGAATGTTTCTCACGGGACTAAATGAATGTTTCTCACGGGACTAAATGAATGTTTCTCACGGGACTAAATGAATGTTTCTCACGGGACTAAATGAATGTTTCTCACGGGACTAAATGAATGTTTCTCACGGGACTAAATGAATGTTTCTCACGGGACTAAATGCGGGACTAAATGAATGGTTCTCACGGGACTAAATGAATGTTTCTCACGGGGACTAATGAATGTTTCTCACGGGACCAATGATGTTTCTCATGGGACAAATGAATGTTTCTCACGGGACTGAATGAATGTTTTTCACGGATCAAGAAAAAAGTTTTACTTAACGAAACTGTTTTACAAATGTCATGCATATATGTAATGTTATGTTTAGCACGCTCCTTACTAAGCATTAGGCTTAATGTAGTTATCGTATGATGTAGGTGACGGTAACGAAGGTGAGGAACCTCCTTACGACGATCAAGTGTAGCGGTCGATGGTTGGAGCTCGTGGCGGCAGCTTGTGTTTTGGCTAGGTTGGTGACTCATGGTTAGAAGTTTTTGGGGGTCTTTAGTGAGGTTTTGAGTTAATAGTAAATTGTACAGATTTTGGAAATGTTTAGGTACATTATTAGGGTGTTTGGTGACTGTATGGATAATGTAAAATGTTTTGTGGTGTTTTTTTTTCGATGTTTAAAACAGGTAGGAATGTTAAACTTTTAAACGGAACCACGCGGTTCGTTTTTATAAAATTTGATTATGCTTAACGTGAATCATGTCGGTTTTGAGTGTTTGAGTAAGTGTATGAGGAGAGTATTTTATGGAGATAGGTATGATTTTGGGTGAGTTTGTAGTGAGAAAAGTGATGAGATATGTGTTGTGTGTTTTTGGTATTTAAGAGAGGAGTACAGCGGCGAAGGATGAAGAAAAAGGAAAGAAGAAGAGGAAGAGGAAGAGCTGGACTCTCTGGAGTCCAGAGAGTCTGGCGATTGCTCGCCTCCTAGAGGCGAGCAATCGCCTCTTCCTTTGGCAATCGCTCGAGAAGCAATTGCCAAGAGGAAATCGCCATATGGCGATTGCTCGCTGGAGCAATCGCCTAGGGCGATCACTCGCCAGTTTTCTGGCGAGTGATCGCCACCTCCTCTGCCCATTTAAAAAAAAAAAATGTTTCATTTAATTGATTTCTTTTATTAATTAATTGTTTTAAATTGTTTAAGTTTATTGATTTAGTAATTGTTTAAATGATTTACTAAACGAACTCCGATTTAGATTCCGATTTCGACTTTAATTGAGATTTCCGCTTAAGTACAGTTAAAGTAAAAGTTTAAAAAAAAAAAAAAAAAAAATTATTTCGATATACGGGTAAGGGTCGTGACAGAAGAAGTTACAGCAGGTGTGTTTACTGAGTTTGCCGATGATTAGTCTGGTTGGAGGAGTGCATCTATGTAACATTCTGGCAGTTGATGGGGCGGTTTAACTGGCGTTAGTTGGTGTGAAGGTTTAGTTGACAATGTTTCAATTTAAGTATGCTGAGTTTTCATGACAGTAGTGGTTTTTAAAATTTTGAATACGTTTTGAGATTTCCTGATAAAGATATTCTGTTGAGTTTTTTTTTTAATGTTGGTTTTTATTGGATTTGAGTAATGCAATGATTCGAATTATTTTTGAATGGTTTCAGTGGAGTAGTAAATTCTTTTCTGTACTTAGAGTTGTGTTTGCATAGCAAGAAATAGTTGAAATGTCGCTCTGTTCTCTATCGGTAAATGATGTATATCGGTAGATGTTGAGTTATAGTTATGTTGTCTATCGGAAGATGTCTTCAGTAAAGCCATCGGATGATGTCTCAGTAAAGTCATCGGTACACGAAATTTATTCAATCGGATGATGTAGATTTAATTCTATCGGAAAATGTAGATTTTACACTATCGGTATGAGTGGGTATTATGCTTTGTCGTTTAGTGATCGGTGTATGCAGTTTATTTTATCGGAAGAAGGGAATGAGAGATTTTTGTCGTTTTGCCGTCGCTAGATGTGAGTCGTAAAACTTGTCGTTTTGCGATCGGTTGATGTTGGATAATTTATTTATCTGGCTAACGTCATTGGTAGATGCAGTCCACAAAGAGATGTCTTTTGTTTCCGACTCTTCTGGTTGACGTCATCGGTAGAAGCCTTCTATTTTTCTGTTTCTGCTTCTTCCGATTGACTTATTTCATCGGCAGATGCGTTTGACTTCTGCAACTTCTCAAGTATTCCACGGTTTAAACCTTTATTTCCTAATTGATGATTGTTTCCTTGCATTTCAAACAATGTTTCGTAGTTTTGTTTAAACCCTATTGTCGCTGCAAATTTTTAAATGTATTGAGATTCTAGCAAATGTCAAATCTTGAATGTTGAGAGAAGTTTTAAAATATGGTTGAAATTTCTTAGTCGTGTACGGGCTTTTGTGTGACGAACCGGGTCCAGATAACTCGGGACGTTACACATACCTTTGTGACATGCTTTAACTAAGGCTTGAGAGTTGAAGTACAAAACTTTCGGCAAACAAAAATTGTTTGGCCGAAAATGCTTCTACTTTGCCAATGCACAACTTCTTTAAATACTTCAAATGAGCTGAAATTATAATGACAACTTACTTTCGGTGTGATGGAAATCCCCTCCAAAAATCAGAGGTTGAATCGCTATGGATGAAAAGTTATGGATGAAAGAACACTTGTTGGTCCGAGGAGGTAATAACAGCACCTCTCGGGATTTGCCTTCTTGAAAGGAAACACTCTAACTAGCCTTGGATGAGAGTTGAAATACTAGCTTGCCAGTGATTCTCCACCCCAATAAAGGGAGGAGGAAGGTTGCAATAGAAATGGTACCAATTTGGCTCTCACAAATTGGATACCAACAACAATAACACAATCAGGTATTACTAACCGAATGGGTTGAGGACTTGATGCCGAAAAGCTTCAAGATTTAGGGGAAGAATGGTTATTCAATTTTTTGCATTCAACTAAACTGCTTCAGCAGCTAAAAAATAGTGGTTTAAGTACCACTTTACTTTACAAATTAGGGTTCCTAAAGAGCAGCCACATGGAAAGAACAAAATATGTGTGTTTGGCTAGTACACCTAGCCGAGTACACTACTCTCTCCAAATGTCACTTTCAAGTGGTCCCCTAATTACTATGAGTGTTCGGCCAAACAACAAGGAGGCAAAAGCAGTTAAAGAAACAAACTAGGTGATCAATTACACAAAGTTTCAAGGAAGACAAATTCCTTTTTCTATTTTTGGGGTGGCTGAGGGTTGCTCTCATGTTAGCAAGTGGAAAGACTTCTCCAAATCTAATGTACTTGGCTCCATCCACAAGTCTTCAAATGATATTTCACCTACAAAAAGAGCACACTCATTAGTTAAAGGTTCAACTAAGGATTTAGCTCGTGATGGCTCCTCTTGGCACATCACTTTGTCACAATGTTGTTCGAACTTTCTCCCCAATGCTTTCATCTCGCGATTTTGCTTGCTTCGGTAGTATTCCTCATCACTTTTGAATCCTTAAGTAAAACATTGTAGTTTCCTACATGAGTCTCCAGAATAGTAGTTAGGAGTATATCTCTTTCGCATAAGTATCTTCATATATTCTCATGTGCTTACGGGTTGTTCACCATACCTTCTTTGATTTTTCACTAATTGATCCCACAATGTGCTTGCATAATCCATGAACTTTATCGAGGCTAATTTGATATTTTTTTCTCGGTGTAATTATGATAATCAAACGTATGATCAGTTTTTCTTTTTCATTCTATATATAGTTTGGAATCTTCTTATCTTGAAAAGAGGGAATTTTTGATTTGATGTTCCTTTGGATTACATACTATCAGGACTCGATTCCACCAACCGGACCCCGACGGGTTAGAGGATTCCCAAAGCAACAAGAAGTCAAACGTCAAAGGGATGCTCTCATTGGCACTCACCTCTTACATGCATAGATCGTTATGAGTTAACAAAACATAATTCTTCAACTTGATATCCTAAAGTAGGATGCTTCGTTTAAAATCATTTTTATTATTATTTCATAAAAAACATTTAAAACACAAAACATATAAAAACAACATACATTTTATACATTCAAAATTTACTTAAACATCAGAGTACTAACACGGAAGCTACTACAAAATTAGGTCACTACATGTGACCTTTCAAAAAGCTTTTTACAAAGGAAAACCAAACAACCCACCCAAACAAAAATATCATCTACCTTGATGGTTTACCTATGCCTCTTTGAAAGTTTATATTGCCTTATGTTTTCCATCCCGGTGAACGTTCTCGAAATCTGAAAAATATGAATTATCCACAAAATGAGCTTTTAGTCCAGTAAATAAATCTAACACATAGAATAACTAATTCAAACTCTATTAAAACCATATAAGATGAATCACCATCTTCCACTACATTGATTCTTTAAAAATCATATAAATCATGTTCGTTTGAAAGCCATGCAATTGCTATAAAAATATGCATGCTCGAAATCAATATTTTGACATCACTCAACAATTGTTTGAAATCATTTTCATCAAATAAATCTAATGCAAATAGAATGAACTTTGCATGATTAAAACCATCTTTTGAAGAAAACTCCAATTCATCTTTAAACAACCAAATGATTTTGTTAAAATTGCAATACACTATAATCCTAACATGTATAACCATCACACAATCCTACACGTTCTCGGGCTTTCTCCGACAGGGCTGTAGGACCCTATGCATTGCTTCCCCTCAAGGTTTAGGGATTTTCAACCCAATGAAGACATTAAATTGATCTCCTTCTCATTTTCATAGTCACACACATCGCACACGAAGAAGCAAGTCCAACCATTGGGTTCATGTGTTACCAAGATTGTCAACTTCCTCTTTTCCTCAAATGCATGTTTTAACATATTTTTATAAAGTCAATGTCATGCACATTTAAAACCGCGCAACTCACCCATGTAAATCATTTTGACAGCCAACATATAACATTATTTAAAACAATGTTTTCAAATCATTTATTTTTAACATTTCAATACAATTTGAAAACATAAATATTTTTATAAAACACCATTCATTTTACATGAAAACAACATCCATTTAATCACTTCCATCCACAATAAAAATTCTAAACCTAACCAGAACCAAAGACAAAATTTAAATATATCTCCACCAAAACAATGCAATATAGGTTAAGTTAACTATTCTAAATGTAGTATTTACTTACCTATTAAAGGTTCTTCCTCTCCAACAAAATTTCCACCTAATAAAATGATTTTTAGTCCTATAGAATCTGTAACGACCCCTATTCCCAGCAAGATATTGTCCGCTCTGGGGAATGGGTCGTAACCCAATATCCTCCCCTCACGGCTTTGTTTTGGCGAGAACTTCCCGTAAGGTCACCCAACCTGGAATTGCTCTCACCGAAGCACTTTTAACTTCGGAGTTCTTATGGGATCCGTCGCCAATTGTGCTCCGAAACACGTCTTGCTATGTTGGAAGGGTCTCTTTACATATGTTTCATTTTCACATACTTCCCCAAGCGATATGGGATTGTGACGACCCCATTTTTACGACCTGTCACCTTCTGGTTCGCTCGCGCGAACTTATCGCCATCCAGGTTTCGGTTCAGTGCAGCCATCGAACCCATACGTGCATATTCGAGTCATCACAATTTGTAACGACCCATTTTTCCAGCAAGATATTGTCTGCTCTTGGGATTGGGCAGCAGCCCAATATCCTCCCCTCACGGCTTTGTTTGGCGAGAACTTCCCAGAAGGTCACCCAACCTAGAATTGCTCTCGCCGAAGCACTTTTAACTTCGGAGTTCTTATGGGATCCGTTGTCAATTGTGCTCCAAAACGCGTCTTGCTATGTTGGAAGGGTCTCTTTACATATGTTTCATTTCCACATACTTCCCCAAGTGATATGGGATTGTGACGACCCCCTTTTTACGACCTGTCACCTTTCGGTTCGCCCGTGCTGACGTAACGTCATCCGGGTTCCGGTTCGTGCAGCCATCGTACCCATACGTACATATTCGGGTCATCACAATCACCCCCCTCGGGGGCCCAATGTCCTCGTTGACAACATTTTGGTTGGGTACAGTCTCTGATACCATTTGTAGCGACCCCTTTTCCCAGCAAGATATTGTCCGCTCTTGGGATTGGGCCGCAACCCAATATCCTCCCCTCACGGCTTTGTTTGGCGAGAACATCCCATAAGGTCACCCAACCTGGAATTGCTCTCGCCGAAGCACTTTTAACATCAGAGTTTTTATGGGATCCGTTGCCAATATTGCTCCAAAACGCGTCTTGCTATGTTGGAAGGGTCTCTTTACATATGTTTCATTTTCACATACTTCCCCAAGCGATATGGGATTGTGACGACCCTCTTTTTATGACCTGTCACCTTCCGGTTTGCCAGCGCGGACGTATCGCCATCCTGGGTTTCCGTTTCGTGCAGCCATCGTATCCATACGTGCATATTCGGGTCATCACAAAATCGCCTCCCCAAACTGAGTAACGTTTCTTTGCGGAGCAAGTCCAAAATCCAACTTTTTCTCCTCATTTTCTCTATTCTTTCTCTCCGTTTAATCTTCTCCTTTTGTTTCTTCTCCCCTCTTTGGTTTTGTACAAAATTACTGAGTTATATGCCTTCTCTAGCCTTTTCTACAGAGATGTTGGGGGTAGATTTAGCATTCTATCCTTTTTGTCCATGTAAAAGTACTATTTTACCCTTTCTTGCATGATTAATTGCAAAACTACCATGATTACTTATGTTTAAGTTTACTTAACTGAAACTAATTAATTTTGATCAGTCTTAATGTAACATCCAGAATTTTCCAAACGGGTGTTGCCTAGAATAGAAGTGTTATGAGAGTTTAATTATTCAAGAGTTATGATATGCATTAAAGTGTGAAATGGAAGAGAAGGAAAGGCGATAGAATGGTTGAAGAGTCAAATGATAAGTCAAAGGAAGGTTGACAAGCCAAAAACAAAAGTGTTTGAAAAGTTAAAAATTGTATTAACCAATAGGAAGTTAGTAAATAAGTGAAACAAAATTAAAAGAAAAGAAAAGAAGAGTGATGTAGGTGGATGGCTCACGTTGGAATGCAAGGGCAAGGAAGAGTGGTGGCCATTTTATAAAATTATGAACTTGGGAGGAGAAAAATTAAAAGAAGGAAAAATTGAGGTTTTAATGGTTTGATTTTTTTTCTTCTCTTTCACCTTCTCTCCCACGGTTTTCTTCCAAGCCCTAAGTTCCCCATAGCCGATCTATCACCTCCAATTTCTTCAATATTATTAAGGTGCTTCAAGGTAAGAATGAATGAGTTTTGGTTTTTATACAATTAGGTGATAGTTTGGAGTGTTTTCAAGGTGTTTTAATTGAGTTTGGAAAACCCGAAAAGGGAGCTCCGAAAATTTTGGTTCAAATGTTAGTTTCTTTCCAAATTTCATGGTTTAATCCTTAAATTGTGTTAGTTAGGTTGTTTGTAGGAGGAGATTGAGGTTTGGAGGTGAGTTATTAGAAAACCGGTTTTGGTAGAGTAAGAACACTGGTTCTGTTTGGTGAAATTCGAGTTGACCATTGTATTTGGTTGGTTAATTTGAGTGTTTCAATGGATAGTAGACGTACAGAGGTTTACGGATTGGGGTGGCACGTCAAAATCCGTTGAGAAACAAATAAGTCATGGCCGTTCAAAGTTGGACGTAAAATTTGAAGTAAAAATCGGGTTTAGGGCTTTGAGGGTGAATTTGTTTTAAGTGTTTTTTAGTTTTAGTTAGAAAATACTTTAGAGTTTATTAGTAGCTTACTAAGTTAAGTTTTCTTTATTGTAGGTCATCGAGCTAGCGAAGTGATTTGACGAATTAAGCAATCGAAAGTCGAGCAATCGGGTAAGTTGTGGTTTGGATTCGTTTCGCCTTCGGGCCTACACCATAGAACGGTAGGGTTAACTGTTAATTGTTTTGCGTTGTGTTGTGTTGTGTTGCATATTTGTTGACATGCATCATGGTTTTCAATTAAGCAAAATACTAGTTTTATTGCATGGTTTGATTGTGAGCGTGAAACGTAATCAGATAAAGTGAATGGAAAAAATTATGCTTGATTAGAGTGACTTGTCATGAACAAGTGCTGGTGTGTAGCACCCTGAGGAGATCTCTATGAGAGATGACCGGCTAAAACACTTAGTCTTGATTGGAGTTGCCTTGTCGGGACTAAATTGTGGAGCGTAGCACTCCGAGGGGACCTCTATGAAAGATGACCGGCTAAAATACGTAATGGTGGTTCTGGGAATGGCCGTCCTATACGATTGTAGTATGTGAGCTTACCCGATCCACACGGCTTTTGAAATGATTAAAGCAACGAATGGCAAATGAGCATAACTGAGTGTTAGAAACCGCATGTGATAGGATTGGTTGCATTGTGTTTTTTTATACCATTCGTTATTCCCTACTTACTAAGCATTAGGCTTACGTTTTGTGTTCTATGGTGTAGGTAACGATATTTACCAAGGTGAGATAGACGAGATAGCCCAGGACTAGGCAGCAGTCGATGGTGTATGGAGCATGCCAGCGCGGGCACTTGTCGGAGCGTCACGACCACGTTCTTCGGGTAGTTTAGTGGGGAGTTGTGGTATTTTGTCTTGAACATATTTTCCTAGCTATTTTGGGATGGTTGTGAGTTCGGTTGTTTTTGTTGGATAGTTGGTCTGTACATGTTTGGAATCTGAAACTATTTGATTTCTCGTTTTAATTTCAGGTTTGGGTTTTGGAGGTTTTAGGCGTTATGCCGCTCGTTTTAGTTTTAAAATAAATAACGTTGGGTTCACATTATTTTTTTTTTGTTATCCGTTTTAATTTGGTTTTCCAAGATTTTATGGGACATGGAGTCGAGGGTGTTGGGAATGTGTGGGTAATTTTTTAGGTGATTTAGAGGTGTTGGGCTTGGAGAAAAATGAAGAAAAGTGGGAAAAAGTGAAAAAAATGAAAAATGGGCATTTTGGCCGAAGAAACCCGAGAGGGCCCGATCGATCGGCGCCCAGCGCCGATCGATCAGCCACGGGCGTGCGCGCTGTGCTGCAGCAGAGTGCACGGGCGTGCTGCTTGAGCACGTGCGGCGCCTAGCACGCCTAACTTTCATTTTTTTTCTATTTCCAAAATGTTTTGACCCGGCTTTTTCCGGCATATTTTAAACGTATTTTTGGCACGTTTTCTAACATTTTTTGAGGGTTCAAAAAACCCAAAAACCAGGTCGAATAATTTATGAAAATTATTTTAAACGTCGTTTTAAACACGGTTTGAGTTAGCAAAGTAGCGCACTAAGCCGAGGTGGGTTCGGAGGCATTACACTTAAGTTAATCAACATAATTAGCATAATTAATTATGATTATCTAGCCTTATTCATACTTAATTAACATAATTAATCACTTAAGCAAACAACTTACCCAATATATGTTGACTGACGTGTCCCAACTCCATTGGTTGTCCAATTGCATTGCATAGATACATGATGCAAAGTGTTTGAAACATTTTTCCTTCTTTAACTTTCTCAAAATTCCCACTCTAAGATATATTTTAAAGCTATTTACCAAAACAGTGTAGTTTAAAATGTAAACTGCATTCATTAGATTAAAAAGTAGATAACTTTTGCTACATACATCCAAATTCTTTCATTTTTCATAATAATCCAAACATAACAAGAAAAGTTATAGTACTTACAATCAAATTTGTTCTTACAAAACAGTTTCATTCTTAGCATTCTCAAAGATTTTGTACCATTTCTTTCATACAACTTCCATAATTTATGTTCATATATCATCCATAATAAATATCTATGATACATTATTAAAAATAGAATATTGAACGTTCAAACCATTACATTCTTCCATCGTAAATATAATTTCATCCCGAAATTCATCTCTAACTTAATTCTAAAAAAATTTGGGATACTTTTCTCTAATTTCTTTTTCTAGTTCTCATGTAGTTTCTATAAGACTTTCACAATAGGAATCACTTTATTCCTTAGTACTTTATCTCGTGAATAAATGATAGTAACCAGTTCTTCTACTATTGTCATATCTTGTTGAAATTCTAATTCTTTCTATTCCAAAACATGTGAGGGATCTGGTTCATATTCCTTAACATTGAAATATAAAAAATATCATGTATTCCCACAAATTGATGAGGTAATGCAATTTTATAGGCTACGGAACCTACTCTTTGTAATATCTGGAAAGGTCCTACAAATCTTGGAGCTAATTTACAACCTTTTCCAAATTTAATGAAACTCCGGTGTGATCTTACTTTAACAAATACATGATCACCTTAATTAAATTCAAGAGGTCTTCTTCGTTTATCAGTATAGCTCTTTTGACGACTTTGAGCAGTTACCAATCATTGCTTTGAGTTTTAATATTTTCATTACTTTCATGTACCAAGTTTAGTCCAAATAAGACCTTCTCACCTATCTCGGTCAAACACAATAAATGTAACACCCGGCAATTACCGACTTAAATTGTAAAGCAAGTGTAGTGATGTACATTTTTATGGAAATGGAGTAAGTGTGAGAATTTGATTATAATTGTTAGTGAGTAAATTTAATGGAAGAAGAGTGAGAGGAATAATGGTTAAGTGTAAGATTTAATGAGTTAAGGCATAAAAGTAATTTTGATGTTAATAATAAAAGGAAAAAGAAGAGGGAGATAGCATTCACGTTAGACAAAAATGAGAAAAACCATTTCCATTTCTCTTTTCTCTCTCTCTCTCTTCGAAGGTCTGCAGAACGCCACCCCATCCGACGATTCTCAACCGATTCCTCAACCCATTCTTCAATCCAAGGTAGATTCTTATTTAATTTTTAATGGGTTGTTAGTTTTTAGCTGGAGGAAGAAGTTAGGAGTGGATTAGAATGATTTTTGTGGGAGTCTTGGTTAAGGTTTTGGCGTGAGATCAGGGTTGCACGAAATTAGAGTTTCCTTATTAGTTTTCTTTGATTTTTGAATGTTTAATGATGATTAAAGGATAGTATGGATGAGTAGTTAGATTTTTGTAAGTGGCCGAAAATCTGGAATTTTGAGTGTGCAGGGCAGTTTTGTTTTGTGGAAAACGACCAAGCATTTGCATTATCTGGCTGAACAGTAAGACCTTTTAGAAAGTAGCTATCTTAAGGGGTCCGTAGAGCCTTGAATCGTCTAAAATGGATAAGTGTATGATTAGTTACGTGATTTAGAAGTTTGGCCAAAAACGGTGAGTTTTAGTGGACTGCTAGTTTCCTTGTGAGAGTTTGATGAATGAGGTTTAGTGCATGTTATATTAATGTTATGTGTTATGGTTTATAGGTTTGAACGAGTTCCCGACGTAACGTACGAGGTTAGCTAAGGAGGCCAGGTAAGTAATGTATACTTGCGTATTGCCTTCGGGCCTACATCACAGTTTATTAGGAATATATGGTTGTGTATGTTTGTATGTATTGTATGTTTGTGGTGTAGGTAGTAGGATGTTTAATTTGCATGCATCATGGTTTTCAAAATTACGCTAGTAGACGAAAATGAATTTCCATGATTTTGATGAGTACCGTGTTATGGTGTGAAAGGCAATGAATGAAACGGCTAAAAGATATGTAACTAAGAGATGCTATAAACTCCGCGGATCCCAGGGACACTGAGTCGTACTGGGCTGGAGAGTGCTGTCAGAGGATGACATGTGCTGGGTTAAAACTCCACAGATCCCGAGTGGGATTTGGGCCGGAGAGTGACATGCAAAGTTAAACTCCGCAGATCCCAGGAACAGTGAGTTGGACTGGGCCAGAGAATGTTAAGAATGAAATGAGAATGCTAAGAATGAAACGAAAAACAAGAATGAGTATGAATCGAGATGGTAGAAATTGCATGTGATAGGATGGGAAGTGTTTGCTTTCATATTTGCATTATTTGCTTAGCGTTAGAGTAATAGTTGTGTAATACCCAGCTTGTACGGATTTTTGATTTAATATATTATATTCATGTTTTATTATATAACGGCATTTTTAGTAAATATGTCAAATCAGGTCTGTTTTACGAAAAGAAAGCGTCTTTACGATCCTAACGATTAATAGGAATTTTAAGGAAATTATGGGAATTTTCGGAGATTAAACGTTACATTCTGAGTAAATACAATTCTCGTAATGTAAAAAATGTTCTCGTAAAAATAGCAAACGAGGTCCAAATTGCAAACAGACAGTTTTATTAAATCCCAAATAGTAAGTTTGACTTGTTGGTGAAATAAGGAAGTTTGATGACCCCGAATAGTAGGACGATTAACGAACCGAAGGACGAAACAAAATAGAAATAAGAGCTAAGGGCATTTTGGTAATTTGTCAAACCAAATTTTATTAAAAATCAACTTTTCTTTCTTCTCCCTCACTTCTTCTCCTTCTCTGTTTCACGAAATTGGATGAGAGCTATTTTCTCTCTCGGCCGCCGACGATTCCTCAACGATCCGACCTTCGTTCTCCTCCGTTTCTCCTCCGTTCTCGTGATTTCTCCTCAAATCGCAATCCTAGGTATGGATCTATGATTCTATAGCGTTAGTTTTCAATTCTCGGATCGTTTTAAAGTTAGGGTTTTATTAGAAATCGAGATTTAGGGTTCGTAGTTAATAGGTTAGCTGTAATAAAGTATATATTGAACGTATTTGACGTTATTGGACGAAGTTAAATCAATTTGTGAAAATGTTAAAAAGTTAGAGATTTTCGGGTTTTGAGGAAAAACTCGTTAATTGAAGTTTTGGATTATCGAGCATTAATTGACGTTATAAACGCTTCGGTTAGCTAAGTTAAGAATTTAGGAAAGATTCTTTAGTTAAGGTTTGTAATTTGGACGTCAATAGCTTGAATTGGCTTTAACGACAAATATCGTGTTTTGCCTCAGACACACGACTCCCGTGGACGAAGCTTGAGATTCAGCGCGCTCAAGGTAAGTTCTCGTGACTTACTCTGACCGATTGGTCTACACCGTACTTCGATTTAGCGTCGAGGATCTTAGAGGATGGATTGTTTTAATTGCTTTGGTTGGGTAGCTAGGTTTAAACGTTTCGTATGTTATTTCATTTACAGTCTTGATGGTACACATGCTTGTTTGTTTACTTTTATATTGAACTGTCCATGCATCACGTATTTTAACTTGGCATGAAAATGAATTTCTGCACTGCACGCTGTTTTCTAAAAACCATGTGGCCCAGAAATTGGGGGCTCTTGATCTATCGTGCGGGCCGATTAAGGGTCTGGCCGATACCACATCTCATGTACTGTAATTAATGAACGTAATCTGTTATCTGGTCACGCGAGGTGGGACTCAGGCACGGCTGTACGTGTTGTAAGCGTGTACCCCACTCCTCTAACCGCATGGGGTAGTCCGACCGCTGGATGGGCCCCCTTCGGTTAGGGGGATGAGATCTCGGTGATATACTGTCTGCGACGCTCTGTTATGCATGATTTCTGAACTCCATATGCACTGCACGCATCTGCATTTACGTAGAATTTACTGAGCCTGTTAGCTCATAGGTGTCTGTATGGTGTAGGTGACGTTATAGGTGACATTGAGCCAGGTGAGGACGACGTTCCTCCTCCAGACGTATGAGGCAGTTGACGGAGAATGGCCCGTGGGAGTGTGCTGAGCAGTCGGCGCGTTTTGACCCGTGGGGATGTCTGTGTAAGTAATTTGGGGGATTTAATGGATGATACGTATGTATAGACGAACATGTTAGGATGTTTGGATATGGTTAGATGTTAGGTTCATATTTGATGTTTTAAACGTTTTTGGAAATCTGTTTATAATTCGTGTTTTTATAGTTTTTACTGGAACTGCTTGGAATTTAAAACAGGAGGATTAGACAACTTTTAAACGTATCCATGCAGTTTGTTTTTACGAAAGTTTAACGTATGTTTAGGATGTTTAAATTCGTTGATTGATGACATGAAAATGAGATAAGTTTTGGGATGAAAATGAAGGGAAGAATGTGTCTGGATTATTGGATTGCTCCCTGGAATCTCGGATTCCAGAGAGGGAATTGGTCGCTGCACAAGGCAGTGATCGGGCGCTGCATTGCGCAGCGCCTGCAGCGATTAGTCGCCGCTTCGTTTTTCCTTTGCTTTCTGGTTTTGCCCTCCCAGGTTTGATAAATGTTTTAATTATTTTTATTAATTGTTTTTAAATAGTTTTAAGTTATAAATAATTTTGTTTTAAGTGGTTTACAACGTTGACTTTAATTCCGAATTGATTTCCGCTTAAAGTGTAGAAATAAAATGAAAAATTTATACGGGTAAAATGGGTACAGTATTAGGGGTGTTACAATTATGGTATCAAAGTCCCGGGGTTTTAAAATCGGTTCTGTAGACTGCTCGACTGCACAGCCACTACGCGGACATCCTTCATCAACTGTAAGTCTGTTTTTAGCTTTATTTGATTTTATTTCTTAGGATTATCTGTTTAATTTGTTTTAGGCTTTAATGGTACACTTTATATGATAATAATAAAGGTAGGGTTAATGGATGTCTAGGCAAGGGCATAATGGTAATTGAAAATTTGAAAGTGGATAACGTATTTAAGGAAAGGGGTTTTGGGTTTAATGCACTGTAGCTGCCACTATTTCCTATTTCCCCTCTCGGTCTTCAGCTCTCTAGCAAAAACCTCTGGGCGATTTCTTTCTTGCTCAACTCTCTTTCAACTTAGGGACGTGTTCCCTCATCCTCTTGCGTTTTAGTAGTTAGATAACTGAGGGAGTACAATGTGAGGATTTCAAGGATGCTGTAGATGAGAGTAGGTTCGGCTTTTTGGTGATAATTGGAAATGTGCAAGCAGTAAAGTTCCAAACTAGTTTCCTTGTTCTTCTGGTTAAATTTTGGTAAAGTTTAGTGAAGGTTTGATTGATGTTCTGTTATGAACTTAGGTGAGCGAGCTTCTAAAGTAGCTTACAGCCAAGCGATTTCCAGGAGAGCTAGGTAAGTAGAGTATGCTTGTGCCTTCGGGCCTACATCACAAAACAGTAGGGTTGTGCATGCTTGAATGTGTTTGTATGTCATGCATCATATTTTGAAAATTATGTGAAAATGAATTTACATGAAATGGCATGGTAAGGAATGAACAGACTGTAACAGTTGTTAAGGGAACTAATCCGCCCCTTAACCAAGAGAGAGGATGTATGACTTTGGGGGAAGTGATCCAAACCCCAATTTCACAGGGGGGATCTGAACAGTTGTTAAGGGAACTAATCCGCCCTTTAATTAAGAGAAAGGATGTATGACTTTGGGAGAAGTGATTTAACTCCCAATTTCAATTGGGGATCAGATCAGAACGAATGAATATGCAACTGAGATGAGAAAGTAGAAACTGCATGACTAGGAATTTATGTTTCAGCATTCCATTTCATTATTGCTTTACTTACTTAGCATTAGGCTAATAGATAAGTTTTGTGATGTAGGTGAAGAAGCATCTGAAGGTGTGTTCTCTGAACATGTTGAGAGTTAGGCTGTTGAGGGAGCACTTCAATGCCACAGATTGGTGATTCTGATGAGGCGGTTTAACTGATGTCAGTAAATGAGAAGGTTTAGTGAACCATGATTTATTTTAAGTTTTATTGAGTTTTCTATTAACAGAAGTGGTTTTAATGTTTTTGAATACGTTGGTGAGACTTTTCTGATAATGATACTCTGTTGGATTTAATAGTGGTGTTTACTAAAGTTTGGAGTAATACACAGATTTAAATAGTTTGAACAATTTTTAGTAAAATGCTCAAATTCTTTTGGTAGTCGGAGTTTCCTTTGTTAGACTGAAAATGTTGCTATGCTGTTTTCGTTGAGTATTTTTGATCTATCGGTAGATGAAGTCTATCGGCAGATGTAGGGTTGTTGTTTTGTTGTCTATCGGAAGATGTCTTTAGTAAAGTCATTGGATGATGTCTTCAGTAGAAGCCATCAGAAGATATAAGTAGAAAATTTGTCGTTTTGTAACCGGATGATGTCGAGTATTTTATCCATCGGATGATGAAGGTAAAAGTCTTTTGTCGTTTTGTAACCGGATGATGTCGAATAATTTATCCATCGGATGATGAAGGTAAAAGTCTTTTGTCGTTTAGTGATCGGTGGATGTCAGGTATTAAACCTATCGGATGATGTAGTAGAAGTTTGTCGTTTAGTGATCGGTGTACACAGTTTGTTCTTTCGGAAGACGTGAGTAAAAGATTTGTTGTCTTGTGATCGGTAGAGGCTGGATGAGCGAATCATCCGGCTGACGTCATCAGTAGATGCGAGTAGCAAAACTTGTCGTTTTGCGATTGGCAGAGGTTGGATGAACGAATCATCCGGCTGACGTCATCGGTGGAAACCTTCGGTTTATTTCTGCATTTTTTATTGACATCGTTCAGCGGATGATGTGTTTGACTTTTATGAACTTTAAGCATTTCACGCGTAATCCTTCGTCTCTTCAGACCGAATTCTTTTCTTAATATTTTTAACTGACTATTCGAACACTGTTTTATAGTTTTGCTTAACTTTGCTTTGCTCAAAGATTTTTCGCTGCAAGTTTTTGTGTTTTTAGCAAATGTTTAAATTTGACTTTCGAGTGAAGTTTGAAATTTGGTCCGAAATTTCCTAATTATGTTCAGGTTTATGAGTAACGAACTGAGTTTAGAAAACTCGGGGCGTTACAGTATGGTATCAGAGACATTCAATTAAACCGTTCAAAAGATTACTTATCAGTGCCGATCGTCGCATGGGAGTACTCCAACAACTGTAAGTGTTCATGTTAACCTTAGTTATTAGATGTTTATGAGAGTAGTTAACCTTGAACAGGAGTGTAGAAAATGGCTAGACGACCAGAAAGACCAAGAGTACCAAGAGAGATGCCCAACTTGAGAACTGAAGAAGATCCTTGCGTGATTAGGCAGCTGACAGAATTGGTGCGTCAGCAGACAGACCTAGTGCGTTAGCAGTTGATCAGTTAGGAGTGCTGTTGAACCGAGAGGTAAAAGGAAGTGCCAACTCGAGTTCTAGAAATGAACATTCTAGATATAGATTCAGGAGGCTATGACCACCTACGTTTGATGGACAGTCATCTGATCTTGTTATTGCTGAAGGGTGGCTTAGAAAGATTGAGAGTATGTTTAGGTGCGTCAACATTGGAGAAGGAGACAAGGTCACGTTGGCAATGTTTCATTTGACTGGTGATGCTTAACTTTGGTGGGAAACAATAGAGACCACCACTGATGTCTTGGCGATGCCTTGGTCGCAATTCAAAGACATTTTCTACGAGAAGTATTTCAACAGTACTGTCCAAACTGCAAAGAAGTTGGAATTTCTAAACTTGAAGCAGACAGGGTCTGTGGCCCAGTACAATAGGCAGTTCGAGTCCCTGTCCAGGTTTGCTGGACATTTTGCTCACAGGGACGAGGATAAGGTGTTCAAATTTGTGCATGGACTGAAGCCAGAAATTTACTTAGGAGTTAAATTTTGTGGTATTGAAGGTTTGTCATTCAGTGAAGTTGTGTCTACTGCTCTGGAAGTGGAAGAAGCTGAAAGGAAGTGTGCTGGACCAAAAGAGGTCCCACAAAAGTCGGTCCAGCCACACCATCAAAGGGGAATGAAGAGGCCTAGTGAAGGCCAGAGTAGCCAAGGAACAGGAGGGAAGGTACAGAATGTCAGGAAATTTCCCCAGTGTCCCAAGTGCTTGAAGTACCACCCGGGCGAGTGCATATTGGGCTTTGGGAAGTGTTTCAACTGTGAGGAGGTTGGACACACGATCAAAGAGTGCCTGAAGCCTAGAATCACCAGATGCTACAATTGTAACAAGATCGGCCATATTAGCAGAGACTGCCCAGCTCCTAAGAGTAGTCCTGCTATGGTTAAACCAAGGATATTCTGCATGATGGAGTCGGGCGATGATGAACAGCCAGCTGTTGTGTCAGGTACTATACTGGTCAACTCTTTACCCGCTTTTACATTGATAGATTCTGGTGCAACACATTCATTCATAGCATCTACATTTGTTGATAAGTTAGATGTAAAGCTTACCCCTACTGAGCAAGTGTTTAGTGTCGTATTACCCTCAGGTGAACATATGCACTCTATGTAACACCCGACATTTCGGCCAGGTGATTTTCTGACCATTTTCATTGTCACCCTCTTATTTAACCTTTATGATTTAAAATTTAATGTTAAGATAAATTATTACAAGTTAAGTAAAACTAGGTTGGGTGGCAGTTTAGTAATTAGAATCGATGGATTTAGTATAAAAAGGAATTGGAAACCTTAAATCTCATTTATTGCCACTGTAGCCGACATTCCCTCTCGGCGATTTCTTCTCTCCCAAGTTCTTGCACTCGGCTACCAGAACTTTCCTCTGCCGACGACCGGTTTCGAGCTTGCCTTTCTCTGCAAATCCACACCCGAGGTATGAAATTGACAATGTAGTCATTCATTAGTAAATAGAGCTCTGTTCTCAGCTCGGCACTGAGTTCGGATTTTTAGCAGTGGCCGAGCAGTTTGTGATTTTCTTAATCTGAAAGTAGAAATGTCGCCCTGAATCGATTCTGAACAGTTTATGTAACCAACTCGGATTTAACCAATGGTAAAACCTGTCCACCTAGTTTCGGATTTCAGACTGCAGTGTGTCAAACAGAGGAATCGGAATGACTTTAGCTATTAGATCCTAGGATGGTTTATGATTAGGACTATTAGGACTTTGTTTTAACTACTGTAATGTACATGTTTTAGGTGAAGAAGTTTAAAAGAAAGAAGCTCGGATTGCTAAGGAATCCAGGTAAGTGAATGTGTTAAGATTTCCGACCACTAGGGCCCTACACCGCAAGGGTATTAGGAAATCACTGAGATGTTAGCTTATTGACTATGATCTGTTATTTCCACGATATGAGAAGTTGTGTAAGTAAATGTAAAGTTACAGGATGTTTTACTTGTCCTCATGATATGACTTTTTTCTATGAACTTTATGTCTATGCACTGTGTTCCTGTTATGATTAAGTTGAGAATATGAAAGGCAAATGTAACCGAGATTAAGTGCAGAGCGGGGAAAGACTATGTTATGTATGACTCGCGAATTCTCCCACTGGTGGAGGCCGAGTTAATGATATGTATGACTCACGAAATCTCCCACTGGTGGAGGCCAAGTTAATGATATGTATGACTCGCGAAATCTCCCATTGGTCGAGGGCGAGTTAATGATATGTATGACTCGCGAATTCTCCCACTGGGGAGGCCGAGTGATGTATCATGATTGCCGCGATAGGCAAATGATTATGTATGACTGCCGCGATAGGCAAAGACTATGTACCCCTGTCTTCCTCCCTCGTCTCCTGCCTAATAATACATGTTATTAAAAGATAAGATGAACACATGGTTAATCGTTTGATGGTTTAGTCTTCCGGCTGACGTCATCGGCAGATGCCGAAGGTTAATCGTTTGATGGTTTAGTCTTCCGGCTGACGTCATCGGCAGATGCCGAAGGTTAATCGTTTGATGGTTTAGTCTTCCGGCTGACGTCATCGGCAGATGCCGAAGGTTAATCGTTTGATGGTTTAGTCTTCCGGCTGACGTCATCGGCAGATGCCGAAGGTTAATCGTTTGATGGTTTAGTCTTCCGGCTGACGTCATCGGCAGATGCCGAAGGTGACAGTGTGGGACTGGAGAGGCGATTTATGACCCCTGTTAAGACTCTTATGTTCCAGTAGTTAAAGAATATGGTAGTTTAAGTAGGATGAGATTATTTTAAAACGTGAGCTTTGAAACTGTCTAGCGGATCACTGAGTCAGGGAATGATTATATCGATTTATAAATGGTCTGTTGCTTAAGTCTTCCGCTATATGCATTTTGAATGAGTTGTGTTTTCTTTCTGTTGGAAGGAGTCAATTGATGATTTAGAGTTCTCTACCGTAAGACGGAAGCTGGAAGAGGTATTACGGTTTAGTCTTCCGGCTGACGTCATCGGCAGATGCCGAAGGTTAATCGTTTGATGGTTTAGTCTTCCGGCTGACGTCATCGGCAGATGCCGAAGGTTAATCGTTTGATGGTTTAGTCTTCCGGCTGACGTCATCGGCAGATGCCGAAGGTTAATCGTTTGATGGTTTAGTCTTCCGGCTGACGTCATCGGCAGATGCCGAAGGTTAATCGTTTGATGGTTTAGTCTTCCGGCTGACGTCATCGGCAGATGCCGAAGGTTAATCGTTTGATGGTTTAGTCTTCCGGCTGACGTCATCGGCAGATGCCGAAGGTTAATCGTTTGATGGTTTAGTCTTCCGGCTGACGTCATCGGCAGATGCCGAAGGTTAATCGTTTGATGGTTTAGTCTTCCGGCTGACGTCATCGGCAGATGCCGAAGGTTAATCGTTTGATGGTTTAGTCTTCCGGCTGACGTCATCGGCAGATGCCGAAGGTTAATCGTTTGATGGTTTAGTCTTCCGGAGATGCCGAAGGTTAATCGTTGATGGTTTAGTCTTCCGGCTGACGTCATCGGCAGATGCCGAAGGTTAATCGTTTGATGGTTTAGTCTTCCGGCTGACGTCATCGGCAGATGCCGAAGGGTAATTGTTTGATGGATTAGTCTTCTGGCTGACGTCATCGGCAAATGCCGAAGGGTAATTGTTTGTTAGTTTAGTCTTCCGGTTGACGTCATTGGTAGATGCCGAAGGTTAATTGTTTGATGGTTTAGTCTTCCGGCTGACGTCATCGGCAGATGCCGAAGGATAGTTGTATGATGGTTCAGTCTTCCGGATGACGCCACCGGAAGATGTAAAATGTGTTTTGTCATTTAGTGACAGGATGATGTTTTAATTTAGCACGCGAGGCCCACGTGCCCACCGGAAGATGTCTCCTTTTAGGTGATGTTAAGCGAGTCACGCGTAATGCACGTGATGACCTGACGACTAAGTTTCTGAGGGTTGTCAACGCATCCAACCCATGCAAACCCGAGTGGTATTTTGTTAAGAGAATTGAGGGCACTTCCTCTTTTCCCGAAATTGTCAAGAAACCAAGGACCGAGTCTAGTCGCTCGACTCTGTGAAAGTTTGAGCCGACGAGGCATGGGAAGTCGGGCATGAGAGGGTTCGTCTTCCTTAATGGTTCTGCGTCTCTATTATCAGTTTAGAAAAAAAAATATATGTAAAATGTGAAAAGTCTGTTGAGAGATAGTAAGGGAATGTAATAATAGTAAAAGCCAAGCAAACGGTTAATGAAAGAATATGAACACGTGACGGCTCCTGGCCGGGGTCGTTACAATTGTGGTATCAAAGCAAAACCAGGTTCTAAAACCGATTCTGCAGACTGTGTAACACCCCTAATACGGTACCCCATTTTCTCTGTATAAATTTTTCCTTTTTAAGCCTCTAAACCAATTAAAAACATTCTCGAAAACCTTTAAAGAAAATTCATTTATCATATAAAAACAGTTTACATAAAACCACTCAACCTTCTATCATTCCTCAACTCATCAATTCATCACATCCTGACAATATCATTCCTTATCTACATCTCAATTATACAGTTCAACATCAAATCTCTTGACGCTCATACATCCTCCATAATCTCACTCAGAATGACTCGAGACATAAGTAAACAAAACACATTTTCCAAGAAAACGAACTGCATGGATCCATTTAAAAACTAAACATTCCTCCTGTTTAAAAAGAAAGTCCCAAGCAGTTCCAGAAAGTTGTAAATTCAAAACAGTTTCGTTATCCATAGCAATTCAACAATATTTACCACAGCCTACACCTATCACTTACATATTTCTATCCAGAATAACCCAAACATCCTAATATGACAAACTATACATTTCATATCAAGTCCCCAAATCATATACCTACATCCCCACGGGTCAATTACGCGTCGACTGCCCAGCACACTCCCACGGGCCATCTTTCTTCAACTGTTCATGCCTCGGGTGGAGGGATCTCATCCTCACCTGTGTAGAGGTCACCTACACCATAAATATAAGTCGTGAGCTTAAGGCTCAGTAAGTCTACGTGAATGCAATGCATGCTATGCGTGCAGTTCATAAAACATGCTTCCTACCTTTTCGCTATTCATTTCATTTCATTTCATTACATAATGTCACCGTGGCCTCACTCTCGCTAGATAGGAGCGGCACATCCCGCGATTGGATAGCCCCTCGTATCTAACCGGGGGGAAAACATGCTCCCCAAGCAGCCATGTCTGAACCACCGCCACCTCCTTGACCAGATTACATTCATTCATACATTTACATTATCCTTTTCCTTTTCATGAAAACATGCATAGAAATTCCTTTTTCGTGCTTTTCAGAAACATGATGCGTGAACATGTGCAATACTATAAACATAATCAAAGCAATAACAAACAATGAACGTACATACCATCAAGACGAATAGAAACATAACCTAATAAGAAATTAACCTAACTACCCAACCTATTCGCCCGACACTTACTATAATCTCCAATTTCCTCGAACAACAAGAAATCTTATGGTGTAGGCCAATCGGCCAAACAAGTCACGAGAGACTTACCTCGCGTCCGTTGCACTTCAATCTCCGTCCACGAGCGTCGTTCACCTAAGCAATTCACAACAATTATCGTTAAAATGCATTTTAACCGATAACGTCCAAATTAACAAAATTTTAACTAAAGAAACTTCCTAAAGCTCTAATTCGATTCATTAAACTATTTCATTGAACAATCTACGCTCGGCACCACAAAATTCCAAGTTACGAGCCTTTCCCTAAAATCCCTAAATTCTCCAATTTTAACATTTCTCACAAATCACTCGAACTTCGTCAAATAACGTTCAATACGTCCTTTCTATCATTAATCATGGTCAACCTATTAATTTCGGACCCTAATTTGGGTTCGGTAAAAACTGACCCGAAACTTCGAACACGCGTAACTTTCGCGTCGGTTATCGGAATCGAACGATTCCAGCGACCACGCGCTCCTCTAATAACCTATTTTAACCTGCCAAAAGGAATTCTAAAACAAACGATCGTAACTAGGTCAATTTTTACAAAACCCGAATCTGCCCTTTCCCGAAATTTTCCCCATTTTCGATTTTTCATCAATTCACGCTCATTTTCTCACCAATCAATCCCTCTTATACCTAATTAACATAAACTAACCAAAATTTAGATGTTATTCACCGAAAACCCGAAATCCCCAATTCGGGATTCCCTGTTTTCGACCCAAATTGGGCACACCAACGCTCGGCAACCATCGCCGGTGTTAAGCCGACCATTCGACGCCAAGAACGGCCACGAAGGGCCGGCGATCGGAGCTCAACAGAGCTCGACGTTCGCGGCCAGAAATCGAGCAAGAACAGGGGAGAACTCACCGTTTTCGATCGGGTTTTTGCGCGGAAAGGCCGAACCGCACTCTGGCTTCAGCTCGCCGGAGTCTGCTCGTCGTCGTTGGAGGGATGCCGCTCGCCGTTCGCGTTCGTCGTTCGTCGTTCGTCGCGGGTGCTCGGGCTCGAATCAACAACGAAAAACAACGTTTTTCGTTGTTTTTGTTTTGATTATTATTATTAATAATAATAATAATAATAATAATAATAATAATAATTATAATTAAAACTATTTCTTAACAAAACATTAATTTTGCCCTCTCGTGTTTTCGACCATTCGAATTTTCTTATTTCGCCAATAATTCCAACTTATTATCTGGGTTCTATTAAAACTGTTCGTTCGCAAATCGGACCCCGTTTACTATTTTTACTAAAACGTCATTCGTTTTACGAGAAACGTAATTACTCGGAATATAGCGTTATTATTCCGAAAATTCTCCAAAATTCCTTAAAATTCCAATTAATCGTTAGGATCGTATTAACGCTTTCCGTTTGCGAAACTGACTTAATTTGACATATTTACCAAAAATGCCACATATAATATAATATATTAATATAATATATTAAATCCAAAATCTGATTAAGCCGGATATTACAGACTGCCTCCCAGCACTGACTGTCACTTGAGCACACCTCAGCAACTGTAAGTGTTTATGATTTCATGTATGTCATTAAGTTAAGTTATGCCTGTAATGATTTGTCTAGGAATCCCAAGATGGTTAGAGGTCAACAGAGAGAGGCCAATGAGGATAGCAATGCTATTGCTCAGTTGACTGAGTTGGTCATGCGCCAATCTCACCAGATAGAACGACTGATGACAGCTAGAGAAGAACAAGGCAACTCCAGCACTAACGCAACTCATGATCATGGGGGTGAGCGCTTCCACCGGCTTCGACCCCCGGTGTTTAATGGGTATGTTTCAGATCCTGTCCATGCTGAGGAGTGGATCCGAAAGATTGAAGATATGTTTAAGTATGCAAAGGTTGACGAAGGGGATAAGGTCACCTATGCTGTCTTTCATTTGGAGTTAAGTGCAAGGCATTGGTGGGACTCGATCCAGAGCACCACTAATGCCGAAGCTATGACCTGGGGGATGTTCAAGACTGCCTTCTTTGACAAGTACTTTAATAGGACTGTTCGGGCCAACAAAAAGAAGGAGTTCATGAATCTACGACAAACTGGCTCTGTGACGGATTATATATGTGAATTTGATGCTTTATCACGGTTTGCTCCCCGTATGATTGAGGATGAGGAAGATAAGATTTACCAGTTTGTTCAAGGACTGAAGCCAAGTCTGTACATGAAGGTGAAGACTGCCGGGATACATAATGTACCTTATGGTGAAGTGACGGCTAAGGCCTTGGAGCTAGAAGAGGCAGAAATGACAGCATATGCACAGCGCGAACAGCCAAAGAAACTCATGAAGGACGCTCAGCCGCCACCACGTCAGAACAAAGGTTGGCAGCCACGACAGAACAGGGGACCACAGCAACAGCAGCATGGAATGAAGAGGCCCCTCAACCAAAATGATGACCAGGGAAAAGGAAAGAGACCTCTGGCGCCTCTATGCCCTACATGTCAGAGGAACCACCCTGGTGAGTGCAAGCTGCTTTCTGGCCGGTGTTTCAGGTGTGATAAGACCGGACACATGGTCAGAGATTGTCCCATGCCGCCAGACCCGAACCGTGCAAGGGTTGTACCCAGAGTGTATGCGTTGATGGAAGATGAGGGAGCTGATCAACATACAGTCATATCAGGTACCATCATGATCTGTGGTTTTGCTGCTTATACACTCATAGATACAGGGGCCACACACTCGTTTATATCAACCTTGTTTGTATGCAAACATAACATAGGACCCTTACCAGCTGAAAGGTCATATAGTGTTGTGTTGCCATCAGGGAAGTCCCTACATTCAGAACAGATTGTTAAGGGTGACGTCGTGTCCTTAGGGGATAGGGATCTCTATGCGGAGTTAATTGTCATTGACATGAAAGGGTATGAGGTGATATTAGGGATGGATTGGTTATTTAGACATCATGCCACGATAAGTTGTAGATCCGGAATAGTTGATTTTAGACCCCCAAATGATAATCATTATTCCTTCCAAGCTATTCCTAAAATAAGTAAGATACCAATTATATCCTCACTAGAAATATACCGAATGCTGAGATGTGGTTGTGAGAGCTACCTGGCTAGTGTAATAGATGGTCGGGTGAAGAATAAAATTGAGCTACAGGATATTCCTATAGTCCGAGAGTTTCCCGAGGCATTCTTAGATGACTTGCCGGGTATACCACCTGATAGGGAAATAGAATTTGTGATTGATACATACCCCGAGGCATCACCTGTATCCAAGAATCCTTACCGTATGGCACCTGTTGAGTTGAAAGAATTGAAGGTTCAACTACAGGAATTGGTTGACAAGGGATTTATTCGCCCCAGCAGTTCTCCTTGGGGTGCACCAGTCTTATTTGTAAGGAAGAAGGATGGTTCTCTTAGAATGTGCATAGACTACAGGGAACTAAATAAGTTGACAATCAAGAATAGGTACCCCTTACCCAGGATTGACGATTTGTTTGACCAATTGCAAGGAGCTAAGGTATTTTCAAAGATAGATTTACGTTCGGGTTATTACCAACTGAAGGTTAAAGAAGGAGATATACCAAAGACAGCCTTCAGAACCCGCTATGGACATTATGAATTCTTAGTCATGTCGTTTGGATTGACAAACGCCCCTGCAGCTTTCATGGATCTAATGAACCGTGTGTTTCGTGAGTATTTGGATAAGTTTGTGATTGTGTTCATAGATGATATCTTGATATATTCCCGAACTGTGGCTGACCATAAAGAACATTTGAAAGTAGTTTTGACGACATTGAAGGAGCATCAACTTTACGCCAAGCTGTCTAAGTGTGAGTTTTGGTTAGATAAGGTTAATTTCCTTGGCCATGTAGTTTCTGCTAATGGCATATCTGTGGACCCGACAAAAATTCAGGCAGTAAAGGATTGGCCTCAACCTAAGAATGCCAGCGAGGTCCGCAGCTTCCTTGGACTGGCAGGCTATTACAGGAAGTTCATCAAGGAATTTTCCATGATAGCTAAACCCCTGACAGGTTTGACAAAGAAGGACATTAAGTATTCTTGGACTGAAGCCTGTGAAGACAGCTTCCAGACGTTAAAACTGAAGTTAACAACAGCCCCTGTATTAACCCTCCCAACCGAAGAAGGAAAATTTAGTGTTTACTGTGATACGTCTAAAGTTGGTTTAGGTTGTGTTTTGATGCAAGAGGGTAAAGTTATAGCGTATGCTTCTAGGCAGCTAAAAAGTTACGAGCAAAATTACCCCACTCATGATCTAGAATTAGCTGCCGTTGTTTTTGCCTTGAAGATTTGGAGGCACTATTTATATGGTCAGCAATGTGAGGTGTTTTCTGACCATAAAAGCCTAAAGTACCTCTTCACACAGAAGGAATTGAACATGAGACAGAGACGTTAGTTGGAATTTGTCAAGGACTACGATTTTGAGATCAAGTATCACCCCGGGAAGGCTAACTCTGTAGCTGATGCGTTGAGTAGGATGTCAACAACAATGCAGCCCGTGGTTTCAACCATGTCTTTACCCTTAAGAACAGAAGTTCAGAAATTTGACTTGGAGATAGTTCCAGAATTATCAGTCTTGCTCGCTGAGTTAACTATTCAACCAACAATTTTGGAAAAGATCAAGGATGCACAACAGAAGGATTCAGTGGAAAATATCAGCATGATGGATAAATTGAAGGACACCACCTCTGAGTTCAGTCTCTCAAAGGATGGGATCCTGAGGTTTAGAAATCGGTGGTGCATTCCTAATGATGTGGAATTGCGTAAGTGGATCTTGGCTGAGGCGCACTCCTCTTCCTTTTCTGTACATCCTGGCTGCACCAAGATGTACCGAGACCTGAAGTTACAGTACTGGTGGCCTAACCTAAAAAGGGATGTTGCTAAGTATGTTGAGTCCTGTTTAGTATGCCAACAAGTCAAAGCCGAGCACCAACGTCCAGGAGGTACTCTTCAGCCGTTGCCTATTCCCGAATGGAAGTGGGAACATATAGCTATGGATTTTGTTGTAGGACTACCTAAGACGACAAAAGGGCATGATTGTATTTGGGTTGTGGTGGATAGACTGACGAAATCAGCCCATTTCTTACCTGTAAGGACCACCTATACGATGGACCAATTTGCTGATCTTTATGTTCAGGAAATTATTAGGTTGCATGGGATCCCTGTATCCATTGTCTCTGACCGTGACCCCAGGTTCACCTGTCGATTCTGGAAAAGTTTGCAAGGTACATTAGGTACAAAGTTATCTTTCAGCACAGCTTTTCACCCACAGACCGATGGCCAATCAGAAAGGACGATTCAAATACTCGAAGATATGTTGAGAGCATGTGTACTTGACTTTCAGACAACTTGGAGTAGACATTTACCGCTAGTTGAATTCTCCTACAATAACAGTTATCAGTCCACCATCGGTATGGCACCATATGAAGCTCTGTATGGTAGGAAATGTAGGTCACCTCTTTACTGGGACGAGGTTGGGGAAACAAAACTTCTTGGACCTGATATCCTGCAGCAAATGTCAGATAAGATTACCACTATTCGGAAAAGAATGATGACTGCACAAAGCCGGCAGAAGTGTTATGCAGATCAAAGGAGAAGGGAACTCGAGTTTTCAGTAGGAGATGAAGTATTCTTAAAGGTGTCACCATTTAAAGGAGTTTTAAGATTTGGCAAGAAGGGAAAACTTAATCCTAGGTTTATTGGACCCTTCCCTGTCTTGGCAAAAATCGGGAGTACAGCTTACAGACTGCAACTGCCTCCATCATTGGATAAAGTTCATAATGTCTTCCATGTGTCAATGTTAAGAAAGTGCATGCGTGATCCGATGCAGGTCATCCAGCCATCGGATATTGGTTTAGAGCCGACACTGGAGTATGAGGAGAAACCGATACAGATATTGGAATATGCAGTCAAGACTCTGAGAAACAAAGAGATACCATTGGTGAAAGTTTTATGGACAAATCACGGCATTGAAGAAGCCACATGGGAAAGGCAGCAGGAGATGTTGGACAAATATCCTAAGTTATTTGCTTAAGCAATTTTCGAGGACGAAAATTTTGTTTAAGGAGGGGTGGATGTAACACCCGACATTTCGGCCAGGTGATTTTCTGACCATTTTCATTGTCACCCTCTTATTTAACCTTTATGATTTAAAATTTAATGTTAAGATAAATTATTACAAGTTAAGTAAAACTAGGTTGGGTGGCAGTTTAGTAATTAGAATCGATGGATTTAGTATAAAAAGGAATTGGAAACCTTAAATCTCATTTATTGCCACTGTAGCCGACATTCCCTCTCGGCGATTTCTTCTCTCCCAAGTTCTTGCTCTCGGCTACCAGAACTTTCCTCTGCCGACGACCGGTTTCGAGCTTGCCTTTCTCTGCAAATCCACACCCGAGGTATGAAATGGACAATGTAGTCATTCATTAGTAAATAGAGCTCTGTTCTCAGCTCGGCACTGAGTTCGGATTTTTAGCAGTGGCCGAGCAGTTTGTGATTTTCTTAATCTGAAAGTAGAAATGTCGCCCTGAATCGATTCTGAACAGTTTATGTAACCAACTCGGATTTAACCAATGGTAAAACTTGTCCACCTAGTTTCGGATTTCAGACTGCAGTGTGTCAAACAGAGGAATCAGAATGACTTTAGCTATTAGATCCTAGGATGGTTTATGATTAGGACTATTAGGACTTTGTTTTAACTACTGTAATGTACATGTTTTAGGTGAAGAAGTTTAAAGGAAAGAAGCTCGGATTGCTAAGGAATCCAGGTAAGTGAATGTGTTAAGATTTCCGGCCACTAGGGCCCTACACCGCAAGGGTATTAGGAAATCACTGAGATGTTAGCTTATTGACTATGATCTGTTATTTCCACAATATGAGAAGTTGTGTAAGTAAATGTAAAGTTACAGGATGTTTTACTTGTCCTCATGATATGACTTTTTTCTATGAACTTTATGTCTATGCACTGTGTTCCTGTTATGATTAAGTTGAGAATATGAAAGGCAAATGTAACCGAGATTAAGTGCAGAGCGGGGAAAGACTATGTTATCTATGACTCGCGAATTCTCCCACTGGTGGAGGCCGAGTTAATGATATGTATGACTTGCGAAATCTCCCACTGGTGGAGGCCGAGTTAATGATATGTATGACTCGCGAAATCTCCCACTGGTGGAGGCCGAGTTAATGATATGTATGGCTCGCGAATTCTCCCACTGGGGAGGCCGAGTGATGTATCATGATTGCCGCGATAGGCAAATGATTATGTATGACTGCCGCGATAGGCAAATGACTATGTACCCCTGTCTTCCTCCCTCGTCTCCTACCTTAATACATGTTATGTAAAAGATAAAGATGAACACGAATGGTGAATGGTTTATGAACTTATGTCTCTTTAAATTGTGTACTCATGTATATCTGTCAGTATGCATTCCTTACTAAGCATTAGGCTTATAGTTAAACCTTATGGTGTAGGTGAAGAAGGTTCAGGTGAGGATGTTACGTTCAAAGAGGATGCTTAAGGCTGGTTGCTGGAGGATGCTCAAGGTGACAGTGTGGGACTGGAGAGGCGATTTATGACCCCTGGTTAAGACTCTTATGTTACAGTATGTTAAAGAATATGGTAGTTTAAGTAGGATGAGATTATTTTAAAACGTTGAGCTTTGAAACTGTCTAGCGGATCACTGAGTCAGGGAATGATTATATCGATTTATAAATGGTCTGTTGCTTAAGTCTTCCGCTATATGCATTTTGAATGAGTTGTGTTTTCTTTCTGTTGGAAGGAGTCAATTGATGATTTAGAGTTCTCTACCGTAAGACGGAAGCTGGAAGAGGTAGTCTTACGGCTGACGTCATCGGCAGATGCCGAAGGTTAATCGTTTGATGGTTTAGTCTTCCGGCTGACGTCATCGGCAGATGCCGAAGGTTAATCGTTTGATGGTTTAGTCTTCCGGCTGACGTCATCGGCAGATGCCGAAGGGTAATTGTTTGATGGATTAGTCTTCCGGCTGACGTCATCGGCAAATGCCGAAGGGTAATTGTTTGTTAGTTTAGTCTTCCGGTTGACGTCATCGGCAGATGCCGAAGGTTAATTGTTTGATGGTTTAGTCTTCCGGCTGACGTCATCGGCAGATGCCGAAGGATAGTTGTATGATGGTTCAGTCTTCCGGATGACGCCACCGGAAGATGTAAAATGTGTTTTGTCATTTAGTGACCGGATGATGTTTTAATTTAGCACGCGAGGCCCACGTGCCCACCGGAAGATGTCTCCTTTTAGGTGATGTTAAGCGAGTCACGCGTAATGCACGTGATGACCGGACGACTAAGTTTCTGAGGGTTGTCAACGCATGCAACCCATGCAAACCCGAGTGGTATTTTGTTAAGAGAATTGAGGGCACTTCCTCTTTTCCCGAAATTGTCAAGAAACCAAGGACCGAGTCTAGTCGCTCGACTCTGTGAAAGTTTGAGCCGACGAGGCATGGGAATTCGGGCACGAGAGGGTTCGTCTTCCTTAATGGTTCTGCGTCTCTATTATCAGTTTAGAAAAAAAAATATATGTAAAATGTGAAAGTCTGTTGAGAGATAGTAAGGGAATGTAATAATAGTAAAAGCCAAGCAAACGGTTAATGAAAGAATATGAACACGTGACGGCTCCTGGCCGGGGTCGTTACACTCTAACCGAGTGATGCTTGATAGTGCTGTATTAGTAGGAAACATGAACCTACCTGCTAACCTCATTATTATGGATATAATGGGATTTGATGTAATCCTAGGAATTGACTTGTTGTTTAAGCACCACGCCACAATTGATTGTAGGACAGGAATAGTTAGTTTCCAACCCCCTGGTAGTTTGAGACATACCTTCCAAGCTCTAAAGAAGAGTAAGGAAATGTCTGTCATGACCTCTATATATTCTGGACCCTCACCATCCAAAGAGTACTTATGCTTCTTGGCCAGTGTTTTAGATACACAACTAGTAGGAAAAGCAACTCCCAAAAATGTCTTAGTTGTCCAAGATTTCCCAGAAGTATTCCTAGATGACCTTCCTGGTTTGCCGCCAGATAGGGAAATTGAATTCGTTGTAGATGTTTATCCAAGCGCCGAGCCTGTGTCTAAAAATCCCTATAGATTAGCACCAACCGAACTTAAGGAATTAAAGAAGAAGTTAGAGGATCTGTTGGAGAAAGGGTTCATACGCCCTAGCTTTTCACTGTGCAGTGCACCTGTTCTTTTTGTCAAAAAGAAAGATGGATCGATGCGTATATGCATTGATTATAGGGAATTGAATAAGTTAACTATCAAGAACAAGTATCCATTACCGAGGATTGATGACCTATTTGACCAACTCTGTGGTACACGAGTTTTCTCTAAGATTGATTTGAGGTCAGGTTACTACCAACTAAAAGTCAAAACCGAAGATATTCCAAAGACTGCCTTTCGCACAAGGTATGGACATTATGAGTTTTTGGTTATGTCCTTTGGATTGACAAATGCACCGGCAGCCTTCATGGATCTTATGCATATAGTGTTTCACGAGTATTTAGATAAGTTTGTCATAGTGTTTATCGATGATATTTTAATATATTCCCGTTCCAAGGATGAGCATGCTAGGCACCTGACCTTGGTGTTGGAAGTATTAAAACAGCACCAACTATACGCCAAGTTTTCTAAGTGTGAGTTTTTGTTGGACCAAGTTCACTTTTTAGGACATGTTATCTCTGGAGACGGAATATCTGTCGATCCAGCTAAGGTTCAAGCAGTTAAGGAATGACCCAAACCGAGGAATGCTACAGATATCAGGAGTTTTCTTGGACTAGCAGGATATTATAGAAAGTTCATTGAGGGATTTTCGAAGATTGCTACACCCCTTACTAAGTTAACAAGGAAAAATGCGAAGTATATATGGACTGACGAATATGAGCATAGTTTTCAGACCTTGAAACAGAAACTGACCAATGCTCCAATTTTGACCCTTCGTGTTGATGATGGTAAATCCAGCATTTACTGTGATGCATCCAAGATTGGACTTGGCTGTGTCTTGATGCAAGAGGGAAAGGTAATAGCTTATACCTCTAGGCAGTTCAAAACACATGAGAAGAATTACCCTACACATGACTTGGAATTAGCTGCAGTTGTAATCGCACTTAAGATTTGGAGGCATTACCTGTATGGACAAACTTGTTATATATTCTCGGACCATAAAAGTCTGAAATATATCTTCACATAAAAGGAATTAAACATGAGGCAAAGTCGATGGTTGGAATTTGTAAAGGATTATGATTTTGAGATTAAATACCATCCCGGCAAAGCAAATGTTGTGACAGATGCCTTGAGTAGAGTGACAACTTCAGCCTCAGCCTTGATTCTTGATGTACCATTAGCCTTAGAGTCTGAATTCCAAAGGTTTAATCTAGAAGCAGTATCCAGTGTATCAGCTATGCTCTCAGCCATAACCTTAAAGCCTACTATTTTGGAGAAAATAAAGGAAGCTCAGACAAATGATGACGAGTGTAACAAGTACAGGTTAAGCATGGATTCTACGGATAAAACAGATTTTAACTATTCTGCTGATGGAATCCTTAAGTTTAGAAATAGATGGTTTGTCCCTGCCGTTAAAGAACTTTGTGATGAGATTCTTTCTGAAGCACACTCTTCCAGGTTCTCTGTTCACCCTGGAAGTACAAAGATGTACAAGGATCTTAAACAGCATTATTGGTGGCCAGGTATGAAACGAAGTATGGCAGAATATGTAGGATTGTGTTTGTGTTGTAAACAGATTAATACCGAGCATCAGAGACCCTCAGGAACATTACCACCTTTACCAATTCCTGAATGGAAATGGGAACAAATAACGATGGACTTTGTTGTGGGGTTGCCTAGAACAACAAAAGGACACGATGCAATTTGGGTGGTAGTTGACTGTCTAACCAAATCAGCTCATTTCCTACCAATAAAGGTGACTTACTCGATGGATCAACTTGCTGAATTGTATCTGCAAGAAATCGTTAGGTTACATGGAGTTCCAAATACCATAGTTTCAGACCGCGATTCTATATTTACATCTAAGTTTTGGAAGAGTTTGCATCAGGCTATGGGTACACAGCTCAACTTTAGCAAAGCCTTTCACCCTCAAACAGATGGATAGTCCGAAAGAACCATCCAAATATTAGAGGATATGCTTCGTGCATGCATATTAGATTTTCAAGGTTCCTGGAGCAAGTACCTATCCTTAGTAGAATTCTCTTATAATAACAGTTTTCAGGCAACAATAGGAATGACACCTTATGAGGCCTTGTATGGGCAGAAATGTAGATCACCTTTGTACTGGGATGAAGTTTGTGAAGCACAGTTGCTTGGTCTTGACATTGTGCAACAAACTGTTGAGAAAGTTGCCCTCATCTGCCAACAGATTTTGACAGCTCAGAGTCGACAGAAAAGTTATGCCGACAGAAGACGCAGAGAACTAGAGTTTGAAGTAGGTGATGAAGTTTTCCTCAAGGTGTCACCATTTAAAGGAGTTGTGAGATTCGGGAAGAGAGGCAAGTTGAACCCCAGATTTATTGGACCATTCACTATTCTAAAGAGAGTTGGGAGAGCAGCCTATCAGTTGCAGCTACCGGCTTCTATGGAGGGGATACACAATGTGTTCCATGCTTCCTTGTTGAAAAAGTGTGTACGGGATCCATCTCAGATTATGGAACAACAGAGTATTGAAGTTCATCCTACTCTTGCATATGAGGAGAAACCAGTAAGGATCTTAGACTATGCTGTGAAAGTGTTGCGCAACAAAGAGGTTCCACTAGTGAAAGTCTTATGGCACAACCAGAACGTAGAGGAGACAACTTGGGAGCGCCAGCAAGACATGATGGACCAACATCCAGAATTATTCAGGTACTGAATTTTGAGGACAAAATTCTTTTAAGGAGGGTAGATTGTAACACCCGGTTCTATCAAACCGATTCCCGTTTTCTTTTTTAAAATTAATGGCACACTTTATATGATAATAATAAAGGTAGGGTTAATGGATGTTTAGGCAAGGGCATAAGGGTAATTAGAAATTTAAAAGTGGATAACGTATTTAAGGAAAGGGGTTTTGGGTTTAATGCACTGTAGCAGCCACTATTTCCTATTTTCCCTCTCGGCCTTCAGCTCTACAGCAGAAACCTCTGGGCGATTTCGTTCTTGCTCGACTCTCTTTCAACTTAGGTACATTTTTCCTCATCCTCTTGCATTTTAGCAGTTAGATAACTGAGAGAGTACAATGTGAGGATTTCAAGGATGCTGTAGATGATAGTAGGTTTGAGTTTTTAGTGATAAATGGAAATGTGCAAGCATTAGAGTTCCAAACTAGTTTCCTTGTTCTTCTGGTTAATTTTTGGTGAAGTTTAGTGAAGGTTTGATTGATCTTCTGTTATGAACTTAGGTGAGCAAGCTTCTAAAGTAGCTTACAGCCAAGCGATTTCTAGGAGAGCCAGGTAAGTAAAGTATGCTTGTGCCTTCAGGCCTACATCACAAAACAGTAGGGTTGTGCATGCTTGAATGTGTTTGTATGTCATGCATCATATTTTGAAAATTATGCGAAAATGAATTTACATGAAATGGCATGGTAAAGAATGAACAGACTGTAACAGTTGTTAAGGGAAATAATCCGCCCCTTAACCAAGAGAGAGGATGTATGACTTTTGGAGAAGTGATCCAAACCCCAATTTGACAGGGGGATCTGAACAGTTGTTAAGGGAACTAATCCGCCCCTTAATTAAGAGAAAGGGTGTATGACTTTGGGAGAAGTGATCCAACTCCCAATTTCACAGGGGGATCAGATCAGAACGAATGCATATGCAACTGAGATGAGAAAGTAGAAACTGCATGACTAGGAATTTATGTTTCAGCATTCCATTTCATTATTGCTTTATTTACTTAGCATTAGGCTAATAGATGAGTTTTGTGATGTAGGTGAAGAAGCATCTGAAGGTGTGTTCTCTATACATGTTGAGAGTTAGGCTTTTGAGGGAGCATTTCAATACCACAGATTGGTGATTCTAATGAGGCGGTTTAACTGATGTCGGTAAATGAGAAGGTTTAGTGAACCATAATTTATTTTAGGTTTTGGTGAGTTTTGTATTAACAGAAGTGGTTTTAATGTTTTTTAATACGTTGGTGAGACTTTTCTGATAATGATACTCTGTTTGATTTATTAGTGGTGTTTACTAAAGTTTGGAGTAATACACGGATTTAAATAGTTTGAAAGATTTTTAGTAAAATGCTCAAATTCTTTTGGTAGTCGGAGTTTCCTTTGTTAAAGTGAAAATGTTGCTATGTTGTTTTCGTGGACTATTTTTGATCTATCGGTAGATGAAGTCTATCGGCAGATGTAGGGTTGTTGTTTTGTTGTCTATCGGAAGATGTCTTTAGTAAAGTCATCGGATGATGTCTTCAGTAGAAGCCATCAGAAGATATAAGTAGAAAATTTGTCGTTTTGTAACCGGATGATGTCGAGTATTTTATCCATCGGATGATGAAGGTAAAAGTCTTTTGTCGTTTTGTAACCGGATGATGTCGAATAATTTATCCATCGGATGGTGAAGGTAAAAGTCTTTTGTCGTTTAGTGATCGGTGGATGTCGGGTATTAAACCTATCGGATGATGTAGTAAAAGTTTTGTCGTTTAGTGATCGGTGTACACAGTTTGTTCTTTCGGAAGACGTGAATAAAAGATTTGTCGTCCTATGATCGGTAGAGGCTGGATGAACGAATCATCCGGCTGACGTCATCGGTAGATGCGAGTAGCAAAACTTGTCGTTTTGCGATCGGCAGTGGTTGGATGAACGAATCATCCGGCTGACGTCATCGTTGGAAACCTTCGGTTTATTTCTGCCCTTTTTCATGACTTCGTTCAGCGGATGATGTGTTTGATTTTTATGAACTTTAAGCATTTCACGCGTAAGCCTTCGTCTCTTCCGACCGAATTCTTTTCTTAATATTTTTAACAGAGTATTCGAACACTGTTTTATAGTTTTGCTTAACTTTGCTTTGCTCAAAAATTTTCCGCCGCAAGTTTTTGTGTTTTTAGCAAACGTTCAAATTTGACTTTCGAGCGAATTTTTAAATTTAGTCCGAAATTTCCTAGTTATGTTCGGGTTTATGAGTAACGAACTGAGTTTAGAAAACTCGGGGCGTTACACCATGTAAGGTGTCGACCTATTTTAATAGGTGTCGATCGAGATGTTAAAATGTTGCAACCCAAGACGATTAATGTGTCGACCACGCTTAATGGTGCCTACCGATTTTTGTGAAATCTGAAAACAGAGAGCAATGAGGTGTCGACCTTTGATTTCAGGTGTCGACCTATGTGTAACGCCCCCGAACCCGGCCCGGCTCGGTGCGCTACTTTGCTAACCCAAACCGTGTTTAAAACGAATTTTCAAAATAATTTTCGTAAATTTTTCAATCGGTTTTTGAATTTTTCAAAACCTCAAAAAATGTTGGAAAACATGCCAAAAATACGTTTAAAATATGCCGGAAATAGTTAGGTCAAAACATTTTGGAAATAAGAAAAAAAAAATGAAAGTTGGTGTGGGCTGGGAGCCGTGCATGCTGGGCATTGCGCGCGTCCAGGCAGCGCGCCCACGCGCCCCCGAGGCCGATCGATCGGGCCCTCTCGGGTTTCCTTCGGCCAAAATGCCCAAATTTTGACTTTTTCGACTTTGGCCCACTTTTCTTCATTTTTCTTCAAGCCAAACACCTCCAAATCCCCTGAAAATTTAACCACATATTCCCGACACTCCCGACTCCGTGCTCCATAAAAATCTAAGAAACATGACTTAAAACGGTTAATGAAAAAAATAGAGAAAGGTGAACCCGACGTTATTTGTTTTAAAACCAAAACAAACGGCATAACGCCTATAATTACCAAAAACCAAAACTTGCAATCTAAGCCTTAAAACACTATCATTCCATACCAATCATCCAACAAAGTCATCACTAATCATAATTATCCAAAATAGGAAAACAACTATCTACAATGTAAAATACCAAAATTCCCACAACTACCTGAACAACGTGGCCGAGACGCCCCGACAAGTACCTGCACCGGCATGCTCCATGCACCATCGACTGCCACCTAGTCCCAGGCTTCCTCATCTAGCTCACCTGATATTTTCTTCACCTACACCACAGAACACACACACACACTTAAGCTTTCGCTTAACAAGTAATGAATAACGAATGTAAACATGCACCATGCACTCACAACCCCATAACACATGCCAATTCCACTCACTTTGCTGCTTCTTACTAATGCACGTTAACAACGAGACGTTAAACTCTTAGTGCTCCTCTTGCACGTTAACGACGAGGCGTTCAACTCTCTAGTACATACTCTAGCACATTAACGATAAGGTATTCAACCCTCTAGTGCTACTTGCACTTTAACAACGAGGCGTTCAACCCTCTAGTGCCACTTGCACTTTAACAACGAGGGGTTCAACCCTCTAGTTCCACTTGCTACACATTTCATGCTCATCATTCACATCATGCCCCAACACTTACTTTTGTAGCTTAACATGACGCATGCCACTCACACAATACTCAAACACCAAACAAAAACAACCCAGCAATTCATTTCACACTACTCAATATAAACAACACAGTTATCAAACAATAAATCCTATCGTTCCGTAGTGTAGGCCCGTAGGCGACAAAACACACAATCCATTACTTACCTGTCTGCTCCGCACGTGATTGTTCCCCTTCGACTAGGCTAAAAGCTCGCTCGTCAACCTAGCACGTTAAAGGAATAGCTTAACAATAATCTAAAAATCCTAAACTAAGTCCAATCAACACATTTAAGCACAATTTAAACAAAACAATCACAAAACCTGATTTTTCCTACAATTTCTATCGTCCAACTTCAATTGGCCATAACTCCCTTATTTTTCATCAGATTTCAACGTGCCACCCCATTCCGTAAACCTCTCCATGTCTACTTTCTATTGAAATCATCAAATTTAACAACCAAACAACTTAACAATTTCGATAGCACAAAAACAGAATCGGTGCATAATTTGACAAAAACTGGTTTTCACACAACTCTCACCAATTTGCTAATCTAACTCCAAAATACCCTAAACTATCATATCAAATGTTTAAATCATCAAAAACATGAAGAAAACACAGCAAAGGCATGAAAATTCGGAGTCCCCTTTTCGGGTTTCTCAAACCCTTACAAAACTTCCACAAAACCCATTAAAAACACCTAAAACCTTCACTATTATATATTCATATGAAAACCCACTAAAAGCTAACCTTGATTCTTGCCAAAACTTTGAGGAAAGGAAGAAGAAGAACCCCTCTAATTGTGGCCCCAAAAACCGTGGAGAGAAAGGGGAAAAAGATGAACTTTTCCCTTTTTGCACAAAACCCTTCCATTTTATAAAATTTCCAACTTTTATCTTTAACGTTTCCACCACCAAAAGTATGTTTTTTATAAAATTTTCCCTCCCCCATGTCATGTGGTCCAACGTGAATACTTTCCTTCCACACCTTGTTTATTAACTTTCATTTTATTACCTTTTCGTTTACTTTTTCTTTCATTTCTATTGGCTGTCCATTCCTTTGACTTTTCAACATCATTTCCTCCTTTACTTTATCCTTTCCTTTTTATAATTTATCCTCGCCATTTTCTCTCTAACTTCCAATGTGAATGCATTCATTTATCTCTCTTTCCATCACTTTCTTCCCTCTTCCTATTGGTTCGTTTAACTTTTGACCATTCAACTCAACCAATAAACTTTTCAACCATCCTATCACCTTTTTTCTTCTCTCTCAACATGTAAGGTATCTCATCCTCTCCCTTCTTTTTCTTTCATTGACTAAATTCATTTACATGAACTTAAAAATCACCACAAGTACCAACCACTCCCCTTTAGGGTTTTCCCCTTAAATTCTCTTTTCTATTTCTTTCTAATTTATTTACTTGATATCTAGGCCCATGCTCCCATAACCAGCTCATCTAAAGCTACGTACACTAGAAGAAAAATCCTGGGTGTTACACTATGCCTGCAAGTGTCGACCCATTTCTTCAGGTGTCGACCTAAGAATGTCGGTGTCGACCAATGTCTGTTTAACCAAAAAACAGAGGCAAATCAGGTGTCGACCCTCAAGGGGGCTAAGCCATGTGAAGTGTCGACTTTGTAACACCCAATTTTACGTGATTTTATTATTCTAATAAATAATGACATTTTTGTAAATATGTCAAATTAAGTCCGTTTTGCGAACGAAAAGTGATAGTGGAACCTTAATAATAAATTATAATTTACGGTGAAATAAAAAAAAATATTTGACGAAAACGGATCGATAGATCAATTAACAAAATAAGTGAGCAAACAAATAGAAAATCTAAGGGAGGGCAAAATGGTCATTTAACCACTCAAACTTTTATTAAAAAGCAAATGCCTTCCACGATTTTTCATTCTGAAAAATCGTTCTCCAGAAGACTTGGGCGAATTTTTCTCCCCCTCACGCGATTTCTTCTTCCGACGATTGAAGCTCCTCCGATCGACTTCCGTTCTTAATGTTTTCTTCTCCAATCCCGACCCTAGGTAAGAATCTACTGTTTTAGAGGTTTAGATTTCGGTTTCTAGAGTTTAAACAATTAGGGTTTGTTTAGTTTTGTTGAAAACGTTAAATAAGGTTTGAAATCGATAGGTTTACTGTGATTATGGTTCAAATGGGCGTATTTATGGTCGTTGGTAAGAGTTAGTTGAATTAATGAGGGTTGTTGAGGTTTTGGGTGGTTAAAGGTTTTAAAAACTCCATTAATGGAGGTTTAGAAATTCACGAGCATGAATTGCTCGATAAAATACCCCAACGATTTAAATTAGAGTTTTAGGAAATTTCCTTTAGCTAGGAGTTTGTAGTTTTCGAAACTCAATGGTGTAGACTCGATTTTAATGACAAATGTTGTGAATTACCATACGTGAACAACGCTTGTGGACGAAGCTTAAATTGCAATGGACGCGAGGTAAGTCTTCGTGATTTGTTTAGCTGGTTTGGCCTACACCATAAGAAAGTATGTCTAATTGAGGAATTGGAGATGTAGTGTGTTTCGGGTAATTAGATTAGGTAGTTAGGTTACTTTAAGCTATAGAATGTTTAACGTTCGTTGTTTGTTTTATGTTTGTTTTCATTATTGTATTATGTACGATCATGCATTATGTTTTCTGAATAAGCATGCAAAATGAACTTTCAAGTAAGTTTTTCATGAAAAGGATAACGAAAAGGTATAAATGTATGTAATAACGGTCACGTTAGGGTGGTGGTTCAGACATGGCTGTCAGATGAAACATGTTTCCCCCCCGGGTAGATACAAGGGGCTATCCAATCGTCGGATGTGCTACTCCTATCTACTGAGAGCGCGAAGCCCCGGTGACATCTTAAATGAAATAAATAGCGAAAAGGTAGGATGACGGCATGATTTTAAGTATTGCATACGCATAGCGTTTATCTGCATTTACGTAGGTTTACTGAGCCCTTTAGCTCATAGTTTAATTATATGGTGTAGGTGATTTCGAAACAGGTGACGACGACGTTCCTCCACCCGACGCATGAGCAGGCTGAAGAAGAATGCCCGTGGGAGTGCGCTGGGCAGTTGACGCGTATTTTGACCCGTGGGGACATCACGTAGGTATTTTGGGATTTTGATAGTTAGAAACGTCGATAAATGTATAGGGATGTTTAGTTGGGCTAATGGGTGATTAGCTAGAAAACTTACACGTATTAATGTTTTGGAAGCCCATTTATGAATTCTTTTGGTTAAGTCTTTTATATAGGTTATACTGGAACTGCTGGGTGAATTTCAAGTTTTATAGGGATATGTTTAGTTTTCAAACGGATCCACGCAGTTCGTTTTCGTGAAAACTTACTGTAGCACCCAGTTCCTATTTAAACAAAATTTAATTTATCAAATTATGATGTACTAATTTTATGAAGAATTTGGAGAAAAGTGATTAGGTTAGTTAATGAGTATACAAGGGCAAAAAGGGGTAATTTGATATTTAAAAGTGGATAACGTATTTAAGGAAAGAGGTTTTGGGTTTAATGCACTATAGCCGCCATTCTGTTTATCCCTTTCTCTCTCGGCCATCAGCCCTCTAGCAGGAACTTCTAGGCGATTTCCCTGCCCGATTTTCCTTCAACCAAGATAAGTTTTGATTCGATTACTCGCTATTTTATTGTCTAAGTAACTGAAGGATGGCAATGTATGCGTTTTAGAAGTGCTGTGAGTGAGGGATGGGATTTGGGGGTTTAGCGATGAATCGAGAATAGTGAAGAAAAGAACTCCCAGGACTAGCCCCTTAGATTTCTGAATGTTTAGGATGAAGTTCAAGTAATGTTGTGCTTATGTTTTATGTGAGCCAGCTCTTGGAATACCCTGCAACCAGAAACCTCTCGGGAAGCCAGGTAAGTGAAGTAATGTGTGTGTCTTCGGGCCTACATCAAAAAACAGTAGGTTTTTGCACATCGAATGTTTTCTGTATGTCATGCATCATATTTTTGAAAGAATACGAAAATGAATTTCCCATGGAATGAATGGTAAGGTATGAACAAAAAGTGTTATGATAGCTATTAAGGGAACTAATCTGCCCCTTAATTAATGTATAGGATTTATTACATTGGGAGAGTTGATCCCACTCCCAAGGGAATCAGAAGATCATGATAGCTATTAAGAGAACTAATCCGCCCCTTAATTGATGTAGAGGATTTATTACATTGGGAGAGTTGATCCCACTCCCAAGGGAACTGAGGGATCAAATCAGTTTATGAACGAATGTGAATGCAACTGAGATGAGAAAGTAGAAATTGCATGTTTAGGAATTTATGATTCAGCATTTCATTTCATTGCTGCTTTACTTACTTAGCATTAGGCTGATAGATGAGTTTTGTGATGTAGGTGTTGAAGTTACTGCAGGTGATTTCCCTGAGCTCACAAATGCATAGATGATGTTGGAGGAGCACATTCAGGCCACGACTTGGTAAACTGATGAGGTCGTTTAACCAGTGTTTTGTTTATGTGCATTGTAGTGAACAACTGTATAGCTGAGTTGTGTTTGAGTTTCGTTGACAGAATCAACTTTTAATGTTTTGATCTTAGGTTTGAAAACTCTCTGGTTCAGTCGACAATGTTTTCACTCAAGTATGTCGAATCTTATGATAGTAATAGTTTTCAACGTTTTGAACACATTTTGAAACTTTCTGATAATAGTACTTTGCTGATTCAGCATTGTTTTTTTACTGGATTTGAACAATGTTGGGATTGAAGTTGTTTCTGAATGGTTTCATTTAAGTGAATAAGTCCTTTCGTAGTAGAGTTGTTTTGTATAGGGTGAGTGTAGTTGTTCTATCGGTAGATGTGAGCAAAAGTCTTTTGTCGTTTTGTGATAGGTATGTGTAGTTGTCCTATCGGTAGATGTCAGTAAAAGTCTTTTGTCGTTTTGTGATCGGTATGTGTAGTATTCCTATCGGAAGATGTGAGTAAAAATCTTTTGTCGTTTTGTAATCGATATAAGTAGTCTATTTTACCGGCAGAGGCTGGATAGATGATTCATCCGGCTGACGTCATCGGTAGACGCAGGTAGCAAAACTTGTCGTTTTGCGATCGGCTGGAGCAGGAATAATGATTCTTCCGGCTGACGTCATGGGTGGAAACCTTCAATTTTGTTTCCGCCTTGTTCCGTTGACTTTATTCATCGGCAGATGCATTTGACTTCTGCGACTCCTCAAGTATTCCATGGCTTAAACTTTATTTCCTATTTGCCGATTGTTTCTTAACATTTCAAAAAATGTTTTCATAGTTTTGTTTAACTCTATTGTTGTTCAAATGATTTCCGCTGCAAGTTTTTAACGTTTTGAAGTTGTAGAAAAATGTCAAATTCAGACTTTTGAGTGAAATTTTAAATTTAGTCCAGAGTTTCTAGTTATGTTCGGGCTTATGAGTAACAAACCGGGTTCAGAAAACTCGGGGCGTTACACTTACTTTGTTTTAAATACGTCTCGAGTTAATTTTTGAGCGAGCTTATGAAGGAAGTACGAGTGTCGGGTGATTTTATGTTGAAATGGGTTGTTGTGATGTATGTAGTGTTTAGAGGTAAATTGAAGGAAGAATTTTGTATGTGTAGTGTGCAGGGGATTGCAGGGAAAAGGGAAGAGGAAGAGGAGCAGCTCTCTGGATTTCAAAATCCAGAGAGTCTGCCGATCGATCGCCAGGAGGGGCGATCGATCGGTAAAAGTGAGACGGCTCTCTGGAAATTCCAGAGAGTCTGCCGATGGATCGCGTGTAAAAGGGCGATCGATCGGCTGGTGATCGATCGCGAGGGGCGATCGATCGCCTGGTGTGGAGTGATCAATCTCCCCTTTATTTTACACAGCCGATCCATCGGCTGTCTAAGGGCCGATCGATCGGCCATGCAATTTTGGGCACAGTTGCCCTTTTTGCCCCGCGATTGCCTGCCGATTGTTGCCTTTTAATTAATATATTTTCTTTAAAGAATTTTCAAGAGAAATTTAAATAAGTTAGACGTTGATTAAAGTTTTTGAAATCGAAATTACTAGTGCAAAAAAAGAAAAATTTCACAGTTTTTTAAGGGTATCGAAATTAGAGAATTTAAAAGGGTACAGTATTATGGGATGCTAATTTCTAGGGGTGTCGACCGGTTTTACTGGGCGAGCTTTTTACAGATTTTTAGACTTTCACCCTTTTATTTCCAAATTCCAACGTCTGTTTTCCAACGTGTTTTAAAGTAGTTTTCTGCTGCAAGCGTTTAATTATTTTTAAACGGTGAAGTTTTGAATCAATGGTTAAAGTTTTAATTTTTTTTTTATATACAAAGTTTTTGAGTACGAGAATTAGAGGAATGAGTAGCAAACCGGGTCGAGGGGACTCGCGGCGCATAATGAAGATCTACAAGGTCTCCCATATACTGCTTCAAATAGTGCCATATCTATACTTACTTGGTAACTAATGTTATTAGTGAATTCCACAAGATGAATATAATCTTCCCAACTTCCTTGAAAATCCATAATACATGCTCGTAACATATCTTCCAAAATTTGGATTTGTACCCGAATAAACTTCAATTACAAATTCTATCTTTCTTCTTGGAGGAAATCTAAGTAGTCCTTCTGGAAAAACATCCATATACTCATTTACCACTTCAATAGATTTAATCTTTTTATCACCTTCTAGCCCAATCAAAAGGTTAGTTATTCATCCTTTAAACTCAAAAGAAGTTCGAGGGAAATGGCATTTACTTGCATTTGTCTCACCATAAAATGAAAATGTTTCTCCTTGTGGAAGACATATCGTTATTTTTTTCGGTAACAATCCATAATTTCTTTGTGCTTAGATAACAAATTAAACCCCAAAATAATATCAAATGAAACAAGTTCCAAACCTATAAGGTCTACTACTAATTCATGGTCTTTAATCCATACTACACAAGATTTGCATATTTTATCTACAACAGCATTTCCTCCCAACGGTGATTTGCATATGGTAATAACATTGTTTCTAATCCCAAAGCATACGCAACATAAGCTGACACAAATGAATGTGTTGCTCCGGAATCAAACAAAATCAAACTTTAGAATTGTAAAGTAAGAAAGTACCTTTGATTACGACATTATCGATTTGATGTGCCCCAGGGTCCGTGGCCCAACCTCAAGTGGAGGTACGTCTTCTATCCAACTTTATGACTTAATTTGTTTGCTAGTTTTGTAGGTGACAACCCATTAAATTGAAGAGGGAATTTGTCTTCCCTTACACAAATTCATTTATTTCAATTTCCTTATTTTGTTAGCAAAACTTTAGCAATTTCTTTTATTTTAATTTGGAAAACTTTAATCTTGTTTTTCTATAGTTTTGCATGTTTGTAATAGTCCTTAGGAATGTTAGGATGGACTCAAGGCTTGGAGAAAAAAAAAGGCATTGAAAATCAAGTGGGAACCTCTTTGGAGCATTTCGTCGAACAGCTAGCGTGCATCAGTATTCGGGCAGCAGAATGTGCGCACAAGACAAGGCAAGGCACGGGCATGAGGAGGCATCGCTGCAGCAGCTGGCGCGCACGAGGAGACTTCGTCGCAGCGGCGTGCGCGCAAAAGAAGAAATGCCGCGCACATCGCCACAACAGCGCTCGCACACCAATGCGCCCCAACGAGCACCATTGCGCACACCAGCAAGATAGCGCCTGCGCGTGCTCCTGACAGCTCTAGCACGCGCGCCTGACAGCCAGTGAGCGCTAGCGAGTGCACCGACGACAAACGTGCGCTCCCAAGAGCCATCATCATCCTTTTACTTGGTTCACTCTACCCCATCTTGTCCGATTCACCCAGTTCAGCACCCAACGTCTTTTAACGGGCAGAATTTGCAGACGCTCTCCTCTTTAGCTTTTCCTCCCTTCTCTTCGATTCTTCTTCTTTGTATTTAAGCTTCCCTCCACCATTGTAAACGTTTAGATGATTGAAAAAATATTTTGAAATTGCAGAACAATTCTTAGTCCATCCTTCTTCCTCTATCATGAAATGGAAGCAAGGAGAAGATGGGCAAACACCATCGTCCCCCCCGCCGATAATTCTTCGCTGGCAATGAATAAATTTGTCACCCAATCGCCTGGACGTTTGGGTCGGCTTCGAGTCATTCATTTCCCTCCTCCGTCATTTTTGTAGCATTCTGCACAACACCAACCTCCACATGTTGATCCTCACGTTTCATTTCCTTCACGTAAAATGCCTCTGTTTTCCACTGTTTCACTGCGATTCCACTTGTTTTTCTCACTAACATTTTTGTGTTTTCATTTTCATCATTCCACCTTTATCATCAAACGCTTCCGCCGCCTGGACCTTAACTCGGTTTTTTCACCAAAAGCACCAAAGGCATGCACTTTAAGTTGTGAACTAGCAGCTTGTGAGACATTTCCTACAAATTGTCTAGGTGCTTGCTGATTTGCTTGCTGATTTTCTCTTACATATGAAGTAGGACTCATTGTAGAAATTTAGTTTTTCAACCTTCCATTTCTTACCATTTCTTACAACCACTAACGTTTAAAATCCAACTGTACATCAAAATGACTCAAAAACTATACATACGTTCCATGGTTAAACCATCCTAACAGATGGCCAGTTCGTCGCATGAGAGCACTCCCCTAACAGCCCTAGTCTTGGACATGCTCAAAGATCTCACATGCTAAATCTTCGTCACCTACATCATAGAACTCAACAATTAACCTAACGCTAAACAAGTAAGGATATAATGAATAAAAAAATCTCACATCCTAGCATATGCAATTTCTACCATTTCGTTCGTTTTCGTTTTCATTCTCTTTCTCGTTCACGTTCTTGTTTCCACTTCATTTAACTTGCTGTTTCTATTTCGTTTAATTCATTCACAGGAATAGACACACCTCACGGGAACGCCATATTCCTCAGAGAAATGGACTAGCAGGCACAACTCACGATCCACCTCACAGGACAGCCATAGCTAAACCCCAACTCTGCCCATCTCTTAATAATGTATCTTTTCATTTCGTTTCGTCTTCACTTACTTATTGTTATAAGGAATAGCCTGTAGCAACCGGTATTGTCCACCTTATTTAATTAATAACGTCATTTTGTAACTTTTATTTTTATGGAATTTAGTGAATTTGATTGGTTGGTTAAATAGGTTAAAGTTGGTTAGCCAATGGCATTTGAGTAATTGTGAAGCAGTGTTATAAATGGAGGGTTTAATAAACATTTAGCCGCCACTGTTTCTCATTTTCCTTTCTCGGCATTCAGCTCAGCTAAGCAGAGTTTCTCTCGGCGATTTTCTCTCCCATTTTCTTCAAGCTAGGTGAGTCCTACTTCGATTTCTTGCTACATTGTAACTGTCTATGATTGGGGGAATTTGTAACGTGAGTTTTGGGAATGTTGCGAGTGAGAGCTAGCTCGGGTTTTGGGTTGAATCGGGAATGCACAATGAACAAAGCTCCTAAATTAAGTTTCCTTAGATTTCTAGATGGTTAGAATGGAGTTTAGTGAAGATTTAATTAATGCTCGGATTTATGGTTTTAGGTTTGAGCAAACTCCATAGGTAGATTTCAACTAAGCTTTTTCGGGAGACCAGGTAAGTAGAGTTTGAATGTTTTTTGTATGTCATGCATCATGCTTTTAGAAAGAATACAAAAATGAATTTACATGTAATGACATGGTAAGGTATGAACAGATTATAACAGACCAACTATTAAGGGAACTAATCTACCCCTTAATCGAGTTAGAGGATGTATGACTTTGGGAAATTTGATCCGCTTCCCAATGGAATATATGAACAGATCAGCTGTTAAGAGAACTAATCTGCCCCTTAATTGAGTTAGAGGATGTATGACTTTCGGAAAATTGATCCAACTCCCAATGGAACCGACAGATTAGATTAGAGAAAGAACATGAATGCAACTGAGACGTGAAAGCAGAAACTGTATGACTAAGATTTATGTTTCAGCATATCATTTCATGTTTTGCTCTACTTATTTAGCATTAGGCTAATAGATGAGTTTTGTGATGTAGGTGAAGAAGTATCAGCAAGTGTGTTCTCTGAGCATGCCGAAGAGTAGGCTGGTTGGAGGAGTTCATTTATGCATCGACTTGGTAAACTGATGGGGCGGCTTAACTTATGGCAGTAGGTGTGAAAGTTTAGTGAACAGTTGTTCAGTTTAACTATACCGAGAATTTTAATGACAGTGATAGTTTTTAGTAATTCTGGTACATATTTGAGACTTCTCAGAAAATGATACATTGTTGGTTCTAACTGTGATTCTTACTGGTTTTTAAACATTTCATTGGGTCAGGTTGTTTTGAATGATTTCAGTAAAATTTACAAGTTCTTTTAGCAGTTAGAGTTGTTCTTTGTTTAAAGTATTAAGGGTTGTTACGCTGTTCTGTACTCTATCGATGGATGTTGAGAGTTACTGTTCACCGGTGGATGTTGTCTATCGGTGGATGTTAAGTAGTCTATTGGTGGATGTTGTCTATTAGTGGATGTTGAGTAGTCTATCGGTAGATGTTGTCTATCGGTGGATGTTGAGTAGTCTATCGGTAGATGTTGAGTAGTCTATCGGTAGATGTTGTCTATCAGTAGATGTTGTATATCGGTGGATGTTGAGTAGTCTATCGATAGATGGTCTGTCGGTGGATGTTGTCTGTCGGTGGATGTTGAAAGTTACTGTTCACCGGTAGATGTTGTCTATCGGTGGATGTTGAAGTTAATGTTCACCACTATACGCCAAGTTTCTAGTTGAGTTTTTGTTTGTGACCAAGTTCACTTTTTATGACATTCATCTCTGGAGAACGAATATCCTGTCTCCAGCTAGTTTCAAGCAGTTAAGGAATGACCCAAACGCGAGGAATGCTACAATATCAGGAGTTTTCCTCTTGGACTAGCAGGTATTAATAAACGTTATTTGAGGGATTTTCGAAGATTGCTACACGCAAACCCCTTCTAGTTACAAGGAAAAATGCGAAGTAATATGACGACGAATATGAGCATAGTGGTTTGTCAACGCGGGTTGAAACAAAACTGACCATGCTCCCAATTTTGACCCTTCGTGTTATTGCTTGTAAACCGGAAATTTTTTCTGTGATGCATCCAAGATTGACTGGCGGTTCTTGATGCAGAGGGAAATTAATAGCTTATCCTCTAGCAGTTCAAACACATGAGAAAATTACCCTAGCACATGACTTGAATTGCTCAGTTGTAACCAGCTTAAGATTTGAGGCATACCTGTATGGGACAACATGTTTATTTTCTCGACCAGAAAAGTCGTAAATATATCTTCCACAGAAAAGGAATTAACATGCGGCAAAGTCGATGGGTTGGAAGTGTAAGATTGATTTTGATATTAAAATCCCATCCCTGCAAAAGAATGTTTGCCAGATCCTTGAGTAAGTGACAACTTCAGCCTCAGCCTTGATTGCTTGATGTACCATTAGCCTTAGAGTCGATTTCCAAAGGGTGTTAATCTAGAAGCAGTATCCGTGTATCGCTATTCTCTCAGCCATACACAGCCTACTATTTTGGAGAAAATAAGGAAAGCTCCGACAAATGATGACAGTTGTAGACAAGTACAGGTTAAGCATGGATTCTACGGATAAAACAGCTTTTACTATGCCTGCTATAGGAATCCTGAAGTTTAAGAAATAGATGGTTTGTCCCTGCCGTTAAAGAACTTTGTGATGAATTTTTTCTGAACACACTCTTTCTTCCATTTCTCTGTCACCCTGGAAGTACAGATGGGACAAGGTCTTAAACAGCATTATATTGGTGGCCCGTAATGAAACAGTATGGCAGATAATTAGGAGTGTGTTTGGTTTTGTAAACAGGAATAACGAGCATCAGAGACCCTCAGGAACATTCCCAACCTTTTACCAATTCCTAACTGGAAATGGGAACAAATAACGAATGGACTTGTTGTGGGGTTGCCTAGAACAACAAAGGCACGATGCATGTGGGTGGTAGTTTGACTGTCTAAACCAAATCAGACTCTTTCCCTACCAATAAAGGTGACCTTCACTCGATGGATCACTTGTTATTTGTATCTGCAAGAAATCGTTATGTTACATGATTCAAATACCATAGTTTTGCAGACCGCGATTCTATATTACATCTAAGTTTTTGGAAGGTTTGCATCAGCTAGTACACAGCCAACTTTAGCAAACCTTTTCACCCTCAAACAGATGGATATCCGAAAGAACCATCCAAATATTCAGGATATGCTTCGTGCATGCAATTAGATTTTCAGGTTCCTGGCAAGTACCATCCTTAGTAGATTCCTTATAATAAACAGTTTTTCAGGCACAATAGAATGACACCTTATGAGGCCTTGTATGGGGCAGAAATGTAGATCACCTTTTGTAACTGGGATGAAGTTTGTGAAGCCAGTTGCTTGGTCTTGACCTTTGTGCAACAAACTGTTGAGAAGTTGCCCATCTGCCAAAATTTTGACAGCATCAAGTCGACAAAAGTTATTCCGACAGAAGCCGCAAAGAACTAAGTGTGAAGTAGTGATGAAGTTTTCCGCAGGTGTCACCTTTCAGGATAGTTGTGAGATTCGGGAAGAGAGGCAAGTTGACCCCAGATTTTATTGGACCATGCACTATTCTAAAGTAGGTTGGGAGAGCCGCCTATCAGTTGCACTACCGGCTTCTATGGAGGGGATCACACATGTTTCATGCTGCCTTGTTGAAAGTGTGTACGGGATCCTCTCGTTAATTGAAAAACAGAGTATTGAAGTTCATCCTACTCTTGAATGGGAAAACATAAGGATCTTTAGACTATGCTGGAAAGTGTTGCGAACAAAGAGTTCCCTAGTGAAAGTCTTATGGCACAACCGAACGTAGAGTAGACAACTTGGGGCGCCAGCAAGACTGATGGACCAACATCCGAATTTATTCAGGTACTGAATTTTGAGGACAAAATTCTTTTAAGAGGTAGATTGTAACACACCTTCTATCCAACCATTGCCCGTTTTTCTTTTAAAATTAATGGCAACACTTTTTAGAAATAAAAGGTAGGGTTAATGGATGTTAGCAAGGGCATAAGGGAATTAGAAATTTAAATTGGATAACGTATTTAAGGAAAGGGTTTTGGGTTGAATATTTGCACTGTAGCACCACATTTCCTATTTTCCCCTCTCGGCCTTCATCTCTACGAGAAACCTCTGGGCGTTTCGTTCTCCTCGACTCTCTTTCAACCTTAGTACATTTTTCCTCACCTCTTGCTTTTAGCATTAATCACTGAGAGAGTACAATGGTGAGGATTTCAGGATGCTGTATATGATAGTAGGGTTTGAGTTTTTAGTGATTAAGGAAATGTGCAGCATTAGAGTCCAAACAGTTTCCTTGTTCTCTGGTTAATTTTGTGAAGTTTAATGAAGTTTTTGATTGATCTTCTGTTTGAACTTAGGTGAGCAGAAGCTTCTAAAGAGCTTACAGCCAGCGATTTCTAGGAGAATCCGGTAAAAAGTATGCTTGTGCCTTCAGGCCTACTCACAAAACAGTAGGGTTGTTGCATGCTTGAATGGGTTTTGGGTATGTCACATCATCTTTTTTAAATTTGCAAAATGATTACATGAAATGGCATGTTAAAAATGAACATACTTAACGTTTTTAAGGGAAATATCCGCCCCTTAACCAGGAGGAGGATGTATGACTTTTGTAAAGTGATCCAAACCCAATTTGACAGGGGGATCTGAACATTTTGTTATGGAACATAATCCGCCACCCTTAATTAGAGAAATGGTGTAACTCTTGGGAGAAGTTGATCCACTCACTCCCAATTTCACAGGTTATCAGATCAGAACGAAATGCAATATGCAACTGAGATGAGAAAGTAAAACTGCATGACTATGAATTTATGTTTCAGCATCCATTTCTTAGGCTTTATTTACTTTACAATTAAAGGCTACTAGCTGATTTTTGTGATGTGTGAAGAAGCAGCTGAGGTGGTTCTCATACATGTGAGAGTTAGGCTTTGAGGAGCATTCAATACCAACAATTGGTGATTCTAATGATGCGTTTAACTGATGTTCGGTAATGAGAAGGTTTAGTTACACCATAATTTTATTTTTAGTTTTGGTGATTTTGTATTAACATAAGTGGTTTTTAATTTTTAATACTTGGTGGAGACTTTTCGATAATGATACCGCCTTTTTGAATTTAGTTAGGGGTGTTTACTAAAGTTGGGGTAATACACGGATTTAAATAGTTTGAAAGTTTTTAGTAAAATTGCTCAATTTCTTGGTATCGGAGTTTTCCTTGTTAAAGTGAAAATGTTAGCTATGTTGTTTTTTCGGGGACTAATTTTGATCAATTCGGTAGATAAGTCTTATCGCGAGATGTAAGGTTGTTGTTTTGTGTCTATCGAAGATGTCTTTAGTAAAGTCCTCGATGAGTCTTCCGTGCGAAACCATCAGAAGATATAGTTAGAATTTGTCGTTTTGTACCGGATGTGTCGCTATTTTATCCATCGATGATGAAGGTAAAAGTCTTTTCGTTTTGTAACCGGATGATGTCGAATAATTCTCCATCGGATGGTGAAGGTAAAAGTCTTTTGTCGTTTAGTATCGGTAGATGTCGGGTATTAAACCTATCGGTGATGTAGTAAAGTTTTGTCGTTTATTATCGGGTACACAGTTTTTTCTTTCCGGAAGACTGAATAAAGATTTGTCGCCTATGATGCTAAGGCTGGTATGGAAGCTACATCATCCGTCTGACGTCACTGTAATGCGAGTAGCACAACTTGTCGTTTTGCGAGTCGCATTGGTTGGATGAACAATCATTCCCGGCTGACGTCATCGTGGGAAACCTTCGTTTTAATTTCTGCCCTTTTTCATGCTTTCGTTCGCGGATGATGTGTTTGATTTTTATGACTTTAAGCATTTCACGGCGTACTCGTTCTCTTTCCGACCGGAATTCGTTTCTTAATATTGTTAAAGAGTATTCGAACACATGTTTTTAATAGTTTTGCTTAAACTTGGCTTTGCTCACAAATTTTCCCGGCCGCAAGTGTTGTGGGGTGTTTTTTAGCAAACGTTCAAATTTGACTTTCGAGCGAATTTTTAATTTAGTCCGAAATTTCCTATTATGTTTCGGGTTTAGAGTAACGAACTGATTTAAAAACTCGGGGCGTTACACCATGTAAGGTGTCGACCTTTTTAATAGGTGTCGATCGAGATGTTACAATGTTTCAACCCATAGACGATAATGTGTCGCCCACGCGTAATGGTCCTACCGAGTTTTTGTGAAATCCTAAAACCTAGAGCATGAGGTGCGACCTTTGATTTCAGTGTCGACGATGGTAACCCCCCGAACCCGCCCGGCTCGAGTGCGCTACTTTTGCTAACCCAAACCGTGTTTAAAACGAATTTTCAAAATATTGTTCGTAAATTTTCAATCGGTGTTTTGAATTTTTCAAACTCAAAATGTTGGAAACAGCCAAAAATACGTTTAAAATATGCTAAATAGTAGGTCAAAACATTTGGAAATAAGAAAAAAAAATGAAAGTGGTGTGGCTGGGAGCCGTGCATGCTGGCATTGCGCGCGTCCAGGCATCGCGCCCCAGCGCCCCCGAGCCGATCGATCGTGCCCTCTCGGTTTTCCTTCCGGCCACAATGCCCAATTTTGACTTTTTTCACGACTTTGGCCCACCTTTTTTCATTTTTCTTCAATCCAAACCCTCCAAATCCCCTGAAAATTTTAACCACATATTCCCGACACTCCCTACCCGTGCTCCTAAAATCTAAAAAATGACTGAAAACGGTTCATGAAAAAATAGATAAGAGGTGGGCACCCGACGTTATTTGTTTTAAAAAAACCAAAACAAACGGCCATAACGCCTATAATTACCAAACCAAAACTTTGCAATCTAAGCCTTAAAACACTATCATGCCCATACCAATCATCCAACAAAGTCATCACAATCTATTATCCAAAATGTAAACAGACTATCTACAATGTCAAACCCAAAATCCCACACTACCTGACAACGTGACCGAGACCCCCGACAAGTCTCCCCCCCCCAGCACCCGGCATGCTCCATGACCATGACGGCCACCGTATTCCCAGGCTTCCTCTCTAGCTTCACCTTTGATATTTTCTTCACCTACACCACAGAACACACACACACCTAAGCTTTCGCTTAACAAGTATTAATAACGAATGTTAAACATGCCCAGGCACGTCACAACCCATACACATCCAATTTCCCTACTTCACTACGTTTGCCTGGCTTCTTACTATGCACTTAACACGGACTTAAACTCTTCGGCTCCTCTTGCACGTTAACGACTAGTCGTTCAACTCTCTAGTCCAGACGCTATCACATTAACGATAAGATATTCAACCCCTCTAGGGCTACTTGCACTTTAACAACGGGCGTTCACCCTCTAGTGCCACTGGTCACTTTAACAACGAGGGTTCAACCCCTCTAGTTTCCACTGGCTACACATTTCATGCCTCATCATTCCACATCATGCCCCAACCTTTACTTTTGGGAGCTTAACATGACGATGCCCTCACACAATACTCAAACCCAAACAAAAACAACCCAGCAATTCTTTCACACTACTCCATATAAACACCACAGTTTATCAAACAATAAATCCTTCGTTCCGTAGTGTGGGCCCGTAGGCGAGACAAAAACACACAATCCATTACTTACCTGTCTTCTCCGCAACGTGACTTGTTTCCCCTTCGACTAGCTAACAAAACTCGGCTCGTCACCTAGACTTAAAAGGAATAGCTTAACAATGAATCTAAAAATCCCTAACTAAGTCCACAACACATTTTAAAGCACAATTTAACCAAACAATCACAAAACCTGATTTTTTTCCTACAATTTCTATCGTCCAACTTCCATTGGCAATAACCTCCCTTATTTTTTTCATCAATTTCAACTCGCACCCCATTCCGTAACCTTCCCTTGGGGGGGGGTTTTTTCTACTTTCGATTGAATCATCAAATTTAACAACCAAACACCCTTAACATTTCCGATAGCACAAAAACAGAATCGTGCCTAATTTGACAAAAACTGTTGTCACCAAACTACCACCCAATTGCTTCTACTCCAAATACCCTAAACTATCATACTCAAATGTTTAATCATCAAACACATGAAGAAAACACAGCAAAGGCTGAAATTCGGAGTCCCTTTTTCCCGGTTTCTCAAACCCTTACAAAACTTCCACAAAACCCATTAAAAACACCTAAAACCTTCACTATTATATATTCATATGAAAACCCACTAAAAGCTAACCTTGATTCTTGCCAAAACTTTGAGGAAAGGAAGAAGAAGAACCCCTCTAATTGTGGCCCCAAAACCCGGGAGAGAAAGGGGAAAAAGATGAACTTTTCCCTTTTTGCACAAAACCCTTCCATTTATAAAATTTCCAACTTTATCTTTAACGTTTCCACCACCAAAAGTATGTTTTTTTATAAAATTTTCCCTCCCCCATGTCATGTGGTCCAACGTGAATACTTTCCTTCCACACCTTGTTTATTAACTTTCATTTCATTACCTTTTCGTTTACTTTTTCTTTCATTTCTATTGGCTGTCCATTCCTTTGACTTTTCACATCATTTCCTCCTTTACTTTATCCTTTCCTTTTATAATTTATCCTCGCCATTTTCTCTCTAACTTCCAATGTGAATGCATTCATTATCTCTCTTTCATCACTTTCTTCCCTCTTCCTATTGGTTCGTTTAACTTTTGACCATTCAACTCAACCAATAAACTTTTCAACCATCCCTATCACCTTTTTTCTTTCTCTCTCAACATGTAAGGTATCTTATCCTCTCCCTTCTTTTCTTTCATTGACTAAATTCATTTACATGAACTTAAAAATCACCACAAGTACCAACCACTCCCTTTAGGGTTTTCCCCCTTAAATTCTCTTTTCTATTTCTTTCTAATTTATTTACTTGATATCTAGGCCCATGCTCCCATACCAGCTCATCTAAAGCTACGTACACTAGAAGAAAAATCCTGGGTGTTACACTATGCCTGCAAGTGTCGACCCATTTCTTCAGGTGTCGACCTAAGAATGTCGGTGTCGACCAATGTCTGTTTAACCAAAAAACAGAGGCAAATCAGGTGTCGACCCTCAAGGGGCTAAGCCATGTGAAGGTCGACTTTGTAACACCCAATTTTACGTGATTTTATTATTCTAATAAATAATGACATTTTTGTAAATATGTCAAATTAAGTCCGTTTTGCGAACGAAAAGTGATAGTGGAACCTTAATAATAAATTATAATTTACGGTGAAATAAAAAAAAATATTTGACGAAAACGGATCGATAGATCAATTAACAAAATAAGTGAGCAAACAAATAGAAAATCTAAAGGAGGGCAAAATGGTCATTTAACCACTCAAACTTTTATTAAAAAGCAAATGCCTTCCACGATTTTTCATTCTGAAAAATCGTTCTCCAGAAGACTTGGGCGAATTTTCTCCCCTCACGCGATTTCTTCTTCCGACGATTGAAGCTCCTCCGATCGACTTCCGTTCTTAATGTTTTCTTCTCCAATCCCGACCCTAGGTAAGAATCTACTGTTTTAGAGGTTTAGATTTCGGTTTCTAGAGTTTAAACAATTAGGGTTTGTTTAGTTTTGTTGAAAACGTTAAATAAGGTTGAAATCGATAGGTTTACTGTGATTATGGTTCAATGGGCGTATTTATGGTCGTTGGTAAGAGTTAGTTGAATTAATGAGGGTTGTTGAGGTTTTGGGTGGTTAAGGTTTTAAAAACTCCATTAATGGAGGTTTAGAAATTCACGAGCATGAATTGCTCGATAAAATACCCCAACGATTTAAATTAGAGTTTTAGGAAATTTCCTTTAGCTAGGAGTTTGCAGTTTTCGAAACTCAATGGTGTAGACTCGATTTTAATGACAAATGTTGTGAATTACCATACGTGAACAACGCTTGTGGACGAAGCTTAAATTGCAATGACGCGAGGTAAGTCTTCGTGATTTGTTTAGCTGGTTTGGCCTACACCATAAGAAAGTATGTCTAATTGAGGAATTGGAGATGTAGTGTGTTTCGGGTAATTAGATTAGTAGTTAGGTTACTTTAAGCTATAGAATGTTTAACGTTCGTTGTTTGTTTATGTTTGTTTTCATTATTGTATTATGTACGATCATGCATTATGTTTTCTGAATAAGCATGCAAAATGAACTTTCAAGTAAGTTTTTCATGAAAAGGATAACGAAAAGGTATAAATGTATGTAATAACGGTCACGTTAGGGTGGTGGTTCAGACATGGCTGTCAGATGAAACATGTTTCTCCCCCGGGTAGATACAAGGGGCTATCCAATCGTCGGATGTGCTACTCCTATCTACTGAGAGCGCGAAGCCCCGGTGACATCTTAAATGAAATAAATAGCGAAAAGGTAGGATGACGGCATGATTTTAAGTATTGCATACGCATAGCGTTTATTCTGCATTTACGTAGGTTTACTGAGCCCTTTAGCTCATAGTTTAATTATATGGTGTAGGTGATTTCGAAACAGGTGACGACGACGTTCCTCCACCCGACGCATGAGCAGGCTGAAGGAAGAATGCCCGTGGGAGTGCGCTGGGCAGTTGACGCGTATTTTGACCCGTGGGGGACATCACGTAGGTATTTTGGGATTTTGATAGTTAGAAACGTCGATCAATGTATAGGGATGTTTAGTTGGGCTAATGGGTGATTAGCTAGAAAACTTACACGTATTAATGTTTTGGAAGCCCATTTATGAATTCTTTTGGTTAAGTCTTTTATATAGGTTATACTGGAAACTGCTGGGTGAATTTCAAGTTTTATAGGGATATGTTTAGTTTTCAAACGGATCCACGCAGTTCGTTTTCGTGAAAACTTACTGTAGCACCCAGTTCCTATTTAAACAAAATTTAATTATCAAATTATGATTACTAATTTTATGAAGAATTTGGAGAAAAGTGATTAGGTTAGTTAATGAGTATACAAGGGCAAAAAGGGGTAATTTGATATTTAAAAGTGGATAACGTATTTAAGGAAAGAGGTTTTGGGTTTAATGCACTATAGCCGCCATTCTGTTTATCCCTTTCTCTCTCGGCCATCAGCCCTCTAGCAGGAACTTCTAGGCGATTTCCCTGCCCGATTTTCCTTCAACCAAGATAAGTTTTGATTCGATTACTCGCTATTTTATTGTCTAAGTAACTGAAGGATGGCAATGTATGCGTTTTAGAAGTGCTGTGAGTGAGGAATGGGATTTGGGGGTTTAGCGATGAATCGAGAATAGTGAAGAAAAGAACTCCCAGGACTAGCCCCTTAGATTTCTGAATGTTTAGGATGAAGTTCAAGTAATGTTGTGCTTATGTTTTATGTGAGCCAGCTCTTGGAATACCCTGCAACCAGAAACCTCTCGGGAAGCCAGGTAAGTGAAGTAATGTGTGTGTCTTCGGGCCTACATCAAAAAACAGTAGGTTTTTGCACATCGAATGTTTTCTGTATGTCATGCATCATATTTTTGAAAGAATACGAAATGAATTTCCCATGGAATGAATGGTAAGGTATGAACAAAAAGTGTTATGATAGCTATTAAGGGAACTAATCCGCCCCTTAATTAATGTATAGGATTTATTACATTGGGAGAGTTGATCCCACTCCCAAGGGAATCAGAAGATCATGATAGCTATAAGAGAACTAATCCGCCCCTTAATTGATGTAGAGGATTTATTACATTGGGAGAGTTGATCCCACTCCCAAGGGAACTGAGGGATCAAATCAGTTTATGAACGAATGTGAATGCAACTGAGATGAGAAAGTAGAAATTGCATGTTTAGGAATTTATGATTCAGCATTTCATTTCATTGCTGCTTTACTTACTTAGCATTAGGCTGATAGATGAGTTTTGTGATGTAGGTGTTGAAGTTACTGCAGGTGATTTCCCCTGAGCTCACAAATGCATAGATGATGTTGGAGGAGCACATTCAGGCCACGACTTGGTAAACTGATGAGGCCGTTTAACCAGTGTTTTGTTTATGTGCATTGTAGTGAACAACTGTATAGCTGAGTTGTGTTTGAGTTTCGTTGACAGAATCAACTTTTAATGTTTTGATCTTAGGTTTGAAAACTCTCTGGTTCAGTCGACAATGTTTTCACTCAAGTATGTCGAATCTTATGATAGTAATAGTTTTCACGTTTTGAACACATTTTGAAACTTTCTGATAATAGTACTTTGCTGATTCAGCATTGTTTTTTTACTGGATTTGAACAATGTTGGGATTGAAGTTGTTTCTGAATTGTTTCATTTAAGTGAATAAGTCCTTTCGTAGTAGAGTTGTTTTGTATAGGGTGAGTGTAGTTGTTCTATCGGTAGATGTGAGCAAAAGTCTTTTGTCGTTTTGTGATAGGTATGTGTAGTTGTCCTATCGGTAGATGTCAGTAAAAGTCTTTTGTCGTTTTTTGATTCGGTATGTGTAGTATTCCTATCGGAAGATGTGAGTAAAAATCTTTTGTCGTTTTGTAATCGATATAAGTAGTCTATTTTACCGGCAGAGGCTGGATAGATGATTCATCCGGCTGACGTCATCGGTAGACGCAGGTAGCAAAACTTGTCGTTTTGCGATCGGCTGGAGCAGGAATAATGATTCTTCCGGCTGACGTCATGGGTGGAAACCTTCAATTTTGTTTCCGCCTTGTTCCGTTGACTTTATTCATCGGCAGATGCATTTGACTTCTGCGACTCCTCAAGTATTCCATGGCTTAAACTTTATTTCCTATTTGCCGATTGTTTCTTAACATTTCAAAAAATGTTTTCATAGTTTTGTTTAACTCTATTGTTGTTCAAATGATTTCCGCTGCAAGTTTTTAACGTTTTGAAGTTGTAGAAAAATGTCAAATTCAGACTTTTGAGTGAAATTTTAAATTTAGTCCAGAGTTTTCTAGTTATGTTCGGGCTTATGAGTAACAAACCGGGTTCAGAAAACTCGGGGCGTTACACTTACTTTGTTTTAAATACGTCTCGAGTTAATTTTTGAGCGAGCTTATGAAGGAAGTACGAGTGTCGGGTGATTTTATGTTGAAATGGGTTGTTGTGATGTATGTAGTGTTTAGAGGTAAATTGAAGGAAGAATTTTGTATGTGTAGTGTGCAGGGGATTGCAGGGAAAAGGGAAGAGGAAGAGGAGCAGCTCTCTGGATTTCAAAATCCAGAGAGTCTGCCGATCGATCGCCAGGAGGGGCGATCGATCGGTAAAAGTGAGACGGCTCTCTGGAAATTCCAGAGAGTCTGCCGATGGATCGCGTGTAAAAGGGCGATCGATCGGCTGGTGATCGATCGCGAGGGGCGATCGATCGCCTGGTGTGGAGTGATCAATCTCCCCTTTATTTTTACACAGCCGATCCATCGGCTGTCTAAGGGCCGATCGATCGGCCATGCAATTTTGGGCACAGTTGCCCTTTTTGCCCCGCGATTGCCTGCCGATTGTTGCCTTTTAATTAATATATTTTCTTTAAAGAATTTTCAAGAGAAATTTAAATAAGTTAGACGTTGATTAAAGTTTTTGAAATCGAAATTACTAGTGCAAAAAAAGAAAAATTTCACAGTTTTTTAAGGGTATCGAAATTAGAGAATTTAAAAGGGTACAGTATTATGGGATGCTAATTTCTAGGGGTGTCGACCGGTTTTACTGGGCGAGCTTTTTACAGATTTTTAGACTTTCACCCTTTTATTTCCAAATTCCAACGTCTGTTTTCCAACGTGTTTTAAAGTAGTTTTCTGCTGCAAGCGTTTAATTATTTTTAACGGTGAAGTTTTGAATCAATGGTTAAAGTTTTAATTTTTTTTTTATATACAAAGTTTTTGAGTACGAGAATTAGAGGAATGAGTAGCAAACCGGGTCGAGGGGACTCGCGGCGCATAATGAAGATCTACAAGGTCTCCCATATACTGCTTCAAATAGTGCCATATCTATACTTACTTGGTAACTAATGTTATTAGTGAATTCCACAAGATGAATATAATCTTCCCAACTTCCTTGAAAATCCATAATACATGCTCGTAACATATCTTCCAAAATTTGGATTTGTACCCGAATAAACTTCAATTACAAATTCTATCTTTCTTCTTGGAGGAAATCTAAGTAGTCCTTCTGGAAAACATCCATATACTCATTTACCACTTCAATAGATTTAATCTTTTATCACCTTCTAGCCCAATCAAAAGGTTAGTTATTCATCCTTTAAACTCAAAAGAAGTTCGAGGGAAATGGCATTTACTTGCATTTGTCTCACCATAAATGAAAATGTTTCTCCTTGTGGAAGACATATCGTTATTTTTTTCGGTAACAATCCATAATTTCTTTGTGCTTAGATAACAAATTAACCCCAAAATAATATCAAATGAAACAAGTTCCAAACCTATAAGGTCTACTACTAATTCATGGTCTTTAATCCATACTACACAAGATTTGCATATTTTATCTACAACAGCATTTCCTCCCAACGGTGATTTGCATATGGTAATAACATTGTTTCTAATCCCAAGCATACGCAACATAAGCTGACACAAATGAATGTGTTGCTCCGGAATCAAACAAAATCAAACTTTAGAATTGTAAAGTAAGAAAGTACCTTTGATTACGACATTATCGATTTGATGTGCCCCAGGGTCCGTGGCCCAACCTCAAGTGGAGGTACGTCTTCTATCCAACTTATGACTTAATTTGTTTGCTAGTTTTGTAGGTGACAACCCATTAAATTGAAGAGGGAATTTGTCTTCCCTTACACAAATTCATTTATTTCAATTTCCTTATTTTGTTAGCAAAACTTTAGCAATTTCTTTTATTTTAATTTGGAAAACTTTAATCTTGTTTTTCTATAGTTTTGCATGTTTGTAATAGTCCTTAGGAATGTTAGGATGGACTCAAGGCTTGGAGAAAAAAAAAGGCATTGAAAATCAAGTGGGAACCTCTTTGGAGCATTTCGTCGAACAGCTAGCGTGCATCAGTATTCGGGCAGCAGAATGTGCGCACAAGACAAGGCAAGGCACGGGCATGAGGAGGCATCGCTGCAGCAGCTGGCGCGCACGAGGAGACTTCGTCGCAGCGGCGTGTGCGCAAAAGAAGACATGCCGCGCACATCGCCACAACAGCGCTCGCACACCAATGCGCCCCAACGAGCACCATTGCGCACACCAGCAAGATAGCGCCTGCGCGTGCGCCTGACAGCTCTAGCACGCGCGCCTGACAGCCAGTGAGCGCTAGCGAGTGCACCGACGAAAAACGTGCGCTCCCAAGAGCCATCATCATCCTTTTACTTGGTTCACTCTACCCCATCTTGTCCGATTCACCCAGTTCAGCACCCAACGTCTTTAACGGGCAGAATTTGCAGACGCTCTCCTCTTTAGCTTTTCCTCCCTTCTCTTCGATTCTTCTTCTTTGTATTTAAGCTTCCCTCCACCATTGTAAACGTTTAGATGATTGAAAAAATATTTTGAAATTGCAGAACAATTCTTAGTCCATCCTTCTTCCTCTATCATGAAATGGAAGCAAGGAGAAGATGGGCAAACACCATCGTCCCCCCCGCCGATAATTCTTCGCTGGCAATGAAGAAATTTGTCACCCAATCGCCTGGACGTTTGGGTCGGCTTCGAGTCATTCATTTCCCTCCTCCGTCATTTTGTAGCATTCTGCACAACACCAACCTCCACATGTTGATCCTCACGTTTCATTTCCTTCACGTAAAATGCCTCTGTTTTCCACTGTTTCACTGCGATTCCACTTGTTTTTCTCACTAACATTTTTGTGTTTTCATTTTCATCATTCCACCTTTATCATCAAACGCTTCCGCCGCCTGGACCTTAACTCGGTTTTTTCACCAAAAGCACCAAAGGCATGCACTTTAAGTTGTGAACTAGCAGCTTGTGAGACATTTCCTACAAATTGTCTAGGTGCTTGCTGATTTGCTTGCTGATTTTCTCTTACATATGAAGTAGGACTCATTGTAGAAATTTAGTTTTTCAACCTTCCATTTCTTACCATTTCTTACAACCACTAACGTTTAAAATCCAACTGTACATCAAAATGACTCAAAAACTATACATACGTTCCATGGTTAAACCATCCTACAGATGGCCAGTTCGTCGCATGAGAGCACTCCCCTAACAGCCCTAGTCTTGGACATGCTCAAAGATCTCACATGCTAAATCTTCGTCACCTACATCATAGAACTCAACAATTAACCTAACGCTAAACAAGTAAGGATATAATGAATAAAAAAATCTCACATCCTAGCATATGCAATTTTCTACCATTTCGTTCGTTTTCGTTTTCATTCTCTTTCTCGTTCACGTTCTTGTTTCCACTTCATTTAACTTGCTGTTTCTATTTCGTTTAATTCATTCACAGGAATAGACACACCTCACGGGAACGCTATATTCCTCAGAGAAATGGACTAGCAGGCACAACTCACAGTCCACCTCACAGGACAGCCATAGCTAAACCCCAACTCTGCCCATCTCTTAATAACGTATCTTTTCATTTCGTTTCATCTTCACTTACTTATTGTTATAAGGAATAGCCTGTAGCAACCGGTATTGTCCACCTTATTTAATTAATAACGTCATTTTGTAACTTTTATTTTATGGAATTTAGTGAATTTGATTGGTTGGTTCAATAGGTTAAAGTTGGTTAGCCAATGGCATTTGAGTAATTGTGAAGCAGTGTTATAAATGGAGGGTTTAATAAACATTTAGCCGCCACTGTTTCTCATTTTCCTTTCTCGGCATTCAGCTCAGCTAAGCAGAGTTTCTCTCGGCGATTTTCTCTCCCATTTTCTTCAAGCTAGGTGAGTCCTACTTCGATTTCTTGCTACATTGTAACTGTCTATGATTGGGGGAATTTGTAACGTGAGTTTTTGGAATGTTGCGAGTTGAGAGCTAGCTCGGGTTTTGGGTTGAATCGGGAATGCACAATGAACAAAGCTCCTAAATTAATTCCTTAGATTTCTAGATGGTTAGAATGGAGTTAGTGAAGATTAATTAATGCTCGATTTATGTTTTAGGTTTGAGCAAACTCCATAGGTAGATTTCAACTAAGCTTTTCGGGAGACCAGGTAAGTAGTTTGAATGTTTTTTGTATGTCATGCATCATGCTTTTAGAAAGAATACAAAAATGAATTTACATGTAATGACATGGTAAGGTATGAACCAGATTATAACAGACCAACTATTAAGGGAACTAATCTACCCCTTATCGAGTTAGAGATGTATGACTTTGGGAAATTTGATCCGCTTCCCAATGGAATATATGAACAGATCAGCTGTTAAGAGAACTAATCCTGCCCCTTAATTGAGTTAGAGGATGTTGACTTTCGGAAAATTGATCCAACTCCAATGGAACCGACAGATTAGATTAGAGAAAGAACATGAATGCAAATGAGACGTGAAAGCAGAAACTGTATGACTAAGATTTATGTTTCAGCATATCATTCATGTTTGCTCTACTTATTAGCATTAGGCTATAGATGAGTTTTGTGATGTAGGTGAAGAAGTATCAGCAAGTGTGTTCTCTGAGCATGCCGAAGAGTAGGCTTGTTGGAGGATTCATTTATGCATCGACTTGGTAAACTGAGGGGGCGGCTTAATATGGCAAGAGTGTGAAAGTTTGTGAACGTGTGTTGAGTAGTCTATCGGTAGATGTTGTCTATCGGTGGATGTTGAGTAGTCTATCGGTAGATGTTGTCTATCGGTGGATGTTGAGTAGTCTATCGGTAGATGTTGAGTAGTCTATCGGTAGATGTTGTCTATCGGTGGATGTTGAGTAGTCTATCGGTAGATGTTGTCTATCGGTGGATGTTGAGTAGTCTATCGGTAGATGTTGAGTAGTCTATCGGTAGATGTTGTCTATCGGTGGATGTTGAGTAGTCTATCGGTAGATGTTGAGTAGTCTATCGGTAGATGTTGAGTAGTCTATCGGTAGATGTTGAGTAGTCTATCGGTAGATGTTGTCTATCGGTGGATGTTGAGTAGTCTATCGGTAGATGTTGTCTATCGGTGGATGTTGAGTAGTCTATCGGTAGATGTTGTCTATCGGTGGATGTTGAGTAGTCTATCGGTAGATGTTGTCTATCGGTGGATGTTGAGTAGTCTATCGGTAGATGTTGTCTATCGGTGGATGTTGAGTAGTCTATCGGTAGATGTTGAGTAGTCTATCGGTAGATGTTGTCTATCGGTGGATGTTGAGTAGTCTATCGGTAGATGTTGTCTATCGGTGGATGTTGAGTAGTCTATCGGTAGATGTTGAGTAGTCTATCGGTAGATGTTGAGTAGTCTATCGGTAGATGTTGTCTATCGGTGGATGTTGAGTAGTCTATCGGTAGATGTTGTCTATCGGTGGATGTTGAGTAGTCTATCGGTAGATGTTGTCTATCGGTGGATGTTGAGTAGTCTATCGGTAGATGTTGAGTAGTCTATCGGTAGATGTTGTCTATCGGTGGATGTTGAGTAGTCTATCGGTAGATGTTGAGTAGTCTATCGGTAGATGTTGAGTAGTCTATCGGTAGATGTTGAGTAGTCTATCGGTAGATGTTGTCTATCGGTGGATGTTGAGTAGTCTATCGGTAGATGTTGTCTATCGGTGGATGTTGAGTAGTCTATCGGTAGATGTTGAGTAGTCTATCGGTAGATGTTGTCTATCGGTGGATGTTGAGTAGTCTATCGGTAGATGTTGAGTAGTCTATCGGTGGATGTTGAGTAGTCTATCGGTAGATGTTGTCTATCGGTGGATGTTGAGTAGTCTATCGGTAGATGTTGTCTATCGGTGGATGTTGAGTAGTCTATCGGTAGATGTTGTCTATCGGTGGATGTTGAGTAGTCTATCGGTAGATGTTGTCTATCGGTGGATGTTGAGTAGTCTATCGGTAGATGTTGTCTATCGGTGGATGTTGAGTAGTCTATCGGTAGATGTTGAGTAGTCTATCGGTAGATGTTGTCTATCGGTGGATGTTGAGTAGTCTATCGGTAGATGTTGTCTATCGGTGGATGATGAGTGTTACTATTGAAACGGGTGACTGTTGATGCAGGTCACTCGCTTAACTCATCAGTAAAGTATCATTGGCAGACATGAGCGGTAGAAGTGAGCAGTAGATGTGGGTTATCAACGTGTCGAATGTCAAATGTGTAGCGGGGGAATGTAAATGGAATACTGTTGAGCGGTAGACGTGAATGATCGATGCGTCGTTCTGTAGATGTTGAATGACAGATGTCGTTTGGCAGATACGACCAGTGGACATGATCGGTTGATGTGTTCAAATTTAATATTTTTTATATATATTCAAAATCCTTTTGCCCTTTGCTTTTCTGGCCGATTATCTCTATTATTTTAATAAACATTGTTTTATACAAACGATCTTCCGCAGCAAGCTTTGATGTCTTTTTTTAAAATGATGAATTTTGACCGTTGAGTGAAGTTTTTAAAATGTTCTCAAAATATCATGGTTCAGTTCAGTATTATGAGTAGCGAACCGGGTTCAGAGAACTCGGGCCGTTACAGTTTGGTATCAGAGACATTCAATTAAATCGTTCAAAAGATTACTCATCAGTGCCGATCGTTGCATGGAAGTACTCCAACAACTGTAAGTGTTTGTGTTAACCTTAACTATTAGATATTTATGAGTGTAATTAACCTTGTACAGGAATCTAGTAAGATGTCTAGACGACCAGGAAGACCAAGAGTGTCAAGCCCCGGCCCTTTTCATCGTGACACCGGTTTTAACCCAGCCCTTTTCACAGTTACACTGGGTGGCCCAACTCACAGAACTTCCCTCTCCCTGCAGAGGAATTGTGCCTTCCTCCCCACTCGAACCCAGGACCTCAGGGTAAGTACCTGGGCTACAAGAGAGGAGTACCACTTGAGCTACTAGCTCAAGTGGTACTCCTCTCTTGTAGCCCAGGTACTTACCCTGAGGTCCTGGGTTCGAGTGGGGAGGAAGGCACAATTCCTCTGCAGGGAGAGGGAAGTTCTGTGAGTTGGGCCACCCAGTGTAACTGTGAAAAGGGCTGGGTAAAACCGGTGTCACGATGAAAAGGGCCGGGGCTTGACAATAAAAGGCGCCTTTTATTGTCAAGCCCCGGCCCTTTTCATCGTGACACCGGTTTTAAAACCCAGCCCTTTTCACAGTGACACTGGGTAGTAGCTCAAGTGGTACTCCCACAGCTTGTAGCCAGGTACTTACCCTGAGGTCCTGGGTTCGAGTGGGGAGGAAGGCAAAAATCCTCTGCATGGATATGGAAGTTCTGATGAGTTGGGCCACCAGTGTCACTGTCAAAGGGCCTGGGTGTAAACCCGGTTCACGATGGAAAATCGGTCGGGGCTTGACAAAGAGTCCCAGAGAAGATGCCAAATTTGAGAAGTGAGGAGGATCCTAGTGTAATTAGGCAGCTGACAGATTTGGTGCGCCAAACAACAGATTTGATGCATCAGCAATCTGATCAGTTTGGAGTACTTTTTAACCGAGAGTACAAGGAAGTGCCAACTGGGTTCCAGCAATGAGCATTCAGGAGATAGATTTCGTAAAAAAAAAAAAAAAAAAAAAAAAAAAAAAAAAAAAAAAAAAAAAAAAAAAAAAAAAAAAAAAAAAAAAAAAAAAAAAAAAAAAAAAAAAAAAAAAAAAAAAAAAAAAAAAAAAAAAAAAAAAAAAAAAAAAAAAAAAAAAAAAAAAAAAAAAAAAAAAAAAAAAAAAAAAAAAAAAAAAAAAAAAAAAAAAAAAAAAAAAAAAAAAAAAAAAAAAAAAAAAAAAAAAAAAAAAAAAAAAAAAAAAAAAAAAAAAAAAAAAAAAAAAAAAAAAAAAAAAAAAAAAAAAAAAAAAAAAAAAAAAAAAAAAAAAAAAAAAAAAAAAAAAAAAAAAAAAAAAAAAAAAAAAAAAAAAAAAAAAAAAAAAAAAAAAAAAAAAAAAAAAAAAAAAAAAAAAAAAAAAAAAAAAAAAAAAAAAAAAAAAAAAAAAAAAAAAAAAAAAAAAAAAAAAAAAAAAAAAAAAAAAAAAAAAAAAAAAAAAAAAAAAAAAAAAAAAAAAAAAAAAAAAAAAAAAAAAAAAAAAAAAAAAAAAAAAAAAAAAAAAAAAAAAAAAAAAAAAAAAAAAAAAAAAAAAAAAAAATGTACGAGGAGGAGAAGCAGCGATCATTCGCTGTAGGCGCTGCACAATGCAGCGCCCGATCGCTGCACAATGCAGTGACCAGTCGCTGTATTGCAGCGACTAATCTCGTCTATGGAATCCGAGATTTCCAGAGAGCTAACCCAACATTTCCCAAAGACTTTCTTCCTTACTAATCTCCACAACTTATCTCATTTTTCATGTCATCAATCAACGAATTAAACGAACTAAACATACATTAAGCTTTCGTAAAAAACGAACTGCATGGATACGTTTAAAAGTTGTCTAACCCACCTGTTTTAAAATTCCAAGCAGTCCCAATGAAAACTATAAAAACACAGATTATAAACAGATTTTCCAAAAAAAAAAACGTTTAAATCATCAAACATAAACCTAACGTCTAGCCAGATCCAACATCCTAATATGTTCATCTATACATTCATTAAATCCCCCAAAATACTTACGCAGACGTCCCCACGGGTCAAAACGCACCGACTGCTCAGCACACTCCCACGGGCCATTCTCCGTCAACTGCATCATACATCAGGAGGAGGAACATCGTCCTCACCTGGCTCAATATCACCTATCACGTCACCTACACCATACAGACATCTATGAGATAATGAAATCTCAGTAAGCTTCGTAAATGCATATGCATGCGTACGTATGCCATTCAGAAAACATGCTCATATTCAGATACAGATACAGATACAGATACAGATACAGATTCAGATTCATTTTTATTACGTCGCAGACAGATTGTTACCGAGATATCAGCCCTCTAAATGGAAAGGATACATTCCGCGGTCGAACTACCACTTTCCACCTAGAGGAGGGGGGTACATGCTCACAAACCCTACAGCCATGCCTGAGCCCCACCTCGCGTAACCAGATACAGATTACGTAGATTAATTACAGATGTTCGTTTCATTTCTTAAAACACGTGCGGAAACTTATTTTCATCACTTTTGAAATACGTGATGCATGAACAGTTAATAGACATAAAGTAAACAACCAACATGCATACGATCAAGACCAAAATAGCATAACCTAAAACAATTATAAACCTATCTACCCAACCAAAGCAATAAAGCAAACAATCCACTAAGATCCTCGACGCTAAATCGATGTACGGTGTAGACCAATCGGTCAGAGTAAGTCACGAGAACTTACCTCGTGTCCAAAGCAGATGAATTTAGCTTGACGAATCTCTTTCTGTAACTTGAAACCTAAAGCATATCAACTTCAAAATCAATATCTTCAATTGAAACATCTCAATGCAATTAGTATTAAAACCAAACATCAACAATTCCAAGCCATCTAATCCAACAAGAACATAAACATGTGTGGCACTTTAAATGAAGCATTTCAAGCCAGCACAAGTAAATCAGTTGACTTTAATCACAAAAACTAAGATTCTAGCTCGAAACATGAACCAATTTTGAAAAATTATAACTTCCTCTACAAATGTTGAAACGGCTTGATTCCAAAGGCCACGGCTTTCTTAAAGTATCTTATTTAACCCACAAAAATAGTTTTGTGAGATAAAATCAGGAGGATGGTCAAAATGCATCAGAACAGTGACTTGCCGAAATTTTGCTTTACTATTTTACTTAAACTTTGAAAATTCATAACTTCTCCAATTCTTATCCGATTTCAATGATTCAACATGTTTTGGAAACCTTATTATGTCTATTTTAACATGGAATCAACCCTTTATCCAAAATAAAACAGAATCGTGACAGAAAGACAAAAAACCGAACTAATTCTCCAGTTTATACACAACAACTTCAAAAATTCATAACTAAATCAATTCTTAACGAAATCGAGTAATTCAAGGTGCTATGGACTCCTTAAAATGTCTACTTTCTAATGGTGAAACTCATTTATCAAAAGCCATTCACATATACTGGCAGAAAAACTATAACCGAAACTGCTCTGTTTTTTAAATCATTACTTTTTGTCCAACTTCGAAAATTCACCATAAATCGTACACATATCCGAATTTGATGATTCAAGATGCTATGCAAACCTTAGGGTGTCTACTTTTTAATGGTCAAATTCATTTAACAACCCAATATCATTAGCTCAACCGAATTTAGCCAAGTCAGAAACTGTTCTGATTTTATCCCAAATTTTCAGATTTTTATATAACCTACAACAATCCACTCCCTTCCTAAAAAGTCCTCCAATACGCTTATACAATTGGTATTAGCATCCAAAATAGGAGAAAAGAAAACCAACACTGAACCAATATTTTCGTGCTTCCAAAAATTAGGGTTTAACAATCTAAATAAAACCTACAAGTGTCAAACCAAAACCAAAAATCTCTCATCCTTTTAGCAGGGAAATGGAAAACCCAAGTGAGAGGAACTAAAACTCACCTTAAATTGAAGAAAGAGGAGGAGAGGAATCGCCCAAAGTGAAGCCCCTATCTGGTGCCCTATGCGAAATGAAGAAGAAGGGAGAAGGAGGTTGTGTTTTTATTATTAAAAAAACTGATTTCCATAATTACAAGTTTGCCACTCACCTCTATTTTCTACTTAAATTCGTTATTAGTCTATTGATTTGTTTTCTCCGAAATTCCCTTATTTTTCTAAATACTTCAATTTAATATTTGGGTCCCAATAAAACTGTCCAATCGCAAATCGGACCACGTTTGCTATTTTTACTAAAACGTCATTTATATTACGAGAAACGTAATTACTCGGAATATAGTGTTATTATTCCGAAAATTCCCTAAATTTCCTTAAAATCCCAATTAATCGTTAGGATCGTAATAAATCTTTCTTTTCATAAATCGGACCTAAATTGACATATTTACAAAAATGCCATTGTATAATAATATATTAATATAATATATTAAATCCAAAATCCGTACAAGCCGGGTATTACAGTTGGGGAGGGAGACAAGATCACTTTGGCAACGTTTCATCTGGCTGGTGATGCTCAGCTTTGATGGGAATCGATAGAGACCACCACCGATGTCCTAGATTTGTCTTGGGCGCAATTCAAGGAAACATTCTATGAGAAGTATTTCAGTAGCGCCGTCCAGACTTCGAAGAAGTAGAGTGCTTGCAATTGAAACCACGGGGTCTGTGGTTGAGTACAGTAGACAGTTTGAGTCCTATCCAGGTTTGCTGGACATCTTGTCCACAGGGATGAGGATCAGGTGTTCCTTTATGCATGGATGAAGCCAGAAATTTACCGCAAGTATTAGTGAGTGCTACAAGTAAATTCTGCAGTAGGATTCTACCGATAAGTCAGAGTTTCAACTATTGGTTTGTTCCAATAGATAAAGAACTTCGAAAAGAGATCCCTTCGGAAGCTCATTATTCTAGACTCTCTGTTCATCCTGGTAGTACAAAAATGTAAAGAGACCTTAGACAATATTATTGGTGGCCAAATATGAAAAGAAGTGTGGCAGAGTATGTAGGATCGTGTCTAGTTTACCAACGGATTAAAGCTGAACATCAGAGACCTGCAAGAACATTGCAACCATTACAAGTACCCGAATGGAAATGGGAACAAATAACGATGGACTTTGTTGTGGGATTGCCTAGAATAGTAAGAGGACATGATGCAATTTGGGTGATAGTAGATCGTCTAACCAAATCTGCATATTTTCGGCCAATAAAGATTACATACTCGATGGATCAACTCGCTGAGTTGTATGTGCATGAGATTGTTAGACTGCATGGAGTTCCAAGCACTATAGTTTCAGAGCGAGATTCTAGAGTTACATCTAAGTTTTGGAAGAGTCTGCACAAGGCTATGGGTACGCAGCTCAGTTTTAGTGCAGCTTTTCACCCTCAAACAGATGGAAAATCCGAGAGGACTATTCAGACATTGGAGGATATGCTTCGTGCATGTGTATTAGAATTCCAGGGTTCTTGGAGTAAGTATTTGTCATTGGTAGAATTCTCTTATAACGGCAGTTTTCAGGCAACAATAGGCATGGCACCATATGAGGCATTATATGGACGAAAATGCAGATCTCATTTGTATTGGAATGAAGTTGGTGAAGCACGTTCGCATGGTCCTGATATTGTGCAGCAAACAGTTAAGAAGATTGCCCTCATCCGACAGAGAATCTTGGCAGCTCATATCTAACAGAAAAGCTATGCCTATAGGAGGCGTAGAGAATTAGAGTTTGATGTTGGTGATGAAGTCTTTCTTAAGGTTTCACCGTTTAAAGGAGTTGTAAGATTCGGGAAAAGAAGTAAGTTGAACCCCAGGTTTATAGGGCCTTTCTCAATTTTGAAAAGGATTGGGAAGATAGCTTATCAATTACAATTGCCAGCCTCTATGGAAGGAATTCACAACGTGTTCCATGTTTCTATGCTAAAGAAGTGTATGCGGGATCTAAGTCAAGTTGTGGAACAGCAGAACATTGAAATTCATCCTACCCTTACCTATGAGGAGAAACCTGTAGAAATTTTGGACTATGCAACAAAAGTGCTACGTAATAAGGAAGTTCAGCTAGTGAAGGTGTTATGGCGTAACCAACATGTTGAGGAGGCAACTTGGGAACGCCAGCAGGACATGATGAGCCGTTATCCTAAGCTGTTGAAGCACTGAATTTTGAGGACAAAATTCTTTTAAGGAGGGTAGATTGTAGCAACCTGTATTGTCCACCTTATTTAATTAATAACGTCATTTTGTAACTTTTATTTTTATGGAATTTAGTCAATTTGATTGGTTGGTTAAATAGGTTAAAGTTAGTTAGCCAAGGGCATTTGAGTAATTGTGAAGTAGTGTTATAAATGGAGGGTTTAATGAACGTTTAGCTGCCACTGTTTATCATTTTCCTTTCTCGGCATTCAGCTCAGCAAAGCAGAGTTTCTCTCGGCGATTTTCTCTCCCATTTTCTTCAAGCTAGGTGAGTCCTACTTCGATTTCTTGCTACATGATAACTGTCTATGATTGGGGGAAATTGTAACGTAAGTTTTGGGAATGTTGTGAGTGAGAGCTAGCTCAGGTTTTGGGGTGAATCAGGAATGCACAATGAACAGAGCACCCAAATTAGTTTCCTTAGATTTCTGGATGGTTAGAATGAAGTTTAGTGAAGATTTAGTTAATGTTCGGTTTATGGTTTTAGGTTTGAGCAAACTCCAGAGGTAGATTTCAACCAAACTTTTTCAAGACACCAGGTAAGTAGAGTATGTGTGTGCCTTCGGGCCTACATCACAAATCAATAGGTTTATGCATGTTTGAATGTTTTCTGTATGTCATGATGCATCATGCTTTTGGAAAGAATACGAAAATGAATTTACATGTAATGACATGATAAGGTATGAACAGATTGTAACAGGCCAACTATTAAAGGAACTAATTCACCACTTAATCGAGTTAGAGGATATATGACTTTGGGAAATTTGATCAGGTTTCCAATGGAATATACGATCAGATCAGTTGTTAAGGGAACTAATCCGCTCCTTAATTGAGTTAGAGGATGTATGACTTTGGGAAAATTGATCCAACTCCCAATGGAACCGAGGGATCAGATCAGGGAAAGAATATGAATGCAACTGAGACGTGAAAGCAGAAACTACATGACTAAGATTTATGTTTCAGCATATCATTTCATATTTTGCTCTACTTATTTATCATTAGGCTAATAGATGAGTTTTGTGATGTAGGTGAAGAAGTGTCAGCAGGTGTGTTCTCTGAGCTTGCCGAGGACTAGGCTGGTTGAACGAGTACATTCATACATCGACTTGTCAAACTGATGGGGCGGTTTAACTTGTGGCAGTAGGTGTGAAAGTTTAGTGAACAGTTGTTCAGTTTAACTATACCGAGAATTTCAATGACAGTGATAGTTTTTAGTAATTCTGGTACATATTTGAGACTTCTCGAAAAATGATACATTGTTGGTTATAACTGTGATTCTTACTGGTTTTTAAGCATTTCATTGGGTCAGGTTGTTTTGAATGATTTCAATAAAATTTACAAGTTCTTTTAGCAGTCGGAGTTGTTCTTTGTTTAGTGTGTTAAGGGTTGTTACGCTGTTCTGTAGTCTACCTGTGGATGTTGAGTAGTCTATCGGTGGATGTTGTCTATCAGTGGATGTTGAATAGTCTATCGGTAGATGTTCTCTATCAGTGGATGTTAAGTAGTCTATCGATAGATGTTGTCTATCGGTAGATGTTGTCTATCGGTGGATGTTGAGTAGTCTATCGGTAGATGTTGTCTATCGTTGAATGTTGAAACTTACTGTTTACCGGTAGATGTTTTCTATCGGTTGACGTTGAGTAGTCTATCGGTGGATGATCAGTGTTACTGTTGAGCGGGTGATGTTGGATGCATGAGTCATCCAGCTGACGTCATCGGTAGAAGTTGTCATTTGGCAGGCATGAGCGGAAGATGTGGGTTGTCGACGTGTCGAATGGCAAATGTGTAGCGGGAGAATGTAAATGGAATACGGTAGATGTCAATGATCGATGCATCGTTCTGCAAATGTTGAATGACAGATGTCGTTCGGCAGATGCGAACGGTGGACGTGATCAGTTGATGTGTTCAAATTTAATATTTTTTAATATATTCAACATCCTTATGCCCTCGGCTCTTCCGACAAATTATCTCAATTATTTTTTGATAAACAGTGTTTTATACAAACAATCTTCGGCAACAAGTTTTGATGTTTTTTTTTTAAATGATGAATTTTGACCGTTGAGTGAAGTTTTTAAAATGTTCTCAAAATGTCATGCTTCGGTTCAGTATTATGAGTAGCGAATCGGGTTCAGAGAACTCGGGGCGTTACATAGGCACACCTCACAGTCCACCTCACGAGACTGTCATATTCCTTAGAAAAAGGGATAGGAGGCACACCTGACGGTCCACCTCACGGGACGGCCATACCTTATCCCCAACTCCGCCCATTTCTTAATTACGTATCTTATCATTTCGTTCCTCACAGTTCACATCTTACCATGTCATTTCGTAAAACAATGGAAATTCATTTTCGTCTAACTATCGTACTTTTCAAAAACCATGATGCATACCAAAATAAACACACAATACATACGCATAAACCATAAGCATACACATAACCCTATCGAACTGTGATATAGGCCCGAAAACAAAACACATGCATACACTACTTACCTGGCCTCCTTAGCAAACTCCGCAACCGTACGCTAAGCCGAGGAAATATGCAAACCTAAAATCGTAACACACTTCAATAATTTAACCTCCTCCACAACCAATTCATAAAAACTCCTATGAGAAAGCTAACAATTCTCCAAGACCCATTTAAACCCGATATCCACCATTTTTGGACCAATTTCTCAATCGCGTAACTAATCTGATACTCATTTGTTTTGGACAATTCAAGGTGCTACAGACTCCTCAGGACGTCTACTTTCTAATGGTCAAAATCGTTTAACTAACTAACACAAATGTCTTGGTCGAATCTAGCCAAAACCAAATCCCCTGCAAATTCAAGATTTTCGGTTTCCTCTAAAACCCAAACAACTAATCCCTACTATCATCTGATCATATTTAAACACCCTATAAAAGAAGATTTCAGTAATCCCTCACCATTTTCGTGCAACCCTAGCCCTCACAAAAAACCCTAACCTAAACCCACTCAATACACAACCTAACTCACTCTCTAAACCTCCCTTAAGCTAGAAAACCAAAATCCATGAGAATAGAGTTAGAAATTTACCTTAGATTGAAGAAGAGAAGCTGAGAATAAGAGTGGGAGAGAAACGCTCTCCACCATATCCGAATGACGCCCATATGTAATGCCCTCGAACCCACCCTGGCTCGGAGCGCTACTTTGCTAACCAATCCCACGTTAAAAGTCTATCAAAACTCTCTTAACTCATACCTAACTGCCTAGACTCATTGATTTTCCTTAATTCTAACCGTTAAGCACCATGGCGTCCTTCCCGAAAATTTCGGCAAAGTAACGCCTGAAAATGGCGCCTCCAAAATGCTAAAAACCTGCATAAAATCCAATCCCAACCAGACCAGAATATTCCAACTATCTAACTAACATATGAAATCTCCAACAGCAGTAAAGAGCGAACTAAAATGCTAACATCCCTACGTAAAGAAAGTCCACAGTACAGGGCGATACATCACCCATAACTATGACTATATACCACAAATACACTTAGCTATACCACAACCATTAAAACATCAACTAAAAAGAGATACATATTCCCAACATTTCTACAAACAGACATTACAATAAACTACTAAAATACAAAGCCCACATCTCCGAAGACCATGGTGGAGTCGCCCCGACAATTGCCCGCACCGGCATACAGCGTACATCAACGACTGCGTCCCAATCCTAGCTTTCTTCGTAGCTCTAACCTGTACTCCAGTCGTCACCTACACCACAGAACACACACACACACGTAAGCTTACGCTTAGCAAGTAGGGAGTAACAAATAATAACAATAACAATGCACACACCATCCTACCCTAACACAACAACACAACACCACCCAATGCAACTCAACAAACTGACTCAACATAACACGACAACACACAATGCAATCAACCTAATACATGCAGTTTCTATCACTCAGTTGTGCTTATTTGCTGTTCGTTGCATTACTCTTGCTTTAATCTTTCTTAAGCCGTGTGGAACGAGTTGGCACACATCCCATAACCGTCTAGGATGGCCACACTCGAACCACCATCCTTCATAGAGTACCCCTCGGGGTGCTACTACCAGCAACCTCATCCCGACAAGGCACACTATTCAGGATTATATGTCTTAGCCAACCGTCTCTTATAGAGTACCCCTCGGGGTGCTACTACCAGCAACCTCATCCCGACAAGGCACCTATTCGAGATGCAATACAAGTTTTAACAGGCCCTCTCTCATAGGGTACCCCTCGGGGTGCCACTGCAAGCACCTCATCCCGACAAGGCACACTATTTGAGATCTCAAGTTCCCTTCGGGGTGCCACTGCAAGCACTATATCCCGACAAGGAACATTATTATCTTATTACGTTCACCCTCACAACCAAACCATGCAGAACACTCGTCTCTAGCGTAGCGTACTGTAACTCACGATGCATGTTTCACAGATATACAATACAACACGAAACAAAGTAACAAATAAACCCAAGCAAGCAAACAATCTCTCATAAGTAACCAAATCACAATTCGAACCATGTATATCCCATTAATACTTAACCCAAGACAAACAAAGCATAGCTATCAACCCTCAACAACCAAACAATCACCAAAACCATACAAGGCAACCAAATCAACAAAGAATTTCCTACCGTCCTGTGGTGTAGGCCCGAAGGCAAAACAAACGTCCTCTACTTACCTGAACTCTGGCACCGCACTTACTCGCTTTGGCTATGTACATTTGCCCACTCGGTAACCTATCACATTCACAAAATTCACTTGAGCGTCACTATTCACTTCAAAGAATATTTAAACTAACTCTAACTACAATTAATCACACTTCATTCAAATTAAGCCTATTTTCACCAATTAACTCTCAAACTACTATTTCTAGCCTAATCCAATTAAAACCAAACTAAATGGGCCACTAATTTGGGTTCGGTAAAAACCGACCCGAAACTTCAAACGGGCGTAACTTTTACGTCGGTTATCGGAATCGAACGATTCCAGCGGCCACGTACTCCTCTAATAACCTATTTTAACCAGTCAAAAGGAATTTTAAAACAAATAACCCTAGCTAGGTCAATTAACAGAAAACCCGAACTGCCCCTTAACCGGAAATTTCACCATCGATTTTCCATCAAATTCCACTCATTTTCTCACCAATCAACCACTTATACACTCAATTAACCTAAAGTAACACAAATTAGGGTTTCCAAATCCAGAAACCCGAAATGCCATATTCGGGCTTGATGGATTTTTGCCAAATCCGAGCTTCCCGATGCTCGGCAATCTTTGCCAGCATTAAGCTCGGCAAGATGACGTCGAGAACATCCAAAAACGGCCGGCGATCGGAGCCCTAGCAGCTCGGTGATCCCCGGCCTAAAATCGAACCGAAACAGGGCACAGAAAATCGAACATACCGTGCGGTTTTGTGCGCGGAAACGGGCCGGAAATGGCAGCCCTGGCTGCGCCGCCGACGTCTGGCCGGAGAACGCCGGAGTCGCCGGTGGTTTGAACGGCGATCGTCGCTCGCGTCCCTCCTTCGCCGCTCGGGTGCTCGGGTTCGAGCTCGAACAGATAGCTTCGGCTATCTGTTTGTTGTTTTTTTTTATATATAATAATAATAATAATACATTAAAACTAACATTAATAACAATAATACCATTTTGCCCTTCCAAAATTCCGTTAAATCCCGTCCTTAATTTATAAATTTCGTAAATTGACTCTCATCCCGTACCCAGCTTAATTTACTCCAATTAATAAACCAATTAGTTTAACCAACTTACTCACTTTTCTTTTAATTAAATAAAAACAACTATTTATTAAATAACTACCTTATCCATTTATTCTCTCAAATTTCCTTTAAAAAAACATGGGTGTTACAATCCACCCTCCTTACAAAAATTTTGTCCTCAAAATTTGTCACCTTGATATTTCTCAATGTACTCATCTCAACTACCCAATACCCTTACTCACCTATCGGGTACTACATACCTCAATTTCCGACTTCACCTGACTCTGTACACTCTAACCCGAATACTCACACGTTCACTAATTGTAATCTAAGCCATACCCTCGAACCTTTCTAACTGAATTTTCAACTCGATCTTTTTCTCTAGCTAAGTTCATCTAATTCTTCACATAATACTCTAAATGGTGTACAATCATATCTTTAATGCCCGTTGTCTTCAACCCCTTGAAGACTCCCAACTTAAATCCTATTAGTGAACAATGTTTGGCTGAAATACCTATCGTGTAATCCACAGCCCTAAATCTTCCTGACTAAGTTCATCTAGTCACTTACTTTTCTAATTCAGACACGTATCCATCAAACAGTCTCCTAACTATCTCAAACCTCCAAAGCCATCTCAATAGCCTAACACTAAAACCTACGTAGTAAACTTCTTACCCTTAGTTCTAGATTTCAAATTCCCTTCGATCTTACTATCATATCTTGCACTCATTTACTTCGTACCTCATTCTATCATCATTACATATTCAAAATTCTCATCTTTTAAATCTATCAACTTTTAAATTTACCAACTATTCATCAAAGTATACTATGAATTGGTGTACGTTTTGTCCAACTTTGACTATAGTCATCACCAAACACTTTCAAATTCTTAAGTCTAACTGAATTCGTTCTCACTATTCACCCAATATTTTAAACAGTGTAACACCACCTTAATTTTTAACTCTCAACCTTCCTAGACTATATAACACTAAAACTTCCCTTCTAAATTACTATCTCATCCTCCACCTTATTACCTCGAGAAATCATGATATTCCCTTAATCACCCAAACATCATCGACTGATCTTGACATAATAAATCCTCATCTATACACTCAACTCTTGTAATTGAGTTCTCCATTCCCTCTAACTTAGTTCTTAACTCTAATTGTTCGTGAGCTCAATTCACTTAGCCCCTCATAAACCTTCCTAAATGTCAACTTGAGTTGTCACGCTAAATGTCAACTACATTACTGCCCAACTCACCTACTGAGGACTCCTAATAACCTATCGAGCAATGAAAATAATTCCTACAACTTAAACTTTCCCAGCTACGATCTTTAACGTTCTTAAGTTCATCACATAATTGCATAACTTAGTCTAACTTTCCTAACTTTAATCACTCCTCACTTACCCTTTCAAACTTTTACAACCTAATTCTCAATATCCTCTAAGTTCTGCAACATCATATAAGGGCTAATATAATCTCTCTCATATATCCGTCCCGAATCTAGTATTTAATCTCACCATTCTTCTAACTTACACCTCCCAACCTATACTAATACTCAAGTTCATATTCACATCTTACGCCTAAGTTCGCCAACTCTTAAGCTTATCAACTCTAGCCTAATCAATTACGACATCAACAATTTCGACTTCATTACATACGAGTCGAACCTTAGAATTTCCTAACTTAAGGTCACTCAAACACTTTTCGTGTCCTCAAACCATACGCTACTAATTACTGAAAGTTATCATAAAGGAATAGTCCAGATCACAAATGCTAACCTTCCTCACAAATATGTAATTTTCCTAAAGATTCTCTTCAAAATTTACTGACTACTACACTCTTGAGTCTTCATATTCCATTTCAGCAAGTCACCCAACAATCTTTTGTTAGCAAACTTGTTGTAGCTTAAATACCACCCAAAATACCAATTTCCTACCTATTCATCGACGAGTCACCATTTCTCCTAACATCGCGCGCATTAATCTAAACCTCAGAACATTGTCTAATTTCAAAAGATGAGTTTACTTCTCTTAGACATTTAAATTTCTAAGTTATTCCAAATTATTCTCACTCTATATACTTTTGGCTTCCAAATCCTAAGTCGACTATCACCAAAACACAGCACGTCCACTCCTGCTTGACAAGCCTTCATTCTTCTATACAATGCCGGTTGAAACTGCATTCTCGTTCACCTTCGACTGATTAATTCCTTAAGATAGTACCTATACCCTAAGCCCCAACCCTTTTTCCTAACGAATATCACCTAGCATCTTCTGGGATCTTTTAATATCTCAATATTTATTGGTTCCTAGCTCTAAGTAAATCTCTATCTTTTCATTCCCGAAATTGAGTACTTTTGTATAGCTCATCATTCACTCCACAACTAATCCTCATTGCCACATTCACTACTCGACTCTTACTCTCCATCATTCTACTTTCGAGCACTCATCGAGAATTGTCACCTCTCTATGACTCTCTCAATAGTCTCTATCATTACTAACCCCACTTAACTTAGGCTAGGCTCCCATCTTGGTTTTCTTGCATAAAGTTTATTAGAATCTACCTCCACCGAATACCAATTAGTATCTCCAATTCTCAAAGTATACTAACTCACATAAGATTAAAATCTGCCGAGTAGACCTCTTATCTAAGTCCTCAATTGTTTTAAAAAAAATCCTTTCTATTGTACTATCCCATTTCTTAAAAATTTAAGCTTGCATACATCGCTCAAATGCAACTTATTTCCAAGTTCACTAACATCGTATACATCATTTTAACAATATCTCTCAATACCCAATAGCTTGACCCTCTAATATCGCAAGGTCTAATAGCTTTCCAACTTTGACTCTTGTCTGGTTACTCGTATTCTAGAACTCCAAGGGTTTGCTAACTAGAGTCAACTTTCTATCTATCCACTTTTAGCTTTAAGAAACAAAATTCTCCCTAAGATAAGGAATTCTAGGTATAGCATCTTTAATCCTACTAATTACATACCCCCATCAATCATTCACTTAGACTAAACCTTTTGAATACAGTTCATTGTACGTAACTCTAAATATCCCACCGTGCTCTCTCGTCCTATCCACATAACGTATGTGCTAAGGGTCTCTCAATGGTTTAGGACATCTCCCAAAATTTCATTTCCACCCTTAATGTAACGCCCCGAATCCTTAAACTCGGTTTGTTACTAAACTCGTGACGTAACTTGATCATAATAGTCCACATATTTATTCATCTATTTTTTTTTGACTTAACGTAACTTAAAACATCTCATTCAATTCACTGAATATATCCATTATAACTTTCACTCCTGCCGATCACTAAACGACGAGCTTCTAGTTGATCTGCCGGTCAGCACGTGCATCCCACATGATTCATTAAACATCTATCGGCAGGCACACATATTTGCATCTGCCGACAGTCACGTGCAACCCGTGTGATCAATTAAAACCTCGCGTGGTTCATTAAAACTCACTTCCTCTACCGGTCAGTAAACGACAAAGAACTCACTTCCTCTACCGATGAGTAAACGACAAGGAACTCACTTCCTCTACCGGTCAGTAAACGACAAAGAACTCACTTCCTCTACCGGTGAGTAAACGACAAGGAACTCACTTCCTCTACCGGTGACGTCAGTCGGAAGACAAACCTACCCGACTTCCATCACAATTCTTCTACCGATGACGTCAGCCGGAAGACAAATACTTTTCCCCTTCCGATGACGTCAGCTGGAAGACAAACTCTCCCGACTTCCATCACATTTCTCAGCGGAAGACATCCTGGTTTTCTCAGACTTCTATCTAGATAAACGTAGACCTCATAACTTAAATCTTAATGGCCAAAACTCATCGGAATAAACCATAAATTCATTCAAACTCACACAGCGGAAGACTTAGGTAAAATAACTCATTCTATATCTTCATAAATATTTTCAGACTCAGTACTCATATTAGACAGACTTAAAACTCAATATTCGAAAGTAAACTCATCAAACTTAGACTTCCTTGTTCATAAACATTATTAAAATCTTAAAAGCTTAAACCAGAGAGTCATGTTCGCCATCCAGCCACAGATTTTCCACCCTGATCACTTCCAGCAACCGAACTCAGACACTTTCATCAATCTTGAAATCCTCACCTGATATTTCTTCACCTACATCATAAGGTGTAACCGTAAGCCTAAGGCTTAGTAAGGAATGCAAACTATTATGAGTTCATGAATGCATAACTTGGAGAAAAAACATGCTCATGAGTCTTTTCTTTTCGTGTACTTAGTCTTAATCATCATTCATAATCGTATCTCGTATTCATTGATCATAATCATCATTCATAGACATGCTCATATTCATCATTCGTATTCTTCATTACATTATGTGGATTAAGAGAGGATTTGTGCTGGTAAAGGGGGTTCGACAGTGAGTTTTATCATGGTCCCTACTGCGGGTCGTATTCATATGTCCTACTGCGGACTGTGACATACGCCGAACCACCCCCAACCCTCACTTAACCACGTTGCATAAGTTTTATCTTCTTATTTTATTCATGAGAAAACATATTTCAAAACATTTTCATATGCTTGAGAAGTAAAACATGATGCATAACATAAATGCACTTAATCATCGAACTAAGACAGGGGAGTATATGAGAATACCAGAATCATATCCATCGACATTTCATCGAACTTATAGCTGACAACGTTCGCTAAATGTAACATAATCCTTTGATGTAGGGCCCTATTGGCCGGAAACTTAGTACATTCACTTACCTGGATTCCTTAGCAACTTGAATCACTTTCTCTTCAACTTCTTCACCTAAAACATTCCACATTACAGTAGTTAAAATAAAGTCCTAAAAGTTCTACTCGAAAGTCATCCTAGAATCTAACAGCTAAAGTCATTCCGATTCCACTGTTTGACACACTGCAGTCTGAAATCCGAAACTAGGTGGACAGGTTTTACCATTGATTAAATCCGAGTTGGTTACTTTAAAATGTTCAGAATCGATTTGGGATGGCATTTCTACTCTCAGACTTAAAAGAGTCTAAAACTACTCGGCCACTGCTAGAAATCCGAACTCAAATGCCGAGTTGAAAGCAGAGCTTTAATCACTAATAAATGACTACATTATCCATTTCATACCTCGGGTGCAGATTGCAGAGAAAAGCAGGCTGAAACCAGCCGTCGGCAAGGGGAGGTTCTGATAGCCGAGAGTAAAAGCTTGGGAGAGAAGGAATCGCCCTGAGGGAATGTCGGCTACAGTGGTAATAAATGAGGTTTAAGGTTTCCATGTCCTATTTATACCTAACCCATAAATTTTAATTACAAACGCCACCCAACCTAGTTTTACTCAACTTGTAATAATTTTATCTTAACATTAAATTTAAATCATAAAGGTTAAATAAAAGAAAAAAAAAAAAAAAAAAAAAAAAAAAAAAAAAAAAAAAAAAAAAAAAAAAAAAAAAAAAAAAAAAAAAAAAAAAAAAAAAAAAAAAAAAAAAAAAAAAAAAAAAAAAAAAAAAAAAAAAAAAAAAAAAAAAAAAAAAAAAAAAAAAAAAAAAAAAAAAAAAAAAAAAAAAAAAAAAAAAAAAAAAAAAAAAAAAAAAAAAAAAAAAAAAAAAAAAAAAAAAAAAAAAAAAAAAAAAAAAAAAAAAAAAAAAAAAAAAAAAAAAAAAAAAAAAAAAAAAAAAAAAAAAAAAAAAAAAAAAAAAAAAAAAAAAAAAAAAAAAAAAAAAAAAAAAAAAAAAAAAAAAAAAAAAAAAAAAAAAAAAAAAAAAAAAAAAAAAAAAAAAAAAAAAAAAAAAAAAAAAAAAAAAAAAAAAAAAAAAAAAAAAAAAAAAAAAAAAAAAAAAAAAAAAAAAAAAAAAAAAAAAAAAAAAAAAAAAAAAAAAAAAAAAAAAAAAAAAAACATAAAGGTTAAATAAGAGGGTGACAATGAAAATGGTCAGAAAATCACCTGGCCGAAATGTCGGGTGTCACACTTAAGCTCTCCTATAACTCATCGCACCACAAACCTTCACGGGTTTACTAAAGGCCTTTATTCTATCTATTCTAATCTTTTATTGTATAAGATGTAACTCTCTAAGGGAAATAGACACTCATCCTATGTGTATCCTTCTTATGTTATACCTTCTCCGTTTCGCCTTTACCATAAATTCCTAGCTATTCGAACCATCGATTCACTACGTCTATAAGTTGGCTAAGGGAATCCGCCGAGGTTGTCTCGGTACTCTCGGAATTTTCTCATCCATTACAGTTTCAAAACAAACAAAGGTTAAAACAGTCTGATCTTAAATATAAAATAACTAAACTTAAAGAAATACTTACAGTCGGTGAAGCACATTGCATGGCGGCCGGCATTGTCGGGTAATCCTTTGAACGACTCGACCATTTTGCTCTGATACCATCTTGTAACGCCCTCGAACCCACCCTGGCTCGGAGCGCTACTTTGCTAACCAATCCCACGTTAAAAGTCTATCAAAAGTCTATCAAAACTCTCTTAAGTCATACCTAACTGCCTAGACTCATTGATTTTCCTTAATTCTAACCGTTAAGCACCACGGCGTCCTTCTCCAAAATTTCGGCAAAGTAACGCCTGAAAATGGCGCCTCCAAAATGCTAAAAACCTGCATAAAATCCAATCCCAACCAGACCAGAATATTCCAACTTTCTAACTAACCTATGAAATCTCCAACAGCAGTAAAGAGGGAACTAAAATGCTAACATCCCTACGTAAAGAAAGTCCACAGTACAGGGCGATACATCACCCATAACTATGACTATATACCACAAATACACTTAGCTATACCACAACCATTAAAACATCAACTAAAAAGAGATACATATTCCCAACATTTCTACAAACAGACATTACAATAAACTACTAAAATATAAAGCCCACATCTCCGAAGACCATGGTGGAGTCGCCCCGACAATTGCCCGCACCGGCATACAGCGTACATCAACGACTGCGTCCCAATCCTAGCTTTCTTCGTAGCTCTAACCTGTACTCCAGTCGTCACCTACACCACAGAACACACACACACACGTAAGCTTACGCTTAGCAAGTAGGGAGTAACAAATAATAACAATAACAATGCACACACCATCCTACCCTAACACAACAACACAACACCACCCAATGCAACTCAACAAACTGACTCAACATAACACGACAACACACAATGCAATCAACCTAATACATGCAGTTTCTATCACTCAGTTGTGCTTATTTGCTGTTCGTTGCATTACTCTTGCTTTAATCTTTCTTAAGCCGTGTGGAACGAGTTGGCACACATCTCATAACCGTCTAGGATGGCCACACTCGAACCACCATCCTTCATAGAGTACCCCTCGGGGTGCTACTACCAGCAACCTCATCCCGACAAGGCACACTATTCAGGATTATATGTCTTAGCCAACCGTCTCTTATAGAGTACCCCTCGGGGTGCTACTACCAGCAACCTCATCCCGACAAGGCACCTATTCGAGATGCAATACAAGTTTTAACAGGCCCTCTCTCATAGGGTACCCCTCGGGGTGCCACTGCAAGCACCTCATCCCGACAAGGCACACTATTTGAGATCTCAAGTTCCCTTCGGGGTGCCACTGCAAGCACTATATCCCGACAAGGAACATTATTATCTTATTACGTTCACCCTCACAACCAAACCATGCAGAACACTCGTCTCTAGCGTAGCGTACTGTAACTCACGATGCATGTTTCACAGATATACAATACAACACGAAACAAAGTAACAAATAAACCCAAGCAAGCAAACAATCTCTCATAAGTAACCAAATCACAATTCGAACCATGTATATCCCATTAATACTTAACCCAAGACAAACAAAGCATAGCTATCAACCCTCAACAACCAAACAATCACCAAAACCATACAAGGCAACCAAATCAACAAAGAATTTCCTACCGTCCTGTGGTGTAGGCCCGAAGGCAAAACAAACGTCCTCTACTTACCTGAACTCTGGCACCGCACTTACTCGCTTTGGCTATGTACATTTGCCCACTCGGTAACCTATCACATTCACAAAATTCACTTGAGCGTCACTATTCACTTCAAAGAATATTTAAACTAACTCTAACTACAATTAATCACACTTCATTCAAATTAAGCCTATTTTCACCAATTAACTCTCAAACTACTATTTCTAGCCTAATCCAATTAAAACCTAACTAAATGGGCCACTAATTTGGGTTCGGTAAAAACCGACCCGAAACTTCAAACGGGCGTAACTTTTACGTCGGTTATCGGAATCGAACGATTCCAGCGGCCACGTACTCCTCTAATAACCTATTTTAACCAGTCAAAAGGAATTTTAAAACAAATAACCCTAGCTAGGTCAATTAACAGAAAACCCAAACTGCCCCTTAACCGAAATTTCACCATCGATTTTCCATCAAATTCCACTCATTTTCTCACCAATCAACCACTTATACACTCAATTAACCTAAACTAACACAAATTAGGGTTTCCAAATCCAGAAACCCGAAATGCCCAATTCGGGCTTGATGGATTTTTGCCAAATCCGAGCTTCCCGATGCTCGGCAATCTTTGCCAGCATTAAGCTCGGCAAGATGACGTCGAGAACATCCAAAAACGGCCGGCGATCGGAGCCCTAGCAGCTCGGCGATCCCCGTCCTAAAATCGAACCGAAACAGGGCACAGAAAATCGAACATACCGTGCGGTTTTGTGCGCGGAAACGGGCCTGGAAATGGCAGCCCTGGCTGCGCCGCCGACGTCTGGCCGGAGAACGCCGGAGTCGCCGGTGGTTTGAACGGGGATCGTCGCTCGCGTCCCTCCTTCGCCGCTCGTGGGCTCGGGTTCGAGCTCGAACAGATAGCTTCGGCTATCTTTTTGTTGTTTTTTTTTATATATAATAATAATAATAATACATTAAAACTAACATTAATAACAATAATACCATTTTGCCCTTCCAAAATTCCGTTAAATCCCGTCCTTAATTTATAAATTTCGTAAATTGACTCTCATCCCGTACCCAGCTTAATTTACTCCAATTAATAAACCAATTAGTTTAACCAACTTACTCACTTTTCTTTTAATTAAATAAAAACAACTATTTATTAAATAACTACCTTATCCATTTATTCTCTCAAATTTCCTTTAAAAAAACCTGGGTGTTACACCATATGTGGGGCGATCGTTCGCCCCCAAAGTATTTAACACAGCCGATCGATCAGCTGAATATGGCCGATCGATCGGCCATGCTTTTCTCGGCAGATTGCCGTTTCTGCCCTTTGTTCCGATTTTGTTTAATTGAATTTAAGTTTTATACATTACATTGTTTTATTTAAATTGTTTTTAAATATGTTTTAACGATTTCATATGCTTGAAGCTTTAATTAACGTTTTAAAAATAAAAGTTTACTCAATGTTTATTAAATGAAAAATTTTACGGGAATTTAAATGGTGCATTATTAGGGATGTTACACCAACGGACTCCGACGGGCTAGAGGATTCCCAAAGTAGGAAGGAGTCGAACGTGAAGAGATGCTCTCATTGGCACTCACCTCTCATATGCATAGATCGTTATGAGTTAATAAAACATAATTCTTCAACTTAGTATCCTAAATTAGGATGCTTCGTTTAAAATCATTTTTATTATTATTTCATAAAAACATTTAAAACATAAAACATATAAAACAATATACATTTATACATAGAAAATTTACTTAAAAATCAGAGTACTAATACGGAAGTTACTATAAAAGTAGGTCACTACATGTGACCTTTCTAAAAGTTTTTTATAAAGGAAAACCAAACATCTCACCCAACACAAAAACACCATCTACCTTGATGGTTCACTTATGCCTCTTCGCAAGCTTTATATTGCCTTATGTTTTCTCTCATAGTGAACGTTCTCGATATCTAAAAAATATGAATTATCCATATAATGAGCTTTTAGCCTAGTAAATAAATCTAACACATAGAATAACTAATTCAAACTCAATTAACACCATATAGGACCAATCATCATCTTCCACTACAATGATTCTTTGAAAATCATATAAATCATGTTCGTTTGAAAGCCATGCAATTGCTATAAAAATATGCAGGCTCAAAATCAATATTTTGACATCACTCAACCATTGTTTGAAATCATTTTCATCAAATAAATCCAATGCAAATAGAATGAACTTTGCAAGATTAAAACCATCTTTTGAATAAAACTCCAATGTATCTTTTAACAACCAAATGTTTATGTTAAAAATGCAATACACTCTAATCCCAACATGTATAATCATCACACAATCCTACACGTTTCCGAGCTTTCTTTGGCAGGTCTTTAGAAGCCTATGCATTACTTTCTCTCGAGATTTAGAGATTTTCAACCCAATGAGGACATTAAGTTGATCTCCTTCTCATTTCCATACTCATACACATCGCATGCAAAGAGACAAGTCCAACCATTAGGTTCATGTGTTACCAAGATTGCCAGCTTCCTCTTTTTCTCAAATGCATGCTTTAACATATTTTAGAAAGCCAATGTTATGCACATTTAAAACCATGCAACTCACCCATGTAAATCATTTTGAAAACCAGCATATCACATTGATTTAAAACAATATTTTCAAATCATTCCTTTTTAACATCACAATACAATTTGAAAACATCAATCTTTTTATAAAACACCATTCATTTTACATCAAAACAACATCCATTTAATCACTTCAATCCGTAATCTGTAACGTCCCTAATTCTTTACCCTAATTTCTCGTATAAATTTTTCATTTTTTGCATTAAGTAAAATTCAACCTTAGAGACTTTAATCAGTATCTAACTTAGGGAAAATTTACTTGGAAATTCGTTTAAAGAAAACAATTAGCCAAAGAAACTGAGGGCAAATAGGATATTTTGCCCATGAAATTCATGGCCGATCGATCGGCTGTGGCCAAAATAGGGGGCGATTGATCGCCCCCACACCAGGCGATCGATCGCCCCTGTGGGCGATCGATCGGCACAGTCTCTGGAATTTCTTCCAGAGCGTGAACAAAGAGGGCCGATCGATCGCCCTCTCTGGCGATCGATCAGCAAGCTCTCTGGAATCCAAATTTTCCAGAGAGCTGCCTCTTCTTCCTTCTCCTTTCTCCCTTCAATTTCCCTGCACAATCACGCTTAAACACTTCACAATTTTTCTCTCATCAATAACCTCTAAACATTTCATAACAACCTTAAACATAACAATACTACCACCCACATACAATTCACACTCTACCAATCACCTATTTACCAACTCAAAACTAATTTAAAACATAACCGAATTTCATAAAAACGAACCGCGTGGTTCCATTTAAAAACTAAACATTTCCCTCTGTTTGAAAATATCAAAAACACAACAAAATACTATCCAGTTACCAATCATCCTAAAATGTTCAACTATACAATTCTTTTATACTTTTATCTATCAAAATCCCCAAAACATTTACTTACGTCCCCATGGGTCAGAATTCGCACCGACTGCCAGCGCACTCTCACAAGCTATTCTCCTTCAACGTGCTCATACTTCGGGCAGAGGAACGTCGTCCTCACCTTGCTCGAAATCACCTACACCATAGAAATAAAATGTGAGCTAGAGGCTCAGTAAGTCTAAGTGAATGCACGTGAATGCTATGCATGTACAGTTCATAAATCATGCATCCTACCTTTTTGCTATTCATTTCATTTTGTTTATGTTACCAGGGCTTCACTCTAGCTAGATAGGAGCGGCACATCCGACGATTGAATAGCCCCTTGTATCTAATTGGGGGGGAAAACATGCTTCGTCCGATAGCCATGTGTGAACCACCGCCACCGACGTGACCATCATTACATTCATTTACCTTTTCGTTATCATTTTTCCGTTTTGTAAAAACATGCATGGAAATTCCTTTTTCATGCTTTTTCATAAAACCATGATGCGTGTACGTGTACAATGACATAACTAAAACAAAGCGCAACAAACAATAAACTTATACATTCAACAACCTAACTAAACTAACTACCCAACCTAATTACCCAACATAAAAAACATCTCCAATTCCTCGATCAACATAATCTTATGGTGTAGGCCTATCGGCCAAACGAGTCATGGAGACTTACCTCACATCCGTTGCAATTCAAGCTCCATCCACGAGCGTTGTTCACCTATGGAAATTCACACATTTGTCATTAAAGTCGCGTCTAAACCATTGAGTTTCGAAAACTATAAACTCCTAGCTAAGGTAAATTTCCTAAAATTCTAATTTAACTAGTTGAGGCATTTTATAAGCAATTCGTGCTCGTGAATTTCCAAATCTCCATTAATGGACCTTTTAAAACTTCCAACAACCAAAAACTCAACAACCCTTATTAATTGCAACCAACTTCCTCCAATAACTATAAATACACATAATAGAGTTGTAATAAGGGTAAACCTACCGATTTCAAACTCTAATCCACGTTTTTGACGAAACCCTAAACGAACCCTAATAGTTTTACAACCCGAAAACCACCAATAAACTTTCCAAAACCATAGAACCTTACCTAGAGTGTCGATTGAAGGAGAAAACGTGAAGAACGGAAGTCAATCGGAGGAAAGCTTGAGTCGCCGGAGAGGAGGGTCGCGCGAGAGAGAAAAGTCGCCTGGGAGGGGAAAATCGTTGGGAGAAAATGTTATGTGTCGAGGGAGGGAGAGATTTGTGGTTTTTAATAAATTTTTACTTGGCAAATTACCTTTTTGCCCTTCATTTTGCTTTTCTATTTAATCGTCCACTTATTTCGTTATTCATCCAACGATTCGGTCTCTTCAAATTTTCACATTTTACCACAAATTCCAATTTATTATTAAGGCCCCATTAAAACTTTCCGTTTGCAAAACGGGCTTAATTTGTCATATTTACAAAAATGCCATTATTTATTAAAAATATTATAATCACGTAAAACCGGGTGTTACATAATCAAAATTCTAAACCTAACCAGAACCAAAGATATAATTTAAATCTATCTCCTCCTAAAAAATACAATAAATATAGGATTTACTTACCTATTGAAAGTTCCTCATCTCTGAGTTTTAGTCCTATAAATTGCCTCCCCAAGCTGAGTAACTTTCCTTTGAGAGCAAGTCCAAAATCTAACTTTTTCTCTCTTCTTAATCTCTTTTTCTTCTTATTCTTTTCTTTCTTCTCCCCTATCTGGTTTTTGTACGAAATTACTTAGTTCTATGCCTTCTCTAGATAGATTTTGTAGTAGATTTACCATCCTATTCTTTTTGTCCATGTAAAAGTACTATTTTACACTTTCTTGCATAATTAATTGCAAAACTACCATGATTACTTATGTTTAAATTTACTTAGCTGAAACAAATTAATTTTGATCAGTTTTAAGTTAATCAACTTGATTAGCATAATTAATTATGATTAATTAGCCTTAATCATGCTTAATTAACATAATTAATCACTTAAGTAAACAACTTACCCAATATATGCTGACTGCCACATGTCCTAACTCCATTGGTTGTCCAATTTTATTGTATGGATATATGTTACAGAGTGTTGAAACATTTTTCCTTCTTTAACTTTCTCCAAATTTTGACTTTAAGATATAGTTTAAAGCTATTTACCAAAACAGTGCAGTTTAAAACGTAAACTACATTCATCAGATTAAAAAGTAGATAACTTTTGCTACATACATCTAAATTCTTTCATTTTAAAAGGATTCTTTTTCTCTACATGTCTAGTGTACGACTGTAAAATTTCATAATAATCCAATCATAACAGAAAAAGTTATAATACTTACAGTCAAGTTTGATCCTACAAAATAGCTTCATTTTTAGTATTTGTAAAGATTTTATACCATTTGTTTCATACAACTTCAATAATTTATATTCATATATTATCCACAATATATTATTGACCATAGAATATTTAAGGTTCAAACCATTACACATACTCAGCCTCTTCTTGGCTTGTATTGTATTTGAGAGATATTATGAAATGAAGTATGGTCTAAAGAAGAAGAAGTGTAACGACCCCGTATGGGATCGCCACATGATTCATAATTTAACCTCTTAAATTCATATTTACTCTGATCTCTTTAGATCTTTCACCCTTCGACCACTTTACACAAAGGTCCCCCTTGTATTATATTCTCTTTTTTTCAACAGAACTTAAGGAGTTCAATATAATAGACAGAAACTAGATTCATCGAACTTGACTTTCTCTTAAAACTAACAACATATTCGTTCACAGAGTCGAGCGACCATACGCAGTCATAAGTTCTATAACGAATTTGGGTAGGAAAGAAATGCCCCTAGATTACTCAACGTTAGTCTGCTCAGGTTCGCATGGGTTTGCATGCATCGGCTAATAGAGCGTACCTCATCCGATGTATCACGTGCACCCCGTGTGATTAATTTGACATCCCCCGGCAGTGGACATCTACCGGTGAACACGAGTCTAACACGTGACTCTTTTAAACCTCTCCCGGTCACTAGACGACAAAACAATGCTTACATCATCCGGTATTTGAAATACCTTTCATCTATCGGTCACTAGATGACAAAACAACATTTACATCATCCGATACGACATGTGCTCCCCACGTGATTCACTAAACTTCACTCATTCTTAGACACCCAGTAGTAGGAGACATCATCCGGTGAAATACAGAAGACATTATCCGGTGACGTCATCTGGATAACTTGCATCGCCCGAAAGCAAACACACTACATCCGCCGGTGAACAGTGTATAACACCTCCACCGATAGACCACACTTAACTCCTTAACTATATCTGCCGATAGAGAACATCTACCTGTAGACATGACCTTCACAGACTTCAAACTCCATTGACATAACATTCATACGAATGAAAAATCAGATTTCATCCAGAATACATATAGCGGAAGACTTAAGCAACAAATCATTTAATAATCCTTATAACCATTCCCAGACTCGATGGTCAACCAGACAATTTCAAAGGCTCAATGTTATAAAATAAATTCATCCTACTTAAACTACCATATTCATAATCATAATTGAAATCATAAGGGCATTAACCAGGGGTCTCATTCGCCATCCAGCCACAGAATTGCTCCCTGAACGCCTTCCAGCAACCAAACTTAGACATCTTCATCAACTTTGAATTCCTCACCTGATATCTCGTCACCTACATCATAAGGTTTAAACTATAAGATTAATGCTTAGTAAGAAATGCAATGCTAACACAAATGCATGAATGCACAGTTTAAAGAAACACATGCTCATGGATCTTTTCTTGTTCTTGTTCGTACTCATGTTCATAGACATCATTCATATACATCATTCATGATCATCATTCATAGTAATCATTCATAATCATCATTTACGTTGTATGGATTAAGGGAGGATTTGTGCCGGTAAAGGGGGTTCGACAGTGAGAGTGTACATAGTCCCTTGCGGGTTGTATTCTTGGTCCCTCTTTTGGATAGTGACATACGTCAAACAACCCCTAACCCTCTCTTAATCTATGTTGCATAGGTTTCATCTTCTTGTCTTATTCATGAAAGAAAACATGCATTGAAAACATTTTCACGTGCTTGAGAAACATTCATGATGCATGAGCTGGGATACTCTTAGTTTATCATTCTATTGAACAAATCATACATCTAACTAGAATCATACTAACAGTTCGAGTATCATAACCAACATACAATAACTCAAATAACCCTTAAACGTCGAAAACAGCTTCTAACCAGCACCCTTTGATGTAAGGCCCTAATGGCCAGGTATTCCTACACATTCACTTACCTGGTTTCCTTAGCAACTTTGAGTACTTCTCTTCAGACTTCTTCACCTAAAACATTTCACATTGTAGAGTTAAAACAACATCCTAAAAGTCCTAATTAAAAATCACCCTAGAATCTAACGTCTATATATATATAAGTCCATTAGTCGAGCACTCAGTGTGCGTAGTCTAGAATTCCTAGAATCACAATAACCAGACTCAGCCATTGCAGAATCCGAAATCTCAAGTTCAACTGAAAAACAGTACTCAAATAGATAACCAGCAATCAACATTGTCTGAGGTTTTCCTAGGCCGTCGATTGTCGAAGTGGAGAAGGAGAAATCCGTCGTCGATGAGAGAGTCGCTGGCGGAGAGGGAGACAGCTCGGGGAAATGAGAGAACGCAGAAGGGAATGTCGGCTACAGTGAGGTTTAAAAGTTTTCATTTCCTATTTATACTTAATCCAACCATTCTTAATTACAAATCCTGCCACCCAACCTAATTTATGACACATGCACATTAATTAAGCCTTGGCATAAAATTCCAAACTGAAAAGATCAAAATAAACATGGCCGTTAAAACAGTTAAGAAAGTCACCTGCTCAAACTCGTTGGGTGTTACAAGAAGAGACACCAAGAAAACTTGTTAAATGCAAAGTTAGTTTAACGGATCTTTCTCACTCCCTTACGTATATACACTCAAATAATGTCACTCAACTTGTGTTTAACTCAAATATGGCTTTTATAAAATAATCTCATACTCTTGCCTTTTACCTCTCAAATTTCCATTTTTAGTCTTTATGTAAAACTTTGATAAAGAGAAAAATATTCAACAACTAAAAGAAACAAGATAATACTTTCAAGCTAAAAATTTCAACCTCCAAAAATGTAACGCCCCGAATTTTCGGAACCCGGTTCGCTACGCAAAATGCTGAACCGAACTATGACATTTTGAGAAAATGTTAAAATTTCATTCAACGATCAAAAATTGACCCTTTAAACGTTAAAACTTGCAGCGAAAAACCATTTGTATAAAACAACATTTATTAAATGATTAAAATATTAGAGACAGTTGGTTGAAAGAAGACAAAGGGAAAACAGAACACATCTACCGCTTACATCCATCGATCACAAAACGACAAAATCTATTACTCACACTACTCGACTCTATCACTCAACATCTACCGGGCAACAGTACACTCAACGTCCACCGATAGACAACATCAACCGATAGACAACATCTACCGGTGAACAGTAACACTCAACATCCACCGATAGACAACATCCACCGGTGAACAGTAACACCCGAAAAATTTCTGTAACGTGAGTAGCCTAGGTTATGCTAAGTATGAGATTAAGGTTAAGTGATGAAGGGATTAGAAATAATGCAAGGGAAAGAAAGTAAGTTGACAAGTGAAAAGAACAAGGGAGTAGGTGTAACAAAATTCAAGATTTGAAAAGTCAAACTTTATAAACCAATCAAAATGCTTGTAAATGGATTAATCAAAATAAAAAGGGGCTTTGTTTGGATGATTCACGTTGGGATGGAAGCAAGAAGGAAGAAGTGGCTTTTATAGAAAAGTTGAAAAGTGGAAAAGTCAAATTGTGGTAGGTTGAAAATTTAAAGTTTTACCAACCAATAGCAATTAAGTAAAAAAAACAAAATTAAGTGGTGATTTTAATGAAGCAATCACGTTGGCTGCTAAAGAGAAAAAGGGAGGGTTAAGGGTTTGATGGTAATTTTAAAGAAATGAGTTGAAAAATTCAAAACCAATTATGTTGAAAAGTCAAAAGTATTTAACAACCAATAGGAATTAAGTAAAATAAAAATAAGTGAATTAAATGAATGAAAAATGGAGAGGAAAAGGCTTCATTTCACGTTGGAGGAAAAGAAGCAAAAGACAGGGTTTAAATTAATACTTTAAAGAAATTTGGGGTGGAAAATAAAAAGTAGAAAAGTTGTTAGTTAAAAAGGTAAAAAGGTTAAGTTGTCTTCATCTTCTTCCCCTTGCCTCCACGATTCTCCTTGGCAGCCATTGAAGCCTCAGCTTTCTTCATTTCATCAAGAGTTTTTCAAGAGTTTTTGAGGTAAAATTTAGTGGGTTTTAAGTTGTATACAAATTAGGGCTAGTTTGTGAGGTTTTTAGGGTGGTTTTGTTGGATTTGGTTAGGGTTTGGAAAACCCTAACCATGGAGTCCAAAAATTGGGGCTCAAAGTCTTGTTTTCTTTCCAAATTTGATAGTTTAGTTGTTTGATGAATTTTTTTAAGTGGTTTATGGAGTTAGAATGAAGATTGGAAGTAAGTTTGGAAAAAACCGGTTTTGAAACCATTGGGGGCCGATTCTGTTGAGGGGTTTTCGGGTTGGCTAACATGTTGTTTGGTTAAATTAAGCATCTCAATGGATAGTAGACGTGTAGAGGTTTCCGAATTGGGGTGGCACGTTGAAATCTGTTGAAAAACGAGGGAGTTATGACCGTTTGAAGTCGGACGGTCAATTTTGGGGTAAAAATCGGGTTTTATGTTTTGTGAGTGAAATGTGTTTTAAGTGTTGTTAAGTTTTAGTTAGAAAATCCCTAAGATTTTATTGGTAACTTATCCAGCTAAGTTTCCATTATTTTAGGTCGTTGAACGAAGGAATTGATCGGTAGAAGTGAGAAATTGGAAGCCGAGCAATCAGGTAAGTAGTGGACCGCTTGTGTTTTTCCTTTGGGCCTACACCATGGAACGGTAGGGAATTGTTTGCTTTGTTGTTTTTTTTTGTCTGTGTCGTGCATTGTATGTGACCTACATCATGGGTTTTAAACTACGAAATACGTGTTTTGATCATCGTTTGAAATTTGTGAAAGTGAAATGTAAAGATATGTGAGGCAATGTGAACTGTTGTGGAGTTGCCTCGTCGCGAATTAGTGCCTAAAAGAATGGCAGTTCGGGAGGGTTCCACAAAAGAGTTGTGGTGGTCTCTTGTGGAGTAACCTCGTCACGAATAGTGCCTGAAAGTATGACAATTAGGGAGGTTATCACAAAGTAGCCTCGTCGCGAATAGTGCCTGAAAGTATGGCAATTTAGGAGGTTATCACGAAGTCGCCTCGTCGCGAACTAGTGCCTGAAAGTATGGCAATTCGGGAGGTGTCTACAAGAGAGTCACAGTTGAAATGTGTAAGTTGTCGTGATTATGAACGCTGTTCATTGATCGACGTGGGAGAAGATCATGTATGGCCGTCCCGTGTGTGAACACGATGTGTGCCTCAGATCTTTCTCTGCGTGGTCAAAGCGTGACCATCTTGTTAGGATAGGTATCCGCTTGACTCACAAGTGAAAGTAATGAGTAATGAAACGAGAACGAGTTGAACACAACCGAGAGTTAGAAACCGCATGAATTAGGGTTGTGTGTGAGGTTGTTTTTGTGTTTTCGTATGCATTATTCCCTACTTACTAAGCATTAGGCTTACGTTTTGTGTTCCGTGGTGTAGGTGTTGACAAGGATTACAGGTGAGAGCCTTTCAGAAAGCTAGAACTGGAACGCAGTTGGTGATGTACGAGCATGCCGGTGCAGGCAGTTGTCGGGGCGTCTCGACCATGGTCTTCGGGGAGTTGTGAGTGATAGTTACTTTTTGATTATGTTGGTATTTTTGAGGTATTTGGTTGGCAGTTTGGAGATTTTTGTATAGATATTATTTTGATTTAAAATGGTTTGGGGTTTGATATTTTGTCGTTTGGTTTGTTAGATTTGATTGGGGGTAAATATTTGAGTCTTGATACTGGTGTGGATTTTGTAAAATTGTGGTTTAAATGCATGTTTTCAGGGTTTCGGATTTAGAAACTTTTAGCCGTTATGTTGTCGGTTTTTGTTAAAAATGTCTATAATGTCGGGTTTATTTTGTTATCCGTTTAAAGTCGTTTTCCGCAGAATTTTTACGGGACATGAAGTTTTGGGTGTTGGGATTGTATGGTTAAAATTTCAAGAAATTGGAGGAGTTTGGCTCGGGGGAAAAAAAAAATTTTAAAAGTTTTCCTATTCCCGAATTATTTCAACCCGACGTATTTTAAATGTATTTTGGTGCGTGTTCCGATATTTTTCGAGGGTTCGTAAAACCCGAAATCGAGTCGAAAAGTTTAAGAAAAATTATTTTAAACGCCGTTTTAACACATGTTGAGTTAGCAATGTAGCGTACCGAGCTGGGGCAGGTTCGGGGGCGTTACAACATCCACCGATAGACAACATCCACCGATAGACAGTAACACTCAACATCAACCGATAGACAACATCCACTTGTGAACAATAACACTCAACATCCACTGATAGACAACATCCACCGGTGAACAATAACACTCAACATCCACCGATAGACAACAACCAACGGTGAACAGTAACACTCTAAACAAACAGACAACTCTGCCTACTAAAAGAACTTGTAAGTTTTAACAACAACTATTCAAAACAACATAGATCCACAACTTTATAAATCCAAAATAACAATCTACTACTAAACCAAATCATGTTTTCATAGTCAGGATAATCCCAAAACATGTCAACTAATCCACAACTTTATAAATCTAGAATAACAATCTACAACTAAACCAAATCATATTTTCACAGTCAAAATACTCCCAAAACATGTCAAAACATTAAAACTACTACTGTCATTAAAATCTTCAGCACATTTCAACAACACACTTGTTCACTAAGACTTCACATACTGACATTTGTTAAACCGCCTCATTAGTGCACCAAACCGTGGCATAGATGTGCTCCATCAACATCGTCTATTCTTCTGTAAACTCAGAGAATTCACCTGCTGGAAACTCAGCACCTTTAACACAAAACTCATCTATTAGCCTAATGCTAAGTAAGTAAAGAAATAATGAAATGCGATACTGAATTAAAGTCCTATTCATGCGATTTCTACTTTCTCATCTCAGTTGTATTCGTATTTATTGTCTGTTGATCTCTCGTCCGATGGGAAGTGGATCAATTTTCTCAAAGTATAAACATCCTCTACTAAATTAAGGGGCAGATTAGTTCCCTTAACAGCTGATCTGATCCCTCGTCCGATGAGAAGTGGATCAATTTTCATAAAGTATAAATATCCTCTATTAAATTAAGGGGCAGATTAGTTCCCTTAATAGTTGATCTGATCCCTCGTCTGATGGGAAGTGTAACACCCGAGTCAACGGCCAGGTGATTTTCTTAACTGTATTAACGGTCATAAATATTTAATCTTCGTAGTTTAGGATTTATGCCAAGCTTAATTAATCACATGTGGATCTAAACTAGGTTGAGTGGCAAAGTTGTAATAGTGGAGAATTGAGACCAGTATTTAAAGAAAAAGGAAAGGATTCAAACCTCATTTAAACCACTTTAGCCGACAACCCCAACTTCCGGCAATTTCTTCTCTCCCAAGCTCTCGCTCTCTGTCAGCTGGAAATCCTTCCTTCGACGAGCGGTTTCCTTGCTGCTTCTTGGTTACCTTGTGCTCGAGGTACGATCAATGACTATGAATGATGAATATGATCAATGACTATGAATGATGAATATGATCAATGACTATGAATGATGAATATGATCAATGACTATGAATGATGAATATGATCAATGACTATGAATGATGAATATGATCAATGACTATGAATGATGAATATGATCAATGACTATGAATGATGAATATGATCAATGACTATGAATGATGAATATGATCAATGACTATGAATGATGAATATGATCAATGACTATGAATGATGAATATGATCAATGACTATGAATGATGAATATGATCAATGACTATGAATGATGAATATGATCAATGACTATGAATGATGAATATGATCAATGACTATGAATGATGAATATGATCAATGACTATGAATGATGAAATGAATGATGAATATGATCAATGACTATGAATGATGAATATGATCAATGACTATGAATGATGAATATGATCAATGACTATGAATGATGAATATGATCAATGACTATGAATGATGAGATGTCTAACGTTTACCTTATGATAATGAGCTTGTCTGCACTTGAAGGATTTATGTATGTTGCGAGTTATACTATTTGATGACCTGCTAGTGAATGTGAAGTTGTCTGCTCTGGTATGATCCTTGTCATAGTTTGATGAGTTAAAAGTTCACATGTTCATACATCATGAATGTTTCTCAAGCATAAGAAAATGTTTTAACGCATGTTTTCCATGAACAAGATATGTATGTATATGTGTATATATAAGATTTATGCAACGTGGATTAAGTGAGGGTTGGGGGCGGTTCGGCGTATGTCACAGTCCAAAGAAGGACATATGAATACGACCCGCAGTAGGGAACAAGATCAAACTAACTGTCGAACCCCCTTTACCGGCACAAATCCTTTCTTGATCCACACAACCTAAACAAAGAATATGATCAATGACTATGAATGAAGAATATGAACAAAGACTATGAATGATGATATGATCAATGACTATGAATGATGAATATGATCCATGATTATGAATGATGAAATGAATGATGAATATGAACATGAATATGAACAAGAAATGATCCATGAGCATGTTTTTCTCTGAATTATGCATTCGTGCACTCATGTTAGTGTTGCATTCCTTACTAAGCATTAGGCTTATAGTTTAAACCTTATGATGTAGGTGACGAGTTCTCAGGTGAGGAACTCAAGGTCGATGAAGAAGTGTAAGCTTGGTTGCTGGAGGATGCTCAATGTGACAGTGAAGGCCGGATAGGCGATCAAGTTCCCTGGTTATACCCATAGTAAGTCAGAGAAGTTTATGATAAACAGATGACTAAGTAGAATAGAGTCTTCTTATAACAATGAGATTCGGATTTTGAATGGTTTGACTTCAGAATCTGTTAACGATTTTAAAATTATGAATGGTCTGTTTTGCTTAAGCATTCCGCTATGTGTATCTTGTATGGGATATGGTTTTCACTCATTAGGGTTTAAAATTCCCAGGTTAAGATTTGGGTGAGTTGTAGTATTTTCTGTTGGATGAGGTTGTTTGGTGATCATAGTGTTTTACTGCCATAAGATAGAAGCAGATGAGGCATTCATCCGACTGACGTCATCGTCAGATGTCAAATGATAGGAGTCGAACGATTGAGTCTGCCGGATGACGTCACCGGAAGATGTAGTATGTTTCTCCATCGGCAGGTGTAGAGTGTTTACCATCGGATGATTAAAGTGCCATTTTGTTGTCTAGCGATCGGCAGATGTAGAGTGTTAGCCATCGGATGATGAAAGTGCTATTTTGTCGTCTAGCGATCGGTAGATGTAGAGTGTTAGCCATCGGATGATGGAAGTGCTATTTTGTCGTCTAGCGATTGGCAGATGTAGAGTGTTAGCCATTGGATGATGTTTCCCTATTTCACCGGAAGATGAAGTATATGCCCTCGCCGGATGATGTAAATAATAACCTGTCGTTTAGTGATCGGTTGATATAGAGCTTGTAAGCTATCGGAAGATGTCATAGATGAACACGTGAATTTCACATGTCTATCGGTGGATGTTTTTAAATTGGACACACGAGATGCACGTGATCATCGGTCGATGCGAGTATTCGCATCTGCCGATAGGTGTTTAAATGAGTCATGTGGGGTGCACGTGCCATCCGGAAGATGCAATGTCTATCGGTTGATGCATGCAGACCCATGCAACTAGTACGTCGATTGGAAGCATGTACGAGGGACTAACTTTCCATTCGTTAAGTTGAAGTCTTTAAGCCTGTTAGGTATACTGTTATTAAAAAAAAAAAGAAGGAGAAAAGAGTTCAAATATGAGTTAAGGTTTTATGTAAAGTCAAGAATTTCGTGGCGATCCTCCCCAGGTCATTACAATTATGGTATCAGAGCAAAACTGGGTTCTAAAACCGATTCTGCAGACTGCCTTCTAGCACTGACTGTCACATAAGCACACTCCAACAACTGTAAGTATTTATTATTGCAGTTTATGTCATTAAGTTGAGATATATCTGTAATGATTTGTCTAGGAATCCCAAAATGGTTAGAGGTCAGCAGGGAGAGACCAATGAAGATAGCAATGCTATTGCTCAGTTGACAGAGTTGGTCATGCGCCAATCTCACCAGATAGAACGACTGATGACTGCTAGAGAGGAACAAGGCAACTCCAGTACTAATGCAACTCATGATCATAGGGGTGAGCGTTTCCACCGGCTTCGACCCCCGGTGTTTAATGGACATGTTTCAGATCCTATTTATGCTGAGGAGTGGATTCGAAAGATAGAAGACATATTTAAGTATGCAAAGGTTGAGGAAGGGGATAAGGTCACCTATGCTGTCTTTCATTTGGAGTTAAGTGCAAGGCATTGGTGGGACTCGATCCAGAACACCGCTAATGCCGAAGCTATGACCTGGGCGATGTTCAAGACTGCTTTCTTTGACAAGTACTTCAATAGGACTGTTCGGGCCAACAAGAAGAAGGAGTTCATGAATCTGCGACAAACTGGCTCTGTGACGGATTACATATGCAAATTTGATGCCCTATCACGGTTTGCTCCCCGTATGATTGAGGATGACGAGGACAATATTTACCAATTTGTTCAAGGGCTGAAGCCGAGTCTGTATGTGAAGGTGAAGACTGCAGGGATACACAATGTACCTTATAGTGAAGTGACGGCTAAGGCCTTGGAGCTGGAAGAGGCAGAAATGACAGCATTTGCACAGCGTGAGCAGCCAAGAAAACTCACGAAGGATACTCAGCCGCCGCCACGTCAGAACAAAGGTTGGCAGCCACAACAGAACAGGGGACCACAGCAACAACAACAAGGAATAAAGAGACCTCTCAACCATAATGATGATCAAGGAAAGGGAAAGAGGCCTCTAGCACCCCTATGCCCCACCTGTCAGAAGAACCACCCCGGCGAATGCAAGTTGCGTTCTGGCCGCATTTTCAGATGTGATAAGGTTGGACATATAGTCAGAGACTGCCCCATGCCGCCAGATCCGAACCGTGCAAGGGTAGCACCAAGAGTCTATGCAATGATGGAGGATGAAGAAGCCGTGCAGCATACAGTCATAACAGGTACCATTATGATCTGTGGTTTTGCTGTTTACACACTTATAGATACGGGAGCCACACACTCATTTATATCAACTCTGTTTGTATCCCAACACGATTTAGAACCCTTACCAGCCGAAAGGCCATATAATGTTATATTACCATCAGGGAAGTCCCTACATTCCGAACAGATTGTTAAGGGTGATGTTGTGTCCTTAGGAAGTAAGAAACTATATGTAGAACTGATTGTAATTGACATGAAAGGATACGAGGTGATTTTAGGAATGGATTGGTTATTTAGGCATTATGCCACAATAAGTTGTAGATCTGGGATGGTTGATTTTCGACCCCCAAATGGTGATCATTATTCCTTCCAAGCTATCCCTAAGATAAGTAAAATACCGATCATATCCTCACTAGAAATTTACCGGTTACTGAAAAATGGTTGTGAGAGTTGCTTAGCTAGCATAATGGATGTTCGGGTGAAGAATAAGATAGAGTTACAAGATATCCCCGTAGTCAGGGAGTTCCCTAAGGCGTTCTTAGATGACTTGCCAGGATTACCACCTGATAGAGAAATAGAGTTTGTACCTGATACATATCCCGAGGCATTGCCTGTATCTAAGAACCTTACCGTATGGCACCGATTGAGTTAAAGGAGTTAAAAGTCCAACTACAGGAATTAGTAGACAAAGGATTCATACGCCCTAGTAGTTCCCCTTGGGGTGCACCTGTCTTATTTGTCAAGAAGAATGATGGTTCCCTTAGAATGTGCATAGACTATAGGGAGCTAAATAAGTTAACAATCAAGAATAAGTACTCCTTACCCCGAATTGATGATTTGTTTGACCAACTGCAAGGAGCAAAGGTGTTTTCAAAAATAGATTTACGTTCAGGTTATTACCAACTGAAAGTTAAGGAAGGAGATATACCAAAGACAGCCTTCAGAACCCGTTATGGACACTATGAATTCTTGGTCATGTCATTTGGACTGACCAATGCACCTGCAGCCTTCATGGACTTAATGTATCGTGTGTTTCGGGAGTATTTGGACAAATTTGTAATTGTGTCCATAGATGATATCCTGATATACTCACGGACAGAAGCTAACCATGCAGAGCATTTAAGAATAGTTTTGACAACATTGAAGGAGCACCAGCTATATTCCAAATTGTCCAAATGTGAATTTTGGTTGGACAAGGTTAATTTTCTTGGCCATGCAGTTTCTGCTAATGGCATATCTGTGGACCCGACCAAAATTCAGGTAGTAAAGGATTGGCCACAACCAAAGAATGCCAGTGAAGTCCACAGTTTCCTTGGATTGGCAAGCTATTACAGAAAGTTCATCAAAGGGTTTTCCATGATAGCTAAGCCCCTGACGAATTTGACAAAGAAGACAATAAATATTCTTGGACCGAAGCTTGTGAAGATAGCTTCCATACATTGAAGGTGAAGTTAACAATAGCCCCAGTTTTGACCCTTCTAACTGAAGAAGGAAAGTTTAGCGTATTTTGTGATGCATCAAAAGTTGGTTTAGGCTGTGTTTTGATGCAAGAAGGTAAAGTTATAGCGTATGCCTCTAGGCAATTAAAGAGTTACGAACAGAGCTACCCCACCCATGATTTAGAATTAGCCGCTGTCGTTTTTGCTTTGAAGATGTGGAGGCACTACTTATATGGACAGCAGTGTGAGGTGTTTTCTGACCATAAAAGTCTGAAGTATCTCTTTACACAAAAGGAATTAAACATGAGGCAGAGGCGTTGGTTGGAATTTGTTAAGGATTACGACTTTGAGATCAAGTATCACCCGGGTAAGGCTAACTCTGTAGCTGACGCATTGAGCAGGATGTCAACAACTATGCAATCCGTCATGTCAACTATGTCTATACCTTTGAGGACAGAAGTTCAGAAGTTTGAATTGGAGATAGTTCCAGAGTTGTCAACCTTACTTGCCGATTTGACCATCCAACCAACGGTTTTAGAAGAGATCAAAGAGGCACAACAGAAGGACTCTGAGGAGAATAACGGCATAATGAACAAGGTGAAAGACACCACCTCCGAGTTTAGTCTTTCCAAGGATGGAATTATGAGGTTTAGAAATAGATGGTATGTCCCTAATGATGAAGGATTACGTAAGTTAATCTTGACTGAGGCGCATTCGTCTTCCTTTTCTGTGCATCCTGGAAGCACCAAGATGTATCGAGACCTGAAGTTACTCTATTGGTGGCCAAACTTAAAGAGAGATGTTGCTAAGCATGTAGAGTCATGTTTGGTTTGCCAACAAGTTAAAGCTGAGCACCAACGTCCAGGAGGTACTCTTCAGCCACTACCTATTCCCGAATGGAAGTGGGAACACATAGCTATAGATTTCGTTGTAGGACTACCCAAGACAACTAAGGGACATGATAGTATTTGGGTTGTGATTGATAGATTGACAAAATCAGCCCATTTCTTACCAGTAAGGACAACCTACTCGATGGACCAGCTTGCTGACCTTTATGTACAAGAAGTTATTAGGTTGCATGGAATTCCTGCATCTATTGTCTCTGATCGTGACCCTAGATTTACCTCCCGATTTTGGAAAAGCTTACAAGACGCATTAGGTACAAAGTTAACCTTCAGTAATGCCTTCCACCAACAGACAAATGGTCAATCTGAAAGGACTATTCAGATACTTGAAGACATGCTGAGGGCATGTGTACTAGATTTCCAGTCATCCTGGAGTAGATACTTACCCCTGGTTGAGTTCTCCTACAAAAATAGCTACCAGTCCACCATAGGTATGGCACCTTATGAGGCGTTGTATGGTAGGAAATGTAGATCACCTCTGTATTGGGATGAAGTTGGTGAAGCAAAACTCATAGGTCCCGAGATGTTGCAGCAGATGTCAGACAAGATTGCCATTATTAAGAGGAAGATGATTACTGCACAAAGTCGACAGAAAAGTTTTGCAGACAAAAGGAGGAGAGATCTTGAATTTGCTGTTGGTGATGAAGTTTTTCTGAAGGTTTCACCATTTAAATGAGTACTAAGATTTGGCAGGACGGGAAAGCTTAATCCACGATTTATTGGACCATTTCCTATTTGGGCTAGAATCGGTAGCACAACTTACAGACTGCAGTTGCCTCCATCATTGGATAAAGTTCATAACGTTTTCCATGTGTCAATGTTAAGAAAATGTATACGGGACCCTACACAAGTTGTTGAACCAGTGGATTTTGAGATTGAGCCGACACTAACGTATGAAGAGAAGCCGGTACAGATATTGGAATCCGCAGTTAAGACTCTAAGGAATAAAAAGATTCCGTTGGTCAAAGTTTTATGGAAGCATCATGGCATTGAAGAAGCCACGTGGGAGCGACGACAGGACAAGTTAAACAAGTATCCAGAGTTGTTTGTTTGATCAATTTTCGGGGACGAAAATTTTGTTTAAGGAGGGGTGGGTGTAACACCCGAGTCAACGGCCAGGTGATTTTCTTAACTGTATTAACGGTCATAAATATTTAATCTTCGTAGTTTAGGATTTATGCCAAGCTTAATTAATCACATGTGGATCTAAACTAGGTTGAGTGGCAAAGTTGTAATAATTGAGGATTGAGGCCAGTATTTAAAGAAAAAGGAAAGGATTCAAACCTCATTTAAACCACTATAGCAGACAACCCCAACTTCCGGCGATTTCTTCTCTCCCAAGCTCTCGCTCTCTGTCAGCTGGAAATCCTTCCTTCGGCGAGCGGTTTCCTTGCTGCTTCTCGGTTACCTTGTGCTCGAGGTACAGGGTTTAACAATGTGATTATCTGTTAGTTTATTAGCCCAGTTCTTTTTTCAGCTCTGTATTGAAGTTTTGAATTCTTCAATGGCCGAGTATTGATAGGAACATTTTGAAACCCAAGATTGGTAATGTCATTCCGAATCGATTCTGGACATTTAAAACAACCAACCCTGAGTTATTATTTCTCGAATCCGTCTGTCTTGGTTTTGAGATTTCAGGTTACATCGAGTATTAGACTAAGGATTCGGGAATGACTCTTAGTTATTAGACCCTAGGATGACTTGTGAGTAGAACTGTTAGGATTTTGTTTTAACTACTGCAATGTAAATGTTTTAGGTGAAGAAGTTGAAGGGAAAGAAGCTCAAAGTGCTAAGGAGACCAGGTAAGTGAATGTATTAAGATTTTCGGCTAATAGAGCCCTACATCATGGGAGTACTAGGTTGAGATGTCTAACGTTTACCTTATGATAATGAGCTTGTCTTCACTTGAAGGACTTATGTTGTTGCGAGTTATACTATTTGATGACCTGCTAGTGAATGTGAAGTTGTCTGCTCTGGTATGATCCTTGTCATAGTTTGATGAGTTAAAAGTTCTCATGTTCATGCATCATGAATGTTTCTCAAGCATAGGAAAATGTTTTAACGCATGTTTTCCATGAACAAGATATGTATGTATATGTGTATATATAAGATTTATGCAACGTGGATTAAGTGAGGGTTGGGGGCGGTTCGACGTATGTCACAGTCCAAAAAAGGACATATGAATACAACCCGCAGTAGGGAACAAGATCAAACTCACTGTCGAACCCCCTTTACTGGCACAAATCCTCTCTTGATCCACACAACCTAAACAAAGAATATGATCAATGACTATGAATGAAGAATATGAACAAAGACTATGAATGATGAATATGATCAATGACTATGAATGATGAATATGATCCATGATTATGAATGATGAAATGAATGATGAATATGAACAAGAAATGATCCATGAGCATGTTTTTCTCTGAATTATGCATTTGTACACTCATGTTAGTGTTGCATTCCTTAGTAAGCATTAGGCTTATAGTTTAAACCTTATGATGTAGGTGACGAGTTCTCAGGTGAGGAACTCAAGGTTGATGAAGAAGTCTAAGCTTGGTTGCTGGAGGATGCTCAGTGTGACAGTGAAGGCCGGATAGGCGATCAAGTTCCCTGGTTATACCCATAGTAAGTCAGAGAAGTTTATGATAAACAGATGACTAAGTAGAATAGAGTCTTCTTATAACAATGAGATTCGGATTTTGAATGGTTTGACTTCAGAATCTGTTAACGATTTTATGAATTATGAATGGTCTGTTTTGCTTAAGCATTCCGCTATGTGTATCTTGTATGGGATATGGTTTTCACTCATTAGGGTTTAAAATTCTCAGGTTAAGATTTGGGTGAGTTGTAGTATTTTCTGTTGGATGAGGTTGTTTGATGATCATAGTGTTTTACTGCCATAAGATAGAAGCTGGATGAGGCATTCATCCGGCTGACGTCATCGTCAGATGTCAAATGATAGGAGTCGAACGATTGAGTCTTCCGGATGACGTCACCGGAAGATGTAGTATGTTTCTCCATCGGCAGGTGTAGAGTGTTTCGGATGATGAAAGTGCTATTTTGTCGTCTAGCGATCGGCAGATGTAGAGTGTTAGCCATCGGATGATGGAAGTGCTATTTTGTCGTCTAGCGATCGGCAGATGTAGAGTGTTAGCCATCGGATGATGAAAGTGCTATTTTGTCGTCTAGCGATCGGCAGATGTAGAGTGTTAGCCATCGGATGATGAAAGTGCTATTTTGTCGTCTAGCGATCGGCAGATGTAGAGTGTTAGCCATCGGATGATGAAAGTGCTATTTTGTCGTCTAGCGATCGGCAGATGTAGAGTGTTAGCCATCGGATGATGGAAGTGCTATTTTGTCGTCTAGCGATCGGCAGATGTAGAGTGTTAGCCATCGGATGATGAAAGTGCTATTTTGTCGTCTAGCGATCGGCAGATGTAGAGTGTTAGCCATCGGATGATGGAAGTGCTATTTTGTCGTCTAGCGATCGGCAGATGTAGAGTGTTAGCCATCGGATGATGGAAGTGCTATTTTGTCGTAAGCCATCGGATGATGAAAGTGCCATTTTGTCGTCTAGCGATCGGCAGATGTAGAGTGTTAGCCATCGGATGATGAAAGTGCTATTTTGTCGTCCAGCGATCGGCAGATGTAGAGTGTTAGCCATCGGATGATGGAAGTGCTATTTTGTCGTCTAGCGATCGGCAGATGTAGAGTGTTAGCCATCGGATGATGTTTCCCTATTTCACCAGAAGATGAAGTATATTCCCTCGCCGGATGATGTAAATAATAACCTGTCGTTTAGTGATCGGTTGATATAGAGCTTGTATGCTATCGGAAGATGTCATAGATGAACACGTGAATTTCACATGTCTATCGGTGGATGTTTTTAAATGGGACACACGAGATGAACGTGATCGTCGGTCGATGCGAGTATTCGCATCTGCCGATAGGTGTTTAAATGAGTCATGTGGGGTGCACGTGCCATCCGGAAGATGCAATGTCTATCGGTTGATGCATGCAGGCCCATGCAACTAGTACGTCGATTGGAAGCATGTACGAGGGACTAACTTTCCATCCGTTAAGTTGAAGTCTTTAAGCCTGTTAAGTATACTGTTATTAAAGAAAAAAAAAGAAGGAGAAAATAGTTCAAATATGAGTTAAGGTTTTATGTAAAGTCAAGAATTTCGTGGCGATCCTCCCCGGGTCGTTACAGGAAGTGGATCAATTTCCCAAAGTATAAATCTTCTACTAGATTAAGGGGTGGATTAGTTCCCTTAAAAGCTGATCTGATACAATCTGTCCATGTCTCACCATGCCTTTACATGTAAATTCATTTTCGTTCTCAATCAGTAAAACATGATGCATGACATACTGAAAAACATTCATAAACACACACAAACCCTACTGTTTTGTTATGTAGGCCCGAAGGCACACACATACTCTACTTACCTGTTCTCCTGGACAATGCTCAGTTGTAAGCTACATCAGAAGTTTGCTCACCTAGGCTGGAGAAATCGCCTGGAGAAAGCAAATGGGGAAATCTCCCAGAGCACTCTGCTGAGCTGAGAGCCGAAAAAAGGAAATGAGAAAACAGTGGCGGCTAAACCTTATTAAACCCTCCCTTAAATACGATATCCACTAAAGGTCTCCATTTACTTTTACACCCTTACTTAGTCACTCATTAACCTAATCAATAATGTAACGACCCCATTTTCCATCATGATATTGTCCGCTCTGGGGATTGGGCTCTAACCCAATATCCTCCCCTCACGGCTTTGTTTGGCGAAAACTACCTGGAAGGTCACCCAACCTAGAATTTCTCTCGCCGAAGCACTTTTAACTTCGGAGTTCTTATGGGATCCGTTACCAATTGTGCTCCAAAACGCGTCTTGCTATCTTGGGAGGGTCTCTTTACATATGTTTCATTTCCACATACTTCCCCAAACGATGTGGGATTGCGACGACCCCGTGTTTACAACCCGGGATTCGTCTATACTCGAGTCTGGGATTTGCCTACAATCGGCATAGGTCCCGAGGTTTGCCCCGCAATCCGAAGTTTGCCCGCAGTCGTACCCATACGTGCACATTTGGGTCATCATAATCACCCCTTCTAAGGGGCCCAATGTCCTCGTTGGCCACATTTCCGGTTGGGTACAGACTCTGATACCATTTGTAACGATCCATTTTCCCAGCAAGATATTATCCGCTCTAAGGATTAGGCTGTAGCCCAATATCCTCCCTTCACGGCTTTGTTTGGCGAGGACTTCCCAGTCGGTCACCCAACCTGCTACTACTCTCGCCGAAGCACTTTTAACTTTATAGTTCTTATGGGATCCGTCGTCAATTGTGATGACTCAAATGTGCACGTATGGGTACGACTGCGGGCAAACCTCAGGTTGCGGAACGAACTTCGGGACCTAAACCGAGTGAAGGAGAATCCTGGACTCGAGTATAGGCGAATCCAAGGTTATAAATAGGGGGTCGTCACAATCCCACATCGTTTGGGGAAGTATGTGGAAATGAAACATATGTAAAGAGACCCTCCCAAGATAGCAAGACGCGTTTTGGAGTACAATTGGTAACGGATCCCATAAGAACTCCGAAGTTAAAAGTGGTTCGGCGAGAGAAATTCCAGGTTGGGTGACCTTTCAGGAAGTTCTCGCCAAACAAAGCCATGAGGGGAGGATACTGGGTTACAACCCAATCCCTAGAGCGGACAACATCTTCCTGGGAAATGGGGTCGTTACAAATGGTATCAGAGCCTGTACCAAACCGAATATGTGGCCAACGAGGACGTTGGGCCCCTGAGGGGGGATGATTGTGATGACCAAAATGTGCAAGTATGGGTACGACTTCGGGGCAAATCTCGGGTTGCGGGGCAAACCTCGGGACCTAAGCCGAGTGTAGGCGAATCCCGGACTCGAGTATAGGCGAATCCTGGGTTGTAAACAGGGGGTCGTCACGATCACCCCCCTCAGGGGCCCAACGTCCTCGTTGGCCACATTTTCGGTTGGGTATAGGCTCTGATACCATTCGTAACGACCCGATTTCCCAGTAAGATATTGTCCACTCTGGGATGGGGCCATAACCCAATATCCTCCCCTCACGGCTTTGTTTGGTGAGAACTTCCCGGAAGGTCACCCAACCTGGAATTGCTCTTGCCGAAGCACTTTTAACTTCGGAGTTCTTATGGAATCCCTTACTAATTCTGCTCCAAAACGCATCTTGCTATCTTGGGATGGTCTCTTTACATATGTTTCATTTCCATATACTTCCCCAAGCGATGTGGGATTGTGACGACCCCATTTTTACGAGCCGTCACTTTCCGTTTCGCCCGCGTGGACGTACCACCATCTGGGTTCCAGTTCGTGTAGCCATCGTGCATGTATGGGTACAACTGCGAGGTAAACCTCGGGTTGCGGGGCAAACCTCGGGACCTAAGCCGAGTGTAGGGGAATCCCAGACTCGAGTATAGGCGAATCCTGGGTTGTAAACAGAGGGTCGTCACAATCTCAAATCGCTTGGGAAAGTATGTGTAAATGAAACATATGTAAAGAGACCATATCATGATAGCAAGACGTGTTTTGGAGCACAATTGGTAACGGATCCCATAAAAACTCCGAAGTTAAAAGTGCTTCAGCGAGAGCAATTCCAGGTTGGGTGATGTAACACCCAAGTTTTTCAGGTTTCTGGTCCAAGGGTATTTTCGTACATAAGTAAATTAGGTCCGTTTCATGAGCGGGAGATTTTATTAGAACCCTAGGAATTTATGGGGATTTTTTAGAATAATAAGTAAATTTCTAGAAATCCAAATCGATAGTGTAACGCCGAATTACGGTTTTCTACCTATAGTGTTTTAAGTCATAAAAATAGTAAATGAAGTCCGTTTTGCGAACGGAAAGTTTCGTTAGAATCCTAGGAGCAAGTTGGATTATTTGAAGGAATAAGAGAATTTTGGAGAAACTAAATCGGGAGACGAAATAAGGAATTAAACTAAAGAATTGGGGGGAGGGTATTTATGTAATTTTGCAAGTCAAGTTTTATTAAAATAAATAACTCCTTTTCCCCTCCCCTCTCTGTTCTCCATCTCCAGACAATGCAAAAAGGGGTTTTTCCTCTTTCCCTGGTGCGATCCTTCCTCCCTCGCCATTTCTCTTCAACGCCGGCGGTTCATCCTTTTCCGGCGAGTTCTCATCCATTTTCTCCGACCAAATCGGTACTCTAGGTAAGACTCTAAGTATTCTAGTGATTTGGGTTTGATTTTAACGAGCTCATTTTAGTTAGGGTTCCGATTTCGGGTTGGAGAAATTACCGGTTTAAGTTAGATATTAGTTTGGGTTGTTAATTGATGGTTTTTAATGATAAAATTGTAATTGTTGTTGTAGTTTAGATCGAAAATAGAAGGTTAGGTTGATGTTGGTTTACGGTTTTGTGAGAAATCTCCGATTTTAGTTAGAAATCGTTAGGATGTTTAAATTAGTGCCCTTTTGACAGTGTATTTTCGACTATTGATGATAGTTATGTGAGATTTTGGTTATCGATGGATTTTGGTCAATTTTGGAGATTGAAGGGTATGAACACCATTGTTGTAGGCTTAAGAATGTTGTTAGCACCACGTGCTCGATGAAATGCCTAAATGGAGAAAAGAGAAATTTTAGGAGAAATTGTCTTAGCTAGAAGCTTAGTTTAAGTTTGGAATTCGTTTATTTAAGATTGATTTTAATGCCTTTATTTATGAAATGTCTTAGGTGGACATGGCTTTTGGACGATGCTCGGCTTACTACGGACGCCAGGTAAGTTGGTGCTAGTATTCCGGCCCTTAAGGCCCTACATCGTGTCAACGTTAGGCTTTTGTTGTTTTGATGATGATTTTCTGATTGTGGGATTTAATGAGTCGGGTAGCCTAGGATGTTAGTTATTAGTTGTTTGTGAAGTTCGTTAAGATTAGCGTATGTCTATGTATGTTGTGAATTGCTTGATGATATGTTTTGATGATATGTTGTACGTAGAATTCCTCATGCATCATGTTTTCTCAAATATCATATGAAACGTTCCACGTATGATGTATGTAAAGGAAAGGTAATGATTAAGTGTGGGTTGGGACAGTATGGCCAGAACAACAAAACCAATGTCACTTCCACGCGATGGACTATGAATACGGCCGAAAGGACTATGTACACGCACTTGGCCTACTCACAAGCACATCCCCCCCTTAATCCATGTCAACCAAAAGAAAAAGGATAAGAATAAGTAAATGAACATGTTTTATGAAAGGAATCATGCATTCATGCATATGTCATGTATAGTACATTCACTTACTAAGCATTAGGCTTAATGTATATGTTGTATGATGTAGGTGACAGGTGTGAAGATGAGAGTTTCTCTTGATGACAAAGAATAGGTGGTCGGCGGGTGGTGCTCGTGGCGACGGGGTGTGTTTTGGTTTGGCTTGATGGTCCGATGGTGCGCCCCGAACTGTTTTGTGGCGAAGAGATGTGAGTTAGTTTTGTTGGTTAAAAAGATTATGGATTTTAGGGTGTATAGTTAGGTTTATTATTTAGAAAATGTATAGTGGATGTAGGTTTCAAGTAGTGCTAATTGAATGATTTGATAATGTATGTCTTTGGTGATGTTTTAAGGAAATTTCATTTTTATATTCGATGTTGGTTTTGAGGATTTGATTGGGTTTTATTTGATGATTTTAAGCATTTAGATGTGTAGGGATTGGCTTGGTTTTAGAGCGATCCACGTGGTTTGATTTTATAGGATTTAAATACGTTTTAGGTGTGTTTTGTTTAGCTCAATCTAAATTTATGAATTTATGAGTGTGAGGATATTGAGTTACGTAGGAATGTGTTGTGAAATGGTGGGTGAGTAGTTGGTGAAGATTTTGGTGAAGTGGTTAAGTGTAAGTGATGGGAGAAAAGAAAAAGAGGAGGCAGCGCTCTGGAATTCCGAATCCAGAGCGCTTGTGTAACACCCGAGTTAACGGCCAGGTGATTTTCCTAACTGTATTAACGGTCATGAATATTTAATCTTTACAGTTTAGGACTTATACCAAGAATAATTAATTTCATTGTGGATTTAAACTAGGTTGGGTGGCAAAGTTGTAATAATGGACGGTGATGACCAATATATAAAGAAAAAGAAAATGTTTTAAACCTCACTCGAACCACTGTAGCCGACACCTTCCTCTTCGGCGATTTCTTCTCTCCCAAGCTCTTGCTCTCTGCTTTCAGCATACTCTCTTCGCCGATCGGTTCTCTGACTACTCTGTGCCCGAGGTATGCATTAGTCAATGTAGCTATCTGTTAGCTTGTTAACCCTATTTTCTACTCGGCATTGGAGTTTTGGATTTTCCAATGGCCGACTAATAATAAGAACATTTGGAATCTAAGAGTGGGAATGCTTTCATCAAATTGATTCTTGACATTTAGAACAACCACCTCTGAGTTATCGATAATCGAATCAGTCTGTTTTGGTTTTGGATTTCAAACTGCACAGAGTATTAGACTAAAGATTCGGGAATAACTTTAGCTATTAAATCTTAGGATAACTTGAGATTAGAACTATTAGGATTTTGTTTTAACTACTGCAATGTAAATGTTTTAGGTGAAGAAGTTTGAAGAGAAAAGAGCTCAAGTGCTAAGGAGACCAGGTAAGTGAATGTATTAAGATTTCCGGCTAATAGAGCCCTACATCGTGGGAGTACCAGGTTGTTTTAGATGTCTTATGTTTACCTTATGATGATGAGCTTGTCTGCACTTGAAGGATTGATGAATGATGTGAGTTATGCTATTTGATGACCTGCTAGTGAATGTGAAGCTGTCTACTCCGATAAGATCCTTGTCATAGTCTGATGGGTTAAAAGTTCTCATATTCATGCATCATGAATGTTTCTCAAGCATAAGAAAATGTTTTTAATGCATGTTTTCCATGAACAAGATATGTATGTATATATGTATATATATATAAGATTTATGCAACGTGGATTAAGTGAGGGTTGGGGGCGGTTCGGCGTATGTCACAGTCCAAAGAAGGACATATGAATACGACCCGCAGTAGGGAACAAGATCAAACTCACTGTCAAACCCCCTTTACCGGCACAAATTCTCTCTTGATCCACACAACCTAAGCAAAGAATATGATCAAAGACTAAGAATGATGAATATGATCAATGACTATGAATGATGAATATGATCAATGACTATGAATGATGAATATGATTAATGACTATGAATGATGAATATGACCAATGACTATGAATATTGAATATGATCTATGACTATGAATGATGATTCAAGCAAAGATATGAACAAGAAAAGAAGACTTATGAGCATGTGATTTTCCCGAACTATACATTCATGCATCCATGTTAGTGTTGCATTCCTTACTAAGCATTAGGCTTATAGTTAAATCTTATGATGTAGGTGAAGAGTTAGAAGGCGAGGATTTCCAGTCCAGAGATGATGTTTAAAGCTGGTTGCCGGAGGATGCTCAGTGTGACAGTGCAAGGCTGGATAGGCGATCAAGTTCCCTGGTTATGCTCATAGTAAGTTAGAAAAGTTTATGATGAACAGATGACTAAGTTTAACAGTATTTCTTATAACAATGAGTTTGGGATTTGAAAGGTTGTCTTTAGAGTCTGAATACGATTTTAAGGATTACCAAATGGTTTGTTTTGCTTAAGTCTTCCACTATGCGTATCTTGAATGAGTTTACGATCCCTACTCATTGAGGTTTATGGTTACTAAGTTAAGAATCGGGTGAGTTGTGATATGTTCTATCGGATGAAGATGTTTGATGATTATAGTGTTTTACTGCCGTATGATAGAAGCTGGATGAAGCAATCATCCGGCTGACGTCATCGGCAGATGTCAATAGATGAGAGTTAAACGATTGAGTCTTCCGGGTGACGTCACCGGAAGCTGTAGTATGACGTCACCAGAAGATATAGTTTGTTTCCTCGCTCGATGATGTAAATGTTAACTTGTCGTTTAGTGTTCGGTGGATGTAGTGTAATAAGCCATCGGATGATGAAAGTGCTATTTTGTCGTCTAGCGATCGGCAGATGTAGGGTGTTTAAGCCATCGGATGATGAAAGTACTATTTTGTCGTCTAGCGATCGGCAGATGTAGAGTGTTTAAGCCATCGGATGATGAAAGTGTTATTTTGTCGTCTAGTGAACGGCAGATGTAGTGTGATAAGTCACCGAATGATGAGAATGTTGTTTGTCGTTTAGTGACCGAGTCATGTTTTAATTATTTACGTGAGATGCACATGACCACCGGATGATGTACCCTTATTTCATCGGATGATGTAGAGAGCTTCTCCACCGGATGGTATAAACACGGTTTTGTTGTCTAGTGATTGGTAGATGTGGTTCATTCTTCTATCGGTAGATGCAGTCTATAACTTAAAGTTTTCCCGTCACTAGCCGATACACATTGTACTGCCCGCCGGCAGATATGTAATGTTTTCCTTTGCTGATTGAGGCTTAGCGAATCGCATATGACATCTTGAGTTAAATTATGTTAAAAAAAAAAGAAATACACAGCTAATAATGAATCATGTGTGAGTAATAAGGATTAAATGATTAAGAAAGACACGGATATATGTGACGATCCTCCTAGGGTGGGGCTAACGATCGCCCAAATTGGGTGATCGATCGCCCCTAGGGTGGGGCTAACGATCGCCCAAATTGGGTGATCGATCGCCCCTAGGGTGGGGCTAACGATCGCCCAAATTGGGTGATCGATCGCCCCTAGGGTGGGGCTAACGATCGCCCAAATTGGGTGATCGATCGCCCCTAGGGTGGGGCTAACGATCGCCCAAATTGGGTGATCGATCGCCCCTAGGGTGGGGCTAACGATCGCCCAAATTGGGTGATCGATCGCCCCTAGGGTGGGGCTAACGATCGCCCAAATTGGGTGATCGATCGCCCCTAGGGTGGGGCTAACGATCGCCCAAATTGGGTGATCGATCGCCCCTAGGGTGGGGCTAACGATCGCCCAAATTGGGTGATCGATCGCCCCTAGGGTGGGGCTAACGATCGCCCAAATTGGGTGATCGATCGCCCCTAGGGTGGGGCTAACGATCGCCCAAATTGGGTGATCGATCGCCCCTAGGGTGGGGCTAACGATCGCCCAAATTGGGTGATCGATCGCCCCTAGGGTGGGGCTAACGATCGCCCAAATTGGGTGATCGATCGCCCCTAGGGTGGGGCTAACGATCGCCCAAATTGGGTGATCGATCGCCCCTAGGGTGGGGCTAACGATCGCCCAAATTGGGTGATCGATCGCCCCTAGGGTGGGGCTAACGATCGCCCAAATTGGGTGATCGATCGCCCCTAGGGTGGGGCTAACGATCGCCCAAATTGGGTGATCGATCGCCCCTAGGGTGGGGCTAACGATCGCCCAAATTGGGTGATCGATCGCCCCTAGGGTGGGGCTAACGATCGCCCAAATTGGGTGATCGATCGCCCCTAGGGTGGGGCTAACGATCGCCCAAATTGGGTGATCGATCGCCCCTAGGGTGGGGCTAACGATCGCCCAAATTGGGTGATCGATCGCCCCTAGGGTGGGGCTAACGATCGCCCAAATTGGGTGATCGATCGCCCCTAGGGTGGCGATCGCCCCTAGGGTGGGGCTAACGATCGCCCAAATTGGGTGATCGATCGCCCCTCGTTTTTACTTTGCTGGCGAGCGATCGCCAGCAGGGAGGGCGACTGATCGCCTCTCCCTATGCAGGGCACTTTGACGATTTTGCCCTTTTAATTGTTTCTTAGTTTAATTTATTGATTATTTGAATGATTTTAAGGGATTTCAATAATTCGAGACTTCGATTTAGTGGTTTAGAAGTCGAAACGTTACAAGTGACATAAAAAGAAAAAAAAAAACTTACGCGAGCTATTTGAGGATTTAAGTTAAGATTATGTTATGGTCTTTCCGTAGCTGCCCTGGCCGGGTTGGGGTCGTTACAGTTATGGTATCAGAGAGACGGAGTTTTAAAAGCGAATTCTGTGAAGTGCCTGCCAAAAACACACCGCCAGCACGAGGACTCTCCATCGACTGTAAGTATTTAAGTTTAAGTCTGATTTATAGATGTTTATATTGTTTTGTCTTGTGTTTGTATTGTGTCTAGGAACAAGAAATGCCGAGAGCACCTAGGCAATTCCGAGTGGATCCCATTAGCCAGCTTACAGATATGGTTTGAGTTTTTGAGCTAGGGGAGAAGCAGCTACCAACTAGTGGCACAAAAAAAAAAAAAAGAGTTGGTGAGGATTTAATTAGCGTGGTAGATGACAAACGTGCACGAAGGCTTGTACAGTTCCCACAATGCCAAACGTGTAAGAAGTACCATGGTGGGGTGTGCAAGGTAGGTTCCGGCCGATGCTTTGCGTGTAACGGACTGGGTCATCTCTCTAGGAATTGTTCAATGAGGTTTTTCCGAGAGGCACAACATCAACAAAAACAGGGTTGGCAACTACATCGACGAGGCGCTACGAGGCCCAATGATGCACCGTTTATTCAGGACAGAAGTGAACGGCCACAAGGGGCTCAACAAGCTCCCCGATGCACTACGTGTCTGAAGAATCACTTCGGGGAGTGCAAGTTGCATTCCGGTTGATGTTTTCGGTACGACAAGGTGGGGCACAAGGCCAGAGATTGTCTAGGACCGAATAAGGTACCACCGTGTTGTCCTACGAGGATGTCTACCTTGACCGAAGAAGAGGAAACTGCTCAACCATCGGTTATTCCGGGTATAACCATGTAGTGGGGACTAATAAGATAAGGAGCATTTGACTTAGTAAATATCGGTGAAGAGAATAAAGATATTGAGGCGAAGTTGGTAGGTTAACAAATTTAGAGACGTTAGAAAATAGGGAATCTTATGTAAGGTGGTACTTAAGTTACCAGAGTTAGACGTTGCTAGGAGATATGTACCACTTTAGAAGGTCAGTCGATAAAGGGGGATTTGTTTCTCTTTTTGATATGTGAGGTTTACAACCAACGCGATGGGGTAGAAAACTTAGTTAAGCTAAGAGCGATCTGTAAGTAATAGACGCGTCAAGTCAAGAGTGCGTGTTGTTCGAAGAGAATGGGGCAAGTAGATGAGAGTTAGAGTTAATTTAGGGATTTAGATGTGTCAGTTAATTTGAGAGGAATTTAACACCCTAAAGTAAAAGTAATGATTTGAGGTATAGAGCAATGTTAGGCAGAATAGTGGTTCAACAGAGTGAGTACCAATTAGGAAAGGTAACGAGTAGTTGATTTCGAACTTTTGGTTTAGAAAGATAAAAGATAAGTGGTAAGTCTAAAGTTGATACAGTTCGAGTTAAACGCCGTAACCTGTGACTTACCTCCAAGATGGAAGTAGGAACTTTAGTGCTTAAAGGACCCGAGAGGTAGATCGTAATGAAGAGTTATTTCCAGATTTTGGGGGAAAGGATTTGATTGGAGAGTGTAGGTAGTGGCCAATTAAGTGGAACTTGAAGTGCGTATCAGTGATCAAACGATAGAGCTTGAAGCTGGAAAAGTTTAGAACTTTGGGGATGTAGAAATAGTCATTACTCAATAGGTGGTTAAAGCCGTAGGTCAGTCAAAAATTAGCGTCTATGTAGTAATTGAGGAAATCTAGAGAATGAGATCAAATTAGGTGAGTTAGAAAGCTTGGCCTATAAGGGATTAAGAGAAGGCCGATTCATGTGAGAATTTAAGGAAGTGAACTCGATCACTTTGTTATTTGCCTGGAAACTTGGGAATTGATAGGGCTTGTGGTATGAGCCATGGCATGCTTAGTTCCATTAAAGTAATGGACGCTTCTAAATTTTTGGGAAAATAGAAGGATAAGATTTAAGAACTTTAGAGGATGTAGATTAAGGTTGTAGATTTACCTACAACAAGTTTGTCACGACCCTAATACTGTACCCGTATTTTTCCGTACTATATATTTTTTTTAACCTAATATCTTTAACTAAACTCTAGACGGAAGCTACACCGAAATCGAAACCAGAATCGAAATCGGAATTGAATTATAACTTTTAAAACAATTGAAACTTTAAAACCATTTAATTAAAACTTAATTTAATTAAATTAAAAACAATTTAAATAATAAATAAAAAAACAAAGAGAGGCGATTATTCGCTGGGGCGAATAATCGCCACTAAGGCGATTGCAACAGGCGAGCAATCGCCTGTTGCATCACCACTCCCTCTGGAAAAATCCAGAGGGAGGCGATTCAATCGCCAGGGTTGGCGACTACTCGCCAACCCTTCTGCCCCTTTCTGCCCTGTTTCCATTTCATCACTCATTCATTCGATTTCTCCTACGCAAATTACACAACACAACTTCTTCTTACACCCTAAACCATATAATAACATCACGACAAAAATACTCTCATTTGCTCATTCTTTTCACACTCCACCGCTCACCCAAATAAACAACTCGAAACACATTTTAAAACTAAGAACATTTTTATGAAAACGAACTGCATGGATACGTTTAAAACCTCAACAAATCCTCCTGTTTCAAATCACCACGCAGTTCCAAAATACATTCAATGAAAGACTTTTAAACCATTATAAAACAGTTTCCAAAACATCAACCTATACATAAATACCTATCAACTATCCAGAATCCAACAACCTAAAGTATTTCTATACAAACATTAGCCCAAAAGTCCCCAAACCCTCAAAATCTGTACATACAGTCCCCACGGGTCAGGTAAGCCTCGACTGCGCGAACACACAATAGCAGCCATCCTCCGTCAACTGGACTCAAGACTCTGGAGGAGGAATCTCGTCCTCACCTGTATCCTCGAAGTCACCTACACCATACAATACACTATGAGATAAAAATCTCAGCAAGCTCTCATAAATGCAACTATATGCTATGTGTCAAGGTCCGGGCTTGTCCAAGGCATGTTGCCTATGGCCGCCCATGCTGCTAGGTAGATTTATTTCCTTTTTAAGTAATTCTGTTGTAATCTTTTTCTTTCTATTTTTGGCAATTGACTCCTCGCCTACATAGCATGTCCACTCCTGCCTATAATGGAGATGGCCCGGATTGCTCTTTAGGGGGAGAGGCATGACTGCACGTAGACCCCCCTACCCAACGTTGTAATTTGCTGCTATTCAATCAAGGCTTTTTACACACACTCTTTATGCAAACTTTATACTCAAATGATGCTCATTTCGGTTAATCTCGCTCGCTCGTTGCTTACTCGTTAGACACAAGCTCGCTCTAACGAAGTGGGCACTCGGTGCCGTTGGCACGCTCGTTGGCTGACCCAGTACTAGTGCGATATTGGGTGCCGCACGGTCTCGAGCGCCTCGTCGAGTTGGAAGAAGAAATACGGTATTTGCAAGACATACCGGACAACATTCGATTCATAGAAGAACGAATGAAGGAAATGTCTGAATTTCCTACCGATATAGCCACTATTCACAACAGGATAGATGCCATACCGATTCCAGAGCTGTTGAATCGGGTGGAGACCCTCGAATCCCAACAAGAAAAGGGAAAGGGAGCTGACACAGGAGAAAGTTCCACAAGTGCAATAATCGGGGTCCTGGAGCGCGTCGATGAGATCGAGCTAGCTCATACCCGGTTGTCAGAAACTGTGTCCCAAGTAACAGAGGACTTCAGGACAATGTTTGATTCTCTCAAAGCTGAGATTGGTGAGATCAACGTTAAACTGAACCTGACTATGAGAGCCATGGGAAGTCAAACCCATGGTACTGCTGCTGCTAAATTTAGCCGAGTGAAAATCCCAGAGCCAAAATCCTTTGGGGGAGCTCGAGATGCAAAAGAAATTGAGAATTTCATCTTCGACATGGAACAATATTTTAAAGCCACCAAAACAGATGATGATTCGAAAGTTACCTTGGCCACAATGCATCTTACTGGAGATGCAAAACTTTGGTGGAGATCGAAATACCACGATATCAGTATGGGCGAATGTGTGATTGATACATGGGAAGAACTAAAAAGACAACTGAAGGATCAATTCTTTCCAGAGAATGTCGAGTTTAATGCCCGCAGACTACTTCGAGAGTTGAAGCAGACTACAAGCATTCGTGATTATGTTAAACAGTTCTCGGGACTCATGCTGAACATTAGAGACATGTCAGAAAAAGATAAGATCTTCACTTTCATCGAAGGTCTTAAGCCGTGGGCCAGAACTAAATTGTATGAACAAAAGGTGCAAAGCCTTTCAAGCGCGCTTGCCGCAGCAGAGCGGTTGTTTGACTATAACTCTGAGAACCCTGCACCAAAGAAGAATGCTCCTAGTAGCTCAAACGCCGCCAAGTTTCAGAAGCCGAACACTGGTACTATTGAAAAGAAACCATTTGTTCCAAGAGAAGGCTATGAAGCACCAAGAAATGCTAACAATCAGCGACCTACAAATAGGCCTATGTCTTGCTTTCTGTGCAAAGGACCTCATCGAGTGGCCGAATGCCCTCATAGATCGGCCTTAACTGCCTTACAAGCTTCAATTCGAGATGACAACTCAATTAAGGAAGTTTCTGAAGAAGAATCCACTGAGCTTGCCGAAGTTGGTACTATGACTTTCTTGTCAGCTGTACAACAACAGATGGAGGAACTAAGGAAAATCCCAGAAAATGGTCTCATGTATGTGGAGTCCTTCATCAATGACAGGGCCACTACGAGTACAATGATAGATTCGGGAGCTACTCACAATTTTATTACAGAGAAGGAAGCTCACCGACTTGGTTTGAAGCTAGAAAGGAATGGCGGAAAGATGAAGACAGTGAATGCCAAAGCGATGCCAGTACTTGGAATCGTAAGGAGAGCTCAGTTGAAGCTCGGCTCATGGACAGGACTTATTGACTTTGTCGTAGCACAGATTGATGACTTTGATATTATCTTAGGGACGGATTTCTTGATGGAACATAAAGTCATCCCAATGCCCTCAGCGAAATGTTTAGTAGTCACCAGTAACAACCCAACCGTTGTTCCTGCAATTCTAAAACAACCAAATGTCATCAATACAAAGATGCTCTCTGCTATGCAATTTAAAAAAGGGCTGAAACACGATGATCCAACTTACATGGTCGTTCCATTAGGGTTGAGTACAAAGGAGGAAGTAATACACCCTGAAATCTCAAGAGTTCTAGAAGATTTCAGGAGTACCATGCCCGAGTGCTTGCCCAAGACATTACCTCCAAGAAGAGACATCGATCATCAGATTGAACTGAACCCCGGAGCCAAACCTCCTGCAAAGGCCCCATATAGAATGGCTCCGCCAGAGCTGGCAGAACTAAGGAAGCAATTAGATGAGCTACTTGAGGCCGGATTCATCAGACCTGCTAAAGCACCTTTTGGAGCGCCAGTGTTGTTTCAAAAGAAAAAAGATGGAAGTCTACGAATGTGCATAGATTACCGGGCACTCAACAAAGTCACAGTGCGCAACAAGTATCCCATTCCGCTCATCACTGACCTTTTTGATCAGTTGTATAAAGCCAAGTACTTCACCAAGCTTGATCTACGGTCAGGCTATTATCAAGTAAGAATTGCAGAAGGAGACGAACCCAAGACAACGTGCGTAACAAGGTATGGAGCCTTTGAATTCTTGGTGATGCCCTTCGACTCACAAACGCTCCTGCAACATTCTGCACCCTCATGAATCAAGTATTTCATGAGTACCTTGACAAGTTTGTGGTGGTGTACCTTGATGACATTGTGGTATACATCGAGACGCTAGAAGAGCACAAGACACATCTCCGTTTGGTTTTCGAAAAGCTAAGAGAAAACCAACTATATGTGAAGAAAGAAAAATGCTCTTTTGCCCAGGAGAGCATCGAATTCCTCGGCCACATTGTTGAACAAGGTCGTCTTCGCATGGACCCGGATAAGATAAGTGTTGTCAAAAGTTGGAAGACCCCTACATCTGTCACCGAACTGCGTTCCTTCCTCGGACTCGCTAATTATTATAGACGATTTGTAGAAGGATTCTCGAAGAAAGCTGCACCCTTAACGGAACTCTTAAAGAAAGGAGTTTCTTGGACGTGGAGTTCAGACTGCCAAAAATCCTTCATTAATCTAAAGGAAGCTATGATACAGGAGCCGGTGCTCGCACTAGCCGATGTCACTCAGCCGTTTGAAGTAGAGACTGATGCCTCAGATGTTGCTCTAGGAGGAGTCCTGATGCAAAATGGCCATCCTATCGCCTTCGAAAGTCGTAAGTTGAAAGAGGCAGAGAGAAAATACATTGCTTCAGAGAAGGAAATGTTGGCTGTAGTTCATTGTCTGCGCGTGTGGAGACAGTATCTGCTTGGATCGAAGTTCATCGTAAAGACAGATAACAGTTCAATTTGTCACTTCTTTGAACAACCAAAACTTTCAGCGAAGCAGGCACGGTGGCACGAATTAATTTCAGAATTTGATTTTCACTTTGAACACAAATCAGGCCAGAGCAATCGAGCAGCTAATGCATTAAGTCGGAAGGCAGAGTGCGCTAGTCTATGTTATCTGTCTCAACTTCAAGCAAGTAAGGTCAATGGATCCCTAAAAGATCGCATCCGGGACAATTTACAAGACGACCCCGCAGCTCGGGCTGTAATGCAACTTGTGAAAGAAGGAAAGACGCGGCAATTCTGGATCGAAAATGGCTTGCTCTTCACCAAAGGAAACCGTCTGTATGTTCCTCGAAGCAATAACTTACGGCGTACTCTCCTGCGAGAATGCCATGATACCTTATGGGCAGGTCATGCAGGCTGGCAGCGAACTTATGCCCTTTTAAAGAGAGGATACTACTGGCCCCAAATGAAGGGGGATGTTATGCAGTACACCAAGACCTGTTTAGTATGCCAACAAGATAAGGTAGAGAGGAACAAGATTGCAGGCCTACTGGAACCTCTACCGGTACCAAGAAATCCTTGGGAAAGCGTTTCCTTGGACTTCATCACAAACTTGCCTTCTGCCAGCGACTTTGAAGCCATATTGGTGGTCGTCGATCGGTTCTCTAAGTATGCCACGTTCATTGCTGCCCCGAAACACTGTCCTGCCGAGACAACCGCCCAACTATTCTTCAAGCATATAGTGAAGCTGTGGGGGATTCCTCAAAGTATTGTCAGTGATAGAGACCCTCGATTCACTGGATCTTTTTGGGTGGAACTATTTCAGCTACTTGGATCAAGCTTGAATATCTCTTCCAGCTACCACCCCCAAACAGACGGTCAGACGGAACGCTTCAACAGCTTACTTGAAGAGTACCTGCGACACTTCATCAATACTAATCAGAAGAATTGGCCGAGTCTACTTGATGTGGCTCAATTCTGTTTTAATTGTCAAAAGAGCTCCTCAACAGGAATGAGCCCGTCCGAAGTGGTTTGCGGGAGACAGCCAATCATGCCCCATACCTTAGAGCAACCATATTCTGGGAAGAGCCCGAAAGCTTACAACTTCTCTAAGGAATGGAAGTACAATACAGAGATAGCTCGCGCTTACCTGGAGTGAGCATCTAAGCATATGAAGAAGTGGGCAGATAAGAAACGGCGACCGATGGAATTTAAAGCTGGTGACCTTGTACTAATTAAGTTGTTACCTGAACAACTTCGCTTGAGAGGGAAGAAAGACAAGCGACTAATCAGAAAGTATGAAGGCCCAATCGAAGTAATCGAGAAGGTTGGGAGAACATCCTATCGAGTCAATCTTCCATCATGGCTCAAAATCCACTCGGTGATTCATGTCAGCAACTTAAAGCCTTATCATCCAGATGACGAAGACAAGGAAAGGAACGACATCTTGAGACCAGATATCTCCATCAGCAACCAAAGGAAAAGAGAAGTTGAAGAAATCCTTGCAGATCGAAGCGTCAGAATAGGCCGGCGACAGTACCAGGAGTATCTCATCAGGTGGAAAGGGCTAGGAGACGACGAAGTATCTTGGGAGAAAGCAGAAGATCTGGAGGACTCCGCGAAGATGATCAAAGAATTCAAGCAGAAGCAGAGTTGACGAGGACGTCAACAGCTCAAATATGGGAGAATGTCAAGGTCCGGGCTTGTCCAAGGCATGTTGCCTATGGCCGCCCATGCTGCTAGGTAGATTTATTTCTTTTTAAGTAATTCTGTTGTAATCTTTTTCTTTCTATTTTTGGCAAGTGACTCCTCGCCTACATAGCATGTCCACTCCTGCTATAATGGAGATGGCCCGGATTGCTCTTTAGGGGGAGAGGCATGACTGCACGTAGACCTCCCTACCCAACGTTGTAATTTGCTGCTATTCAATCAAGGCTTTTTACACACACTCTTTATGCGAACTTTATACTCAAATGATGCTCATTTCGGTTAATCTCGCTCGCTCGTTGCTTACTCGTTAGACACAAGCTCGCTCTAACGAAGTGGGCACTCGGTGCCGTTGGCACGCTCGTTGGCTGACCCAGTACTAGTGAGATATTGGGTGCCGCACGGTCTCGATACGCCCCTTGAAAGTAGGACCGTGACACTATGCGTGTGAGTTCATAAATCATGTAGCATTTTCTTTACTTTACTCTGTGGGTGTCACCGAGATCTCAACCTCCTAACCGGAGAGAGCACATCCTGTGGTTGGACTACTCTTTCCAGCTAGAAGAGGGGGGTACACGCTTACAACACGTACAGCCGTGCCTGAGCCCCATCTCGCATGACCTGTAAACTGTATGCCTTTCGGCCTGTATGCCTTTCGGCCCATTTTAACTGTATGCCTTTCGGCCCATTCTATTCTTTGCATTATCTTTAAGACATTGTGCAGAAATTCATTTTCATGCTTTTCTTTAAAACACGTGATGCATGAACAGTTCATAACAGAATTTAAACACTCAGCATACATACCATCAAGACTGTAAAACAAAATCTATAAAACAATTAAACCTAACTACCCAACCAAAACATTATAAACTAGTGCGTCACCAAACTCCTCGAAACGACATTCGACGTACGGTGTAGGCCAATCGGCCAGAGAAGAATCACGAGAACTTACCTCGTGTCCAAAGCAGTTCAAGCTCCGTCCACGAGCATTGTTTGTCTGAGGTAAAACATAACGTCGATGTTAAAACAATTTAAGCTTCTAAACGTCCTAATTAACAAAACCTTAACTAACGAATTTCTTAAAACGTCCAACTTAACTATTCGGAGCATATTAATGAACAATTTACGATTGATGCCTCGAAACTACAATTTACGAGCTTTTTCCCTAAAACCCGAAAATCCCTAATTTTTAACATTTTCACAAATTGCTATAACTTCGTCCAATAATCATCTAAATTCGTCCAATGCGTTCAATATATGCTTAATCACAGTAAACCTATTAATTTCGGACCCTAAATCGCGTTTTAAATCGAAACCCTAAACGAACCTAATTGTTTAAAACTCCGAAATCATCGAAATAAGAGCTCTAAGATTGTAGGTTCATACTTAAAACGTCGATTGGAGGAGAAATAACGAAGAACGAAGAGAAACGGAAGAGAACGGAGGTCGGATTGTTGAGAATCGCCGGCGGCCAGTGAAGGAGAAGCTCTATGTTCGCGTGAGCTCCAGGGAAGAAAGAAGAAAGAATGAGGAAGAAAAGAATTTTGGTTATTTTTATAAAATTGATTTGGTAAATTACTAAATTGCCCTTAGCACTTAATTCTATTTGTTTCGTCCTTCGTTTCGTTAATCGTCCAACGATTCGACTTCTCCAACTTTCCATATTCCGCCAATAAGTCCCTCCTACTATTTGGGATTTAACAAAACTGTCTGTTCGCAATTTGGACCTCGTTTGCTATTTTTACGAGAACGTCTTTTACATTACGAGAAATGTATTAACTCGGAACATAGCGTTTAATCTCCGAAAATTCCCATAATTTTCTTAAAAGTCCTATTAATCGTTAAGATCGTAATGACGCTTTCTTTTCGTGAAACGGACCTGATTTGACATATTTACCAAAAATGCCATTATTATATAATAAAATAACAATATAATATATTATATCCGAAATCTGTACACGCTGGGTATTACATTCCACCCTCCTTATTCAGAATTTTGTCCACAAAATTAAATCATACAAATAACTCGGGATATCTAGTCATCATATCCTGCTGTCGTTCCCACGTCGCTTCTTCCACCTCGTGGTTCCGCCATAGGACTTTGACTAGCGGAATCTCTTTGTTGCGTAGAACCTTGATGGAATACTCCAAAATACGTACCGGCCTCACCTCATAGCTCAAGGTAGGCTGTACCTCGATCTCTGTAGCCTCCACGATATGTGATGGATCACGCAGACATCTCCGAAACATAGACACGTGGAATACATTGTGGATACCCTCCATAGAAGCCGGAAGCTGCAATCTGTACGCCAACTTCCCGATCCTCTTCAGAATAGGAAAGGGTCCCACATAACGAGGGTTTAGCTTACCCCTCCTTCCAAATCTCGCAATGCCCTTGAACGGAGAAACTTTGAGATACACCTCATCACCTTCTTCAAACTCTAGATCTCTCCGTCTAGTGTCAGCATAGCTCTTCTGCCTGCTCCGAGCTACCTCAATACGCTGTCGAATAATGGCAATCTTCTCTGCCGTCTGCTGTAGAATCTCAGGACCAACGATGCTGGCCTCACCAACCTCGTCCCAATATAGTGGAGATCTACACTTTCGACCATATAAGGCTTCATACGGAGCCATGCCAATGGTAGCCTGGAAGCTGTTGTTATAGGAGAACTCGATCAGTGGCAAATACCTGCTCCACGATCCCTGAAACTCCAGCACACATGCTCTAAGCATATCCTCCAAAATCTGATTCGTCCTCTCTGTCTGACCATCAGTCTGAGGATGAAATGCTGTGCTGAAATTAAGCTGAGTCCCCATAGCTTTGTGCAGACTCTTCCAGAACTTCGACGTGAATCTCGGATCACAATCCAAGACAATAGAAACTGGCACACCGTGCAGTCTGACAATCTTCTGTACATACAGCTCGACGAGCTGATCCATCGAAGAAGTCATTCTCACAGATAAGAAGTGGGCCGACTTTGTTAATCGGTCCACAATAACCCATATGCCGTCATGGCCCTTCGTCGTCCTCGGGAGCCCCACAATGAAATCCATGGAGATCTGCTCCCACTTCCACTCCGGAATCAGCAGTGGCAATAACGTTCCAGCCGGTCTCTGGTGCTCTGCCTTCACCTGTTGACACACTAAACAGGTCTCAACGTACTTGGCAACCTCTCTCTTCATGTTAGGCCACCAGAAGTGTTGTTTCAAATCCCGGTACATCTTAGTACTTCCCGGGTGCACAGAATACGCCAAAGAATGTGCCTCAGCCAATATATCCTTCTTCAGATCCTCATCGTTAGGCACGTACCACCTATGCCTGAACTTCAGAATACCGTCCTCTGATAAATGGAAATTTGACGAGTCTCCCAATGTCATGCTGGATCGAAGCTCCTCACACTCTGTATCATTCTGTTAAGCCTCACGTATCCGATCCAGAATAGTCGGCCTGAGTGAAATGTTGGTGAGCATACTGGACAACTCTGCCACTATCTCAACATCGAACCTCTCAATCTCAGACCGCAGCGTAACTGACATCGCTGCTAATGAAGGCTGACTCGCAGAAGGCACTCTACTCAAAGCATCAGCTACCTTGTTCGCCTTTCCTGGGTGGTACTTTATATCAAAATCATAATCCTTGACAAACTCAAGCCATCGTCTCTGACGCATATTAGGCTCCTTCTGCGTAAATAGATACTTCAGGCTCTTGTGGTCGGAAAATATCTCGCACTGCTGCCCATATAAATAATGTCTCCATATCTTCAGTGCGAAGACCATAGCTGCTAACTCCAGGTCGTGCGTAGGGTAATTCTGCTCATACGGCTTCAACTGCCGAGAAGCATATGCAATAACTCTCCCTTCCTGCATCAATACACAACCGAGTCCCACTCCAGATGCGTCACAATATATACTGAACTTGTCACCTTCAACAGGTAATGCCAATACTGGAGCGGTGGTCAATCTCTGCTTTAACTCCATAAAACTATCATCACAAGCAGACGACCATATAAACCTCTCAGTTCCTCCGAGTCAATCGTGAGAGGGGAAGTGCGATCTTCGAGAATCCCTCTATAAATTTCCGATAATAGCCAGCTAATCCGAGAAATCCACGCACCTCACGTACGTTCTTCGGCTGTGGCCAATCTCTGACCGCCTGTACTTTGCTCGGATCAACAGAAACTCCATCCTCTGATATGATATGGCCAAGGAAGCTCACTCTGTCAAGCCAGAACTCGCACTTCGAAAACTTTGGATACAGCTGGTGCTGACATAGGGTTCTCAGAACAATCCTCAGATGCTCCTCGTGTTCTTCCTTCGTCTTAGAGTAAATCAAGATGTCGTCAATGAAAACCACCACGAACTTGTCTAGATACTCCTTGAAGACACGATTCATCAGATCCATAAACGCTGCAGGGGCATTAGTAAGTCCAAAAGACATGACAAGGAACTCATAATGCCCATACCTCGTTCGAAAGCCGTCTTCGGTACATCATCCATCCGGACCTTCAACTGATTGTAACCCGAGCGTTGATCAATCCTCGAAAATACTCGGGCACCTTGCAGCTGATCAAACAAATCGTCAATCCACGGCAGTGGATACTTATTCTTCACTGTGAGCTTATTCAGCTCCCTGTAATCAATCCACATCCTGAGGGTCCCGTCTTTCTTCTTGACAAACAGAACGGGCGCACCCCAAGGTGATACACTGAGTCGAATAAATCCCTTCTCTAACAATTCGTCAAGCTGAGTCCTCAACTCTCTCAACTCAGCTGGTGCCAACCGATACGGGTTCTTAAACCTCGGCGCGGAGTTTAGATAGACATCGATAGTGAATTCGATCTCCCAGTCTGGTGGTAACCCGGGAAGATCATCAAGAAAGATCCCATAGAACTCTCTGACGATAGGAATGTCGCTCGACTTCAATCCGCTGAGCAACTGACAATCAAATACAGAGGCCAAATAGATAGAGCACGCACCTTTAAACTACTTGTTGACCATCATGGAATAAGAAATAGGCGAGCTACTAAATCTGCTCATCGCCTGATAAGAAAAATCAGCTTTACCCGGGGGTCGAAAGGTGACAATCCCGGATCGACAGTCGATGGTGGCGAAGTGCTGCGATAGCCAATCCATCCCTAAAATCAGATCATAGTGCTCGATGCCCATAACAATAAGGCGAGCATAGAGAGTACGGTCCCCAATCGAGATAATGTTGCCCAGGACTACACGACTTGACTGCATACGCTCACCTGAAGGTAGCATCATGCTATACTCGCATTCTGCTAACTCAGGTGCAAGCCTCAGTCTCGACACACAAGCGGTGGAAATAAAAGAATGCGTAGCCCCCGTGTCTAATAAGGAAAATATAGGAACACCAGTAACCAATATAGTACCTGCTATCACGGCAGGCTGATCCTCGTTATCAACATCACCAGGCTCGATAAAAGCAAAGATCATGGGCATAACTCTCCTCTGATCACCGCCTGTCTGGTCTCGACCTTGCTTCGGGCAGTCTCTAACAAAATGACCTGCATCACCACATCGGTAGCATACATTCATGCCCACCCTGCACTGGCTACTGTGCTCCCTCTGGCATTTAGGACAAATAGGTACCTGAGAAGCACCCTGTACCTGCTTCCCCTTTCCCCGGTCATTACCTCCCTCAATAGGCCTCTTCACACCCCTCTGCTGCTGCTGGGGCTGTGCTCTCGGCTGCCAACCTCGTGACTGAGGGCGAATCTCTCGAAAGAAGCCCTTAGATGGCTCCTTCGGTCTAGTAGAACTCTGCTCAACTGCCTCAATGTCGAGGGCTCTGGCCACTATCTCGTCGTAGGATACATTACGTACCCCAGATATCGTAAGGCGCATCCGGAACTCTTGGCCAAGTCCCTGTAAAAACCGACGCACCTTGTCCTCGTTGACACTGACCTGCCGGGGTGCAAATCGAGTCAGCGCCTCAAATCTCCTAACATACTCGGCAATAGAAGCAGTCTGCCGCAACTGCATAAACTCAACCATCTTCGTCTCCCGTACGGTATGGCTGAAATACTTGTCATAGAACAACTCTCGAAATCTCTCCCAACCCATAATCGTAACGTCCGTGGTCGTCTTGATGGAATCCCACCCGCCAAATGGTAGGTCACCATTGCAACCTTCTCTCCATCCTCTATGCTAGCATACACCAGCATGTCCTCCATAGTACGAATCCACTCCTCGACTGAAGTGGGATCCGTAGATTGTCCGTTAAATATCGGAGGCTGGAACTTCTGAAATCTCTCCATCCCACGGCTACCCAGTATAGCTGTCTCCCGAGCTCTAGTGCCCTCTCGGTCAATCAAAGTACCAAGTTGTTGAGACTGTCTCTTAATCTGCTGAGCCTGTCTCCCCATATGCTGAGACTGCTGGGCAATAAAATCCTTGAGCGTGTCAATCGTATCGTCTCTGTCATCTCGATCGTTTCGTGGACGCACCATAATTATAAACTTCCTATAAAAGTTAAACAAATATTCTAAGAAAACTAGAAATCAAATAAAGCTATAAACATACTTACAGTTGATGAGCGTCCAACGCCAAATGGTAGGTCACCATTGCAACCTTCTCTCCATCCTCTATGCTAGCATACACCAGCATGTCCTCCATAGTACGAATCCACTCCTCGGCTGAAGTGGGATCCGTAGATTGTCCGTTAAATATCGGAGGCTGGAGCTTCTGAAATCTCTCCATCCCACGGCTACCCAGTATAGCTATCTCCCGAGCTCTAGTGCCCTCTCGGTCAATCAAAGTACCAAGTTGTTGAGACTGTCTCTTAATCTGCTGAGCCTGTCTCCCCATATGCTGAGACTGCTGGGCAATAAAATCCTTGAGCGTGTCAATCGTATCGTCTCTGTCATCTCGATCGTTTCGTGGACGCACCATAATTATAAACTTCCTATAAAAGTTAAACAAATATTCTAAGAAAACTAGAAATCAAATAAAGCTATAAACATACTTACAGTTGATGAAGAATGTCTGCGTAATGGCTGTGCAGTCGAGCAGTCTACAGAACCGATTTTAAAACCCGGGGGCTCTGATACCATAAATGTCACAACCCTAATACTGTACCCGTATTTTTCCGTACTATATATTTTTTTTAACCTAATATCTTTAACTAAACTCTAGGCGGAACCTAAACCGAAATCGAAACCAGAATCGAAATCGGAATTGAATTATAACTTTTAAAACAATTGAAACTTTAAAACCATTTAATTAAAGCTTAATTTAATTAAATTAAAAACAATTTAAATAATAAATAAAAAAACAAAGAGGCGATTGCAACAGGCGAGCAATCGCCTGTTGCATCGCCTGTGGCGATTGCTCGCCACAGTTTGTGGCGAGCAATCGCCACTCCCTCTGGATTTTTCCAGAGGGAGGCGATTCAATCGCCAGGGTTGGCGACTACTCGCCAACCCTTCTGCCCCCTTCTGCCCTGTTTCCATTTCATCACTCATTCATTCGATTTCTCCTACGCCAATTACACAACACAACTTCTTCTTACACCCTAAACCATATAATAACATCACGACACAAATACTCTCATTTGCTCATTCTTTTCACACTCCACCGTTCACCCAAATAAACAACTCGAAACACATTTTAAAACTAAGAACATTTTTATGAAAACGAACTGCATGGATACGTTTAAAACCTCAACAAATCCGCCTGTTTCAAATCACCACGCAGTTCCAAAATACATTCAATGAAAGACTTTTAAACCATTATAAAACAGTTTCCAAAACATCAACCTATACATAAATACCTATCAACTATCCAGAATCCAACAACCTAAAGTATTTCTATACAAACATTAGCCCAAAAGTCCACAAACCCTCAAAATCTGTACATACAGTCCCCACGGGTCAGGTAAGCCTCGACTGCGCCAGCACACCACCGCAGCCATCCTCCGTCAACTGGACTCAAGACTCTGGAGGAGGAATCTCGTCCTCACCTGTATCCTCGAAGTCACGTACACCATACAATACACTATGAGATAAAAATCTCAGCAAGCTCTCATAAATGCAACTATATGCTATGCGTGTGAGTTTAGAAATCATGCAGCATTTTCTTTACTTTACTCTGTGGGTGTCACTGAGATCTCAACCTCCTAACCGGAGAGAGCACATCCTGCGGTTGGACTACTCTTTCCAGCTAGAAGAGGGGGGTACACGCTTACAACACGTACAGCCGTGCCTGAGCCCCATCTCGCATGACCTGTAAACTGTATGCCTTTCGGCCTGTATGCCTTTCGGCCCATTTTAACTGTATGCCTTTCGGCCCATTCTATTCTTTGCATTATCTTTAAACATTGTGCAGAAATTCATTTTCATGCTTTTCTTTAAAACACGTGATGCATGAACAGTTCATAACAGAATTTAAACACTCAGCATACATACCATCAAGACTGTAAAACAAAATCTATAAAACAATTAAACCTAACTACCCAACCAAAACATTATAAACTAGTGCGTCACCAAACTCCTCGAAACGACATTCGACGTACGGTGTAGGCCAATCGGCCAGAGAAGAATAACGAGAACTTACCTCGTGTCCAAAGCAATTCAAGCTCCGTCCACGAGCGTTGTTTGTCTGAGGTAAAACATAACGTCGATGTTAAAACAATTTAAGCTTCTAAACGTCCTAATTAACAAAACCTTAACTAACGAATTTCTTAAAACGTCCAACTTAACTATTCGGAGCATATTAATGAACAATTTACGATTGATGCCTCGAAACTACAATTTACGAGCTTTTTCCCTAATACCCGAAAATCCCTAATTTTTAACATTTTCACAAATTGCTATAACTTCGTCCAATAATCATCTAAATTCGTCCAATGCATTCAATATATGCTTAATCACAGTAAACCTATTAATTTCGGACCCAAAATCGCGTTTTAAATCGAAACCCTAAACGAACCTAATTGTTTAAAACTCCAAAATCATCAAAATAAGAGCTCTAAGATTGTAGGTTCATACTTAGAACGTCGATTGGAGGAGAAATAACGAAGAACAGAGGAGAAACGGAAGAGAACGGAGGTCGGATTGTTGAGAATCGCCGGCGGCCAGTGAAGGAGAAGCTCTCTGTTCGCGTGAGCTCCAGGGAAGAAAGAAGAAAGAATGAGGAAGAAAAGAATTTTGGTTATTTTTATAAAATTGATTTGGTAAATTACTAAATTGCCCTTAGCATTTAATTCTATTTGTTTCGTCCTTCGTTTCGTTAATCGTCCAACGATTCAACTTCTCCAACTTTCCATATTCCGCCAATAAGTCCCTCCTACTATTTGGGATTTAACAAAACTGTCTGTTCGCAATTTGGACCTCGTTTGCTATTTTTACGAGAACGTCTTTTACATTACGAGAAATGTATTAACTCGGAACATAGCGTTTAATCTCCGAAAATTCCCATAATTTTCTTAAAATTCCTATTAATTGTTAAGATCGTAATGAAGCTTTCTTTTCGTGAAACGGACCTGATTTGACATATTTACCAAAAATGCCATTATTATATAATAAAATAACAATATAATATATTATATCCGAAATCCGTACACGCTGGGTATTACAAAGTTTGCTAACAAGAAAATTGTTAGACAAATTATTGTGAAGAAGACAAGTAGAATATTTAGAACCTGACTAGAAGGAATGAAAGATAGTAGGCTAGTTAGTAACTTCGAAGAAGTCCTTGTGGGATATTAAGAATAAGTATGGGGCGGTATTTAATTAAATGAAGGGTTTAGATAGGAAGTTCAGTTCGAATGTTAGAGTCATGCGAGTTGAGGGATTAGTGGGTTATTAGATGAGGAAAGCAAGATGTTGCCTGAAAAACATTTAAGTGCATTAGGAATAAGACTAAATTAGGAAATTTCAAAGGCTCGACCCGTATGTACCGAAGTCAACGCCAAAGATTTTGTAAATAGCAAAGGTTAAGGCTGATAAACGTAAGTGTGTGAAGTAGATCACAACTAGAGGAAATAGAGACTATGTGGTGTAAAATAAAATGGGCGGTTAGGTAGACTTTTGAACTTTGGATTATAGCACGTGGGTAAGTGAGAAGATTAACTAGATCAAATGGAAGATTGAAATAAGAGTTAAGTAGTTAAGGTTGAGGAATTTGAAGCATATTGGATGAAATGAAGAAAGAGTTGCATGAAGAAGGTGCAAGTGAGCTTAGAAGTGAGGTTAGAATAGGAAAGATTCGACTCGTAAGTTATGTCGAAATGTTTATGCACCCTTTAAAGTGTTGGGTGAATAGTTTAACTAATTTGTCAGTGATTGACGAAGACCGAGGTAAAAGTTGGACAAGAACAAGCATATTGGACATAAATATAGAAACTTAAGGGATGCCGTGAAAGCGTCAAGGGGTAGATTTAAGCATTTAAAGCCCTGTGTATAAGAATGGCAATAGAGTGACCAAGGAAGTGTAGTGATTGCCCAAGGTACGAAAGTATATGAGATGAGAGTGTTTAATAGGAAATGAGATAGTGTGTAAAGAGAATTCGAAATGGAGGGTTAGGATGAGAAATCTAAGTATCAGGTCCTTAGTGTCATATAATTGAAGAAGCTTTGAGGGTTTGATGTATTTAGGTGCGTGTTGTTGTCACGAAATTGAGGAGTTAGAAACCGAATGGATTTAGCTCGAAGTTAAGTTAGAGGAAATTCGAGGTTCTAAGTGACAAAGGATTAAGTCGAAGTCGATGAGTGTATGAGCGATTGAGTTACGAAGTGCGTAGTCAATAGGATTTAAAGCTTGGAGATAAAGGAAGCTATCAAGACCCAAATGGTGAGTAAGATCATAAGGGTGTCAAGGTTAGTATTACGAGCATCATACTTAGATAAAGTGAGGGTGAGTAGTTAGAAGTTGACCAAACAGCAATTTTGGGGACAAAATTCCAATTAAGGAGGGAAGGATGTAACACCAAAGTTTTTTGGGTTTCCGCTCCAAGGGTATTTTCGTACATAAGTAAATTAGGTCCGTTTCGTGAGCGGGATATTTTATTAGGACCCTAGGAATTTATGGGGATTTTTTTAGAAGAATAAGTAAATTTCTAGAAATCCAAATCGATAGTGTAACGCCGAATTACTGTTTTCCGCCTATAGTGTTTTAAGTCGTAAAAATAGTAAATTAAGTCCGTTTTGCGAATGGAAAGTTTCGTTAGAGTCCTAGGAGTAAGTTGGATTATTTGGAGGAATAAGAGAATTTTGGAGAAACTAAATCAGGAGACGAAATAAGGAATTAAACTAAAGAATTGGGGGGAGGGTATTTATGTAATTTTGCAAGTCAAGTTTTATTAAAATAAATAACTCCTTTTCCCCTCCCCTCTCTGTTCTCCATCTCCAGACAACGCAAAAAGGGGTTTTTCCCCTTTTCCCTGATGCGATCCTTCCTCCCTCGCCATTTCTCTTCAACGCCGGCGGTTCATCCTTTTCCGGCGAGTTCTCTTCCATTTTCTTCGACCAAATCGGTACTCTAGGAAAATACTCTAAGTATTCTAGAGATTTGGCTTTGATTTTAACGAGCTCATTTTAGTTAGGGTTCCGATTTCGGGTTGGAGAAATTACCAGTTTAAGTTAGATATTAGTTTGGGTTGTTAATTGATGGTTGTTAATGATAAAATTGTAATTATTGTTGTAGTTTAGATCGAAAATAGAAGGTTAGGTTGATGTTGGTTTACGGTTTTGTGAGAAATCTCCGATTTTAGTTAGAAATCGTTAGAATGTTTAAATTAGTGCCCTTTTGACAGTGTATTTTCGACTATTGATGATAGTTATGTGAGATTTTGGTTATCGATGGATTTTGGTCAATTTTGGAGATTGAAGGGTATGAACACCATTGTTGTAGGCTTAAGAATGTTGTGAGCACCACGTGCTCGATGAAATGCCTAAATGGAGAAAAGAGAAATTTTAGGAGAAATTGTCTTAGCTAGAAGCTTAGTTTAAGTTTGGAATTCGTTTATTTAAGATTGATTTTAATGCCTAAATGATTTTCTGATTGTGGGATTTAATGTGTCGGGTAGCCTAGGATGTTAGTTATTAGTTGTTTGTGAAGTTCGTTAAGATTAGCGTATGTCTATGTACGTTGTGAATTGCTTGATGATATGTTGTACGTAGAATTCCTCATGCATCATGTTTTCTCAAATGTCATATGAAACGTTCCGCGTATGATGTATGTAAAAGAAAGGTAATGATTAAGTGTGGGTTGGGACAGTATGGCCAGAACAACAAAAACAATGTCACTTCCACGCGATGGACTATGAATACGGTCGAAAGGACTATGTACACGCACTTGGCCTACTCGCAGGCACATCCCAACCTTGATCCATGTCAACCAAAAGAAAAAGAAAAGAAAAAGGATAAGAATAAGTAAATGAACATGTTTTATGAAAAGAATCATGCATTCATGCATATGTCATGTATAGTACATTCTCTTACTAAGCATTAGGCTTAATGTATTTGTTGTATGATGTAGGTGACAGGTGTGAAGATGAGAGTTTCTCTTGATGACAAAGAATAGGTGGTCGGTGGGTGGTGCTCGTGACGACGGGGTGTGTTTTGGTTTGGCTTGATGGTCCGATGGTGCGCCCTGAACTGTTTTGTGGCGAAGAGATGTGAGTTAGTTTTGTTGGTTAAAAGATTATGGATTTTACGGTGTATAGTTAGGTTTATAATTTAGAAAATGTATAGTGGATGTAGGTTTGAAGTAGTGCTATATGAATGATTTGATAATGTATGTCTTTGGTGATGTTTTAAAGAAATTTCATGTTTATATTCGATGTTGGTTTTGAGGATTTGATTGGGTTTTATTTGATGATTTTAAGCATTTAGACGTGTAGGGATTGGCTCGGTTTTAGAGCGATCCACGTGGTTTGATTTTATAGGATTTAAATACGTTTTAGGTGTGTTTTGTTTAGCTCAATCTAAATTTATGAATTTATGAGTGTGAGGATATTGAGTTATGTAGGAATGTGTTGTGAAATGGTGGGTGAGTAGTTGGTGAAGATTATGGTGAAGTGGTTGAAGTGTATGTGATGGAAGAAAAGAAAAAGACGAGGCAGCGCTCTGGAATTCCGAATCCAGAGCGCTTGTCGATCGATCGCCCCTAGGGTGGCGATCGATCGATGGTTGAATAGTTAAGGCAACGCTCTGGAATTAAATTTCCAGAGCGGTTGCCGAGCGAACGCCTGTTAGGCGATCGCTGGGCGATCATGCGGGGCAAACGATCGCGCAAATTGGGCGATCGATCGCCCCTCGTTTTAACGCTCGCCAGCAGGGAGGGCGACTGGTCGCCCCTCCCTATGCGGGGCACTTTGACGATTTTGCCCTTTTAATTGTTTCTTAGTTTAATTTATTGATTATTTGAATGATTTTAAGGGATTTCAATAATCCGAGACTTCGATTTAGTGGTTTAGAAGTCGAAACGTTACGAGTGATATAAAAAGAAAAAAAAAATTACGCGAGCTATTTGAGGATTTAAGTTAAGATTATGTTATGGTCTTTCCGTAGCGGCCCTGGCCGGGTTGGGGTCGTTACAGGTGACCTTCCGGGAAATGCTCGCCAAATAAAGCCGTCAGAGGAGGATATTGGGTTATGGTCCAATCCTTGGAGCTGACAATACCTTGCTGGGAAATAAGATCGTTACAAATGGTATGAGAGCTTGTACCCAACAAGAAATGTGGTCAACGAGGACGTTAGGCCCCGAAGGAGGGTAATTGTGACGACCAAGATGTGTAAGTATGTGTACGATGGCTGCACAAACCAGAACCCGGATGGCGGTACGCCCGCGCGTGCGAACCGGAAGGTGACGGGTCGTAAAAAGGGGGTCGTCACAATCCCACATCGCTTGGGGAAGTATGTGGAAATGAATCCCACATCGCTTGGGGAAGTATGTGGAAATGAAACATATGTAAAAAGGGGGTCGTCACAATCCCACATCGCTTGGGGAAGTATGTGGAAATGAAACATATGTAAAAAGGGGGTCGTCACAATCCCACATCGCTTGGGGAAGTATGTGGAAATGAAACATATGTAAAAAGGGGGTCGTCACAATCCCACATCGCTTGGGGAAGTATGTGGAAATGAAACATATGTAAAAAGGGGGTCGTCACAATCCCACATCGCTTGGGGAAGTATGTGGAAATGAAACATATGTAAAAAGGGGGTCGTCACAATCCCACATCGCTTGGGGAAGTATGTGGAAATGAAACATATGTAAAAAGGGGGTCGTCACAATCCCACATCGCTTGGGGAAGTATGTGGAAATGAAACATATGTAAAAAGGGGGTCGTCACAATCCCACATCGCTTGGGGAAGTATGTGGAAATGAAACATATGTAAAAAGGGGGTCGTCACAATCCCACATCGCTTGGGGAAGTATGTGGAAATGAAACATATGTAAAGAGACCCTCCCAAGATAGCAAGACGCGTTTTGGAGCACAATTGGTAACGGATCCCATAAGAACTCTGAAGTTAAAAGTGCTTCGACGAGAGCAATTCCAGGTTGAATGACCTTCCGGGAAGTTCACGCCAAGCAAAGCTGTGAGGGGAGGATATTGGGTTACGGCCCAATCCTTAGAGCGGACAATATCTTGCTGGAAAATGGGGTCGTTACAAATGGTATCAGAGCCTATACCCAACAAGAAATGTGGCCAACGAGGACGTTGGGCCCCTGAGGGGGGTTGATTGTGACGACCCCCTGTTTACAACACGGGATTCGCTCATACTTGAGTCCGGGATTCGCCTACACTCGGCTTCGGTCCTAAGGTTTGCCCCGCAACCCGAGTTTTGCCCCGCAGTCGTACAAATACGTGCACATTTGGGTCATCACAATCACCCCGCCTTAGGGGCCCAATGTCCTCGTTGGCCACATTTCCGGTTGGGTACAGGCTCAGATACCATTTGTAAGGACCCCATTTCCAAGCAAGATATTGTCCGCTCTGGGGATTGGGCCGTAACCCAATATCCTCCCCTCACAGCTTTGTTTGGCGAGAACTTCTAGGAAGGTCACCCAACAAGGAATTTATCTCGCCGAAGCACTTTTAACTTCGGAGTTCTTATAGGATCCGTTACCAATTGTGCTCCAAAACGCGTCTTGCTATCTTGGGAGGGTCTCTTTACATATGTTTCATTTCCATATACTTCCCCAAGCGATGTGGGATTGTGACGACCCCATTTTTACAACCCGTCACCTTCCGGTTCGGCCGTAAGGACGTTCCGCCATCCGGGTTCCAGTTCGTAGTACCCCCATTTTACAACCCGTCACCTTCCGGTTCGGCCGTAAGGACGTACCGCCATCCAGGTTCCAGTTCGTATAGCCATCGTGCATGTATGGGTACAACTGCGGGGTAAACCTTGGGTTGCGGAGCAAACCTCGGGACCTAAGCCGAGTGTAGGGGAATCCCAGACTCGAGTATAGGCGAAATTGGGTTGTAAACAGAGGGTCGTCACAATCCCACATCGCTTGGGGAAGTATGTGTAAATGAAACATATGTAAAGAGACCCTCTTAAGATAGCAAGACGCGTTTTGGAGCACAATTAGTAACGGATCCCATAAGAACTCTGAAGTTAAAAGTGCTTCAGCCAGAGCAATTCCAGGTTGGGTGACCTTCCGGGAAATTCTCGCCAAATGGGAGGATATTGAGTTACGGCCCAATCCTTAGAGCGGACAATATCTTGCTGGGAAATGAGGTCGTTACAAATGGTATCAGAGCTTTGTATCCAACAAGAAATGTGGCCAACGAGGACGTTAGGCCCTGAAGGGGGGTGATTGTGATGACCCAGATGTGTAAGTATGTGTACGATGGCTGCACAAACCGGAACCCAAATGTCGGTACGTCCGCGCGGGTAAACTGGAAGGTGACGGGTTGTAAAAAGCGGGTCGTCACAATCCCACATCGCTTTGGGAAGTATGTGGAAATGAAACATATGTAAAAAGACCCTCCCAAGATAGCAAGACGCGTTTTGGAGCACAATTGGTAACGGATCCCATAAGAACTCCGAAGTTAAAAGTGCTTCGGCGAGAGCAATTCTTAGTTGGGTAACCTTCTTGGAAGTTCTCGCCAAGCAAGCCGTGAGGGGAGGATATTGGGTTACGCCATAATCCTTAGATCGGACAATATCTTGCTGGGAAATGGGGTCGTTACAAATGGTATCAGAGCCTGTACCCAACCAGAAATGTGGCCAACGAGGACGTTAGGCCCCTGCGGGGGGGTGATTGTGACGACCCCCTGTTTACAACCCCGGATTCGCTTATACTCGAGCCCAGGATATGCCTACAATCGGCTTAGGTCCCGAAGTTTGCCCCGCAACCCGAGGTTTGCCCCGCAGTCGTACCCATACGTGCACATTTGGGTCATCACAATCACCCCCCCTTACGGGCCCAATGTCCTCGTTGGCCACATTTCCGGTTGGGTATAGGCTCTGATACCATTTGTAACGACCCAATTTTTCAGCAAGATATTGTCCGCTCTGGGGATTGGGCAGTAACCCAATATCCTCCCCTCATGGCTTTGTTTGACAAGAACTTCTCGGAAGGTCACCCAACTAGGAATTGCTCTCGCCGAAGCACTTTTAACCTCAGAGTTCTTATGGGATCCGTTACCAATTGTGCTCCAAAACGCGTCTTGCTATCTTGGGAGGGTCTCTTTACATATGTTTCATTTCCACATACTTCCCCAAGCGATGTGGGATTGTGACGACCCCCTGTTTACAACCCGGGATTCGCCTATACTCTAGTCCGGGATTCGCCTACACTCGGCTTAGGTTTCGAGGTTTTTCCCGCAACCCAAGGTTTGCCCCGCAGTCGTACCCATACGTGCACATTTGGGTCATCACAAATAATTCTCCCAATTTCATCCATAAAATATACACTATTAGATGACATGGTAAATTGGTTCAATGGAGCCAGGTGTTACAGAAAATAGTAGAATCAAACTATTTTGAAAGAAGAAAATATGAATAATTAATTAAGGAAATTTTGTTACTAATCAATGAAGAAAAATAACAAAGTACGAGAGCGAATAAGAATTGATGAGAATAATGATATCAAAGGAATTAGAATCAAAATTTTAAGAATAAAATTCAAGATTTTGAAAATAAGATTAAAAAATTTAAGAACAAGTAAAAATTTCTAGAATGAAATTCGAACTTTAAGAATGGTAATTGCAATTTCAAGAATGAAATTAGAAACTTTAAGATCAATAGTCGAAATTTCAAAAATGAAATTCGAGGATTTAAGAAAAAGAATCAAAATTTAAAGAATAAAATTCGAAACTTTAAGTATGGCGATCAAAATTTCAAGGATGAAATTCAAAACCGTAAGAGTAAGAAAAAAATTATTATTATTTTTTATTATGAAGAATTTCGAAAAGGAAATTTGGGGGAAGAAGAGATTGATAGAACAAAATAAAGATAGTGCTTAAATCTAAGAGTCTTTGCTCTAATACCAAATGATGAAAACTACGGGTATATCAAACAAAAGACCCTTCAACAAAACGGAATAGAAACTCAGTAACACCTTTGAATCAAGTAAAAAGAAACTTGAACCTGATCGAACCTTGCTGATGGAACCAAAGTTATCAAACAAGCAGTTTGGCCCAGACCAAATTTGTTGGTAAGAATCAAAACTATTAATTTAAACTTTCAAAATTTTACTAGAAGAAGATCTAGTTCTTCACAAAGAACTAAAGATAAAATTCTAAAATGAATCACTCAAAAAATATAAGTTTTAATCAAATATCATTCATCATAATTTAGGGTTGCATCTCTTATGTTTAAATAGTTTAAAATAAATATTAAAAATAATCAAGATTTCCCTACGAATCTTAAAAATATCTCCAAAGTATCGCAATATCTAAAGAGTTGGAAAACAAAAATCTAAACTAAACTAGTAAAAAGAAATTCAACTTCCATGTAAATCAATCAAATCCGCGTGAATCAAACTAATCCACATGAATCTTTATCTCTCTCCAATACGCATAAATATTTATCTCTCTCCAATTTTCGTAAATTTTTATCTTTCTCCAATCTGCTTAAATTTTTATCTCTTTAATTCGTGTAAATCTTTATCTTTCTCCAATTTACTTGAATTTTCATCTCTTTCAAACTCACTTTAATCTTCACGTTGTCTCTCTAATCTTTGTGAATCTTCATGCATCTTTCTCCATATATCTTTTTGGATTCTACATGTAGTTTTTTAATTAAAAACTTTTTTTTTACGCTTTTAAAATCATCATCTTCCTTTAATGAATCTTTACCATGCTTAAAAAATCTTTGATGGAAGCTCTAAGTTTTAGTCTTCCTTGATTCGTATCAATAATAAAAAATACAGAAATATAATAGAAAACATATTCTAATATATTTTCTTGTGTGACACATAATTCTCAACACGAATGACGAGAGGATGATAAAGCAATGTATTTGACGGAGTAAAGTTGAAAACATCTCTTCCTACAAATAAAGTGCAAAGTTCTATATATCTATAGAACCTCTTGAGCTGTTGTTGTTTTAACTTAAGTTACAGATGTACCGCTAGAACATGTAAAAAAAAAAATGAAGGGAATCATGGGACAGATAGAATTGCAGATCCATGTTCAAAGGGGCGTAACTCTCAGCATGTGGAGCTGTTTTAAGAGAAAGTCCTTTAGATTTGATTCCTTTTGTCCAAAACCTGTTTTTGAGAGAATCTCATGCAAGTAGCTTGTCTTAAAATATGTGTAATTGCTTGTTTCTTCTGCTTAGTGCTGGAGGGTTGGCCAAAAGGGTCTTCTAAGTTTTATAGGTCACTCCTCTTCGTCCGGAAGAAAATTTAATCAATAATCAATACGCATAAAGTAGAGAAGAGCAACTTTTTAGGGCTCATCCAAAGACTTTGTGTTACAAGTGATTCAGCTGCTGCGGTTAGTGAGATCAAGAGAAGGAGAAGAACGCAACGTTGGCTTCAAAATTTTTAAGAATAACTGCTTAACTGATCTATTGCAATGTAGTTAGAAAATAAACTGATACAAAAGGCTATAAAAGCCTGAATTGTAAAGAGAAGGAGATAGCAGAAATATACTCAACAGTCTTCTCCTCCTTAGTTTATTTCTTTTCTTTTCTTCCCCTTGTCGCATCTGTTACTGACAACCAGTAACACTTTGTATGGACCAACTTGATTTCTCACCTTAGAAGAAAACTAATTTTAATTCTAAATAAAAGAAATAGACCATTGAGAAAAAATTAAGAGAAAAAGTTTCCATAAAATAATAAAGAAATAAAATGAAGGTACTATTTGAATATTAATGCTTGAATTTTTTAGATTATCGATGCTCATTATGGTATTAGAATTCTAAACTCCGTTCAAAAATTAAAATAGTTACGTAAAAGAGAATGGTTCTTGGTATGAGGCGCCATATTAAATAACTAGATAGTTAAATTCACAATTGAACAAATTCACATTGCGAGGTAGCAGCTAAATTTCTTACAAGAGAACCCAAAAGAAACTAATCAATTAGATAGAATATGTTAATGAGTTTATGTAATGTCTCCAAGTGCTCACAGTACAAAATTGTCTACTTTAGACAGAAACCCGGACAAATTTGATATTTTGGTTAGTCTAAAACACGTTGTACTAGCTAAGGAAAAAAACTCTACTATTAAATCATACATTTTTCACTCTTTCAAACAATGTGAGATTATGCACCCTTACTGGTACGAGTTGAATTCTTATTTTTTTATCCTTAAGATAGTGAGCTATCACATCTTATATTTGACATTGATGTGACAAATTATTATAATATATGTTGGAAGCTCTAAATAAGAGTAGTTGTACCGAGGCATATCAATAAATGATCGTTCGATACATAAACCTAACCACAATATGTATAGACATATTGTGAAGTCTTCAGTGTATATAGTATAATATTTTTCACTTTGAATTGGAAGCCTCAATATATTTATTCTTGGGTTAGCCCAAAACGTGTTGTAATAAGTATGGAGGAAATTGCTACTTATAAACTATTAAATTTCTACTCTCCCAAACGATATGTGATTGTCCACCAATACTAGTATGGGTTGGACCCTCAGAATTATCAGAATCTTTGATCGTCTTTGTTTTCACAAAGCAAGTTATCACAATCTCTTCCCCATGGATTCTAACGTTATCGTAAGCCACAATTCTGATTGGATTTTGACTCTAATAACATATGTGGAGTCCCTAGTGCTTTTAATACATATTGTATACTTTGGGTCGCAGTCTACACAGATTTTTTTTTGTAGTTAGATCAAAACGTGTTGCACTATGTAGAGAGAAGAATGCTACTTATAAATCATTCACTTTCTACTTTCTCAAGCGATGTCAGATTGTGTACCGCACAAATATAGGTTGCGCACTCAAAAATAACAAAATCTTGCTATCATTGTCTTCACAATGCGGACTTGTCAAACATATAATTTGACATTAATAACACATTTCGTAGATGGAATCTTTCTTTGTGATCCACGATATTTCACTTAACCAGATAATTGTCAAAGCTAGAATAACTTATACTGCTTCTAAAATATAAGTTAGGACTGCACTTTATGTGGAACCCACCCTTCAATTTTAATTTCCTATCCAAGTGTAGTTCCCTTATATTTAATTTTTCATAATATAGAATATTTTATTCGTTCAATTGTACGTGTCTCATGGCATGAAAAAACTCTATTAATACCCAAAATGTTCTCAAGGTTTTTACATGCATTCAATATCCTGCCATCCTACGTCAACACGTCTGTCTCTTTCTCTCTCATATCTTAACCCTAAGCCAACAGGGATTACCATGACTAGTTCCAGTCAGACTTTATTCTTCTTTCTTTTAATAATTTTCTCTCATGAACTTATATTCGTTGAAGGCAGAAGTTTGAAATCAGGAAAATGCAAGAACTGCGGTGTAGTGTGTGGCTGTCATGTAAAAACGATAGAAATGGAGAGAAAAGCAACCTCTGACCAAAGCATCAAATCGTTGCACCATAGAATTTCTCAGGAATTTGTGGACGCTTTCCGACCCACAACCCCTGGCCATAGTCCTGGTATAGGACATTCAGTTCACAACTAGAATGTTTCTAAAACCATGTAAATATTGGTTTGATAGAACGTTGGTCGTTTGCTTGTTTCCGTTTTCTAATTTCGTATTTTTTATTCGTAATGCATTGTTTGAATCCACAGCATCTTCACTTTTCATGGCTGGTTTTCTTTAGTTTCTAGTTGTTCTTCATGTTTGCAGGCTTCTTCGTATGATATTGTTCTCATGAATATGCCTGTTTGTGCGGAAAGAGACTTCGGCTTAGGAAAACCTAAAACTTCTCGGTGCTCCATGTGTTAAACAATGTCATGCGCTCTAGCTTTCTCATCCCTTTGTCGTTTCTGTAGCCAGTAAATTACCAATCTTTATGTAATGTTTTCATCGATAGCAGCTGTTTGTTCTTATGTTTTTTTTTTTTTTTTGTTTCTGTCACAACCCATTCTCGTTTCTGCTCGAGCTCGTCCTTTCTTGTTTCAGTTTAAACTTCATTAGCATTATGACGTTGTAAATTTCACCAATTTAAACGGAGAAATAACAAAATATTGGACAAATGTCTGTGTGTTCATTTAATAGGAGCTTGATGCTAGAGAAATAATGCAATATGCGCTTGTGGGAAAGTATATAATAAGCCGAATAAGCACAAGAAACAGAACAACCATCAGGACCTCATTAAATTCATAAAGAATAGCGTAAGAACTGAGGAAAAAATATGACAAAAATTCAATCTCTCAAGTTCAACTCATCATATGAGAGCCTATAACAAAAATAGTTATTGCAAAAAATTAAATAAAAAAAAAAAACACATGCACTTCCTCTATTCGTATGGTATTTAATGCATTAAATGTTGGGTATAATGTGTCCAACAAAAAATGTTATGGACATTTTTATTACATGTAATTAATAAATAATTTTTATAATTAATTTTTTTATATTTGCATTATACAATATGCTTTTATAAATTCATAGAAAAATCATTGATTATTTGTACAATTTTAAATTTACATATATATTGATATATGTAAGATTAAGTTTAAAAATAAATAATCACATTAGTCCATGACTTATATTTGAAGTATATGATCTTCAAATTAATAAAATCATAAATACAGATCACTTCGTTGAAAACATAGAGTCATACCCCGACTATAGATGTAATGACATAAATGATTGTATTTTCTAAGACTAGACCAGATGAAATTATATTGTCCTTATAATATCCGTTAAATGAAAAATAATTAATTCTATCATAATGATGGTCATATATGTGTGATTTTAATTTATTGTATTTAGTAGACTTTTATTTAATTTCAATTTATTTTTTGATTTACTTAGTATAGTTTTATACGGATTATATTACATAAACTTTTTATTTTGAAAATAAATTAAATGAGTAGCTAAGAATGCTAACATTGATACAATGAAATCCATAATACAATATTTCATAGTTTGTTAGTTCATGGATTGAATAATTAGCGCACAAATTCATAAATTGTAACACCTGAAAAACTTTCCTGCAACGTGTGTAATCCTTAGATTAGACAATAAGAGGTGTTTAGTAGTAGTCCTAGAGTTTTCCTAAGCTCGTGAGTGGGAAAATAAAATTTAATAGAAATTAAGAGAAAACCCTAAGGTTGAGTGGCTAGAAGTTTAGTTAAGTTTAATTTTATGTAAAAGTAAATTTAAGTGAATCAAATGAGAAGAAATTAAAAGGTTCATGTTGGTTTAAATGGGAAGAGAAAGTGGAGGGTTATTTGTTTTATAAAAAGAAGGAATTAGGTGGAAAAAAAAATGTCAAAAGACTTATGAATTAATGGAAAGAAAATAAAAGAAGGAAACAACAAAGTAAAATGGATTGAGGGAAGCCATTCACGTGGGAGTAGAGAAAGAGAAGTGAGGGGAGGTTGATTTATAAAATTTAAAAAGTAGTGGATTAAAAATTAAAAGAGGAAATATTGGTGAGTTTTAAAGTAAAACCACTAAAGTGAAAAAAAAGCTTATTCCTCTTCTTCTTCATTCCACGAAATTTACAGCTCCTTCTAGGGTTTCTCTATCTTCTTTTCTTCAAGATTTTTCAAGGTTTAAGGTTAGTTAATTAATGGGTTTTGATATTAATGCATTTTAATGAAGATTTTTGAGGTTTTGTGAGAGTTTTGGTGAGGTTTGATGAAGTTAGAAAATCCTAAAAAGGAAACTCCGAATTTTTCCATTCCCTTGCTGGTTTTATGGCTACTTTTCATGGTTTAACATTTAGATAGGCTAGTTTAGGTTATTTTTAGAGTTAGATTTGTGATTGGGTGAAAGTTGTGTAAAAGCCAGTTTTTGTAAAATTGTGCACCGATCCTGTTTTGGTAATTTCGAATTGGTCATAGTGTTTGGTTTTTTAATTTGTTTGTTTCAATGAATAGTAGACGCGGAGAGGTTTTCGGAATGGGATGACTCGTCGAAATCCGTTGAAAAATGAGTAAGTTATGGCCGATTGAAGTTTGGATTTGTTTGTATTGTTGTTAGTTTTGGTTAAGAAATCCCTTAGAATTTATTAGAGGATTTCTAAGTTATTTTCCTATATTTGTTAGATTGTCGAGCGAGTAATTTAGCTGGACGAAGTGATCAAACACGTGCCGAGCAATCAGGTAAGTAGAGGACGTTTGTGTTTTGCCTTCGGGCCTACACCATGGAACGGTAGGGAATTGTTTGTTTGTTTGGTTATTTTATCTTTGTCTTATTTGTTGGTTAAGCATTTGTCTTGTTTGTTTGTAGTTAAGTATTTTGCGACATGCATCATGGTTTCAAATTATGAAAATACGAGTTTTTGCATTGTTTGGTGAGCGTGAGCACTATTTGGTGAGCGTGAAATGTAATCGGATAAAAGCATGACAAATTTTAAGGCATCAAAAGTATGAATTCCTAGACGGTTATAGGATTCTACGATCGATGCGGGGGAGTAAAATCGATGGCCTTCCTAGACGGTTATGGGAAGCGTGCCATCTGGTTTTCCTTGGTTGGATCAATGTATGGCCGTTCTAGACAGTTATGGGATGTGTGCCTATTTGATTCACACGGCTTACAATAAGTGAAATACAACAAATATGAAACGAGCAAAAATACTTAAGGCATCGGGAGTATGAATTCCTAGATGGTTATAGGATTCTACGATCGATATGGGGGAGTAAAATCCTGTATGGCCTTCCTAGACCGTTATGGGATGCGTGCCATCCGGTTTTGCTTGGTTGGGTCAATGTATGGCCGTCCTAGACAGTTATGGGATGTGTGCCTACTTGATCCACACAGCTTATAACAACTGAATTGCAACAAATATGAAATGAGCACAACTGAGAGTTAGAAACTGCATGTGAAATGATTGATTTACATTGTGTGTTTGTTTGCATTCATTAATCCCTACTTACTAAGCATTAGACTTACATTTTGTATTCTGTGGTGTAGGTGACAACGTCATTACAGGTGAGAACTATGAGGAAAGTTAGGATTGGGACGCAGTCGATGATGTACGCAGAATGCCGGTGCGGGCAGTTGTCGAAGCGTCTCGACCATGGTCTTCGGGAGAGATGTGGGTGACGAGTTTATTTTTAGTATGTTACTTGATTGAGTTGTGTAAATAGGGTGTTGTTAAGTTGTGTAAATAATGTTTTGGAATGGTTTGGATATTGTAACGACCCCCATTCCCAGCAAGATATTGTCCGCTCTGGGGATTGGGCCGCAACACAATATCCTCCCCTCACGGCTTTGTTTGGCGAGAACTTCTCAGAAGGTCACCCAACCTGGGATTGCTCTCGCCGAAGCACTTTTAACTTCGGAGTTCTTATGGGATCCGTTGCCAATTGTGCTAAAAAACTCGTCTTTCTATGTTGGGAGGGTCTCTTTACATATGTTTCATTTCCACATACTTCCCCAAGCGATGTGGGATTGTGACAACCCACTCTTTACGACCCGGGATTCACCTATACTCGAGTCTGGGATTCGCCTACACTCGGCTTAGGTCCCGAGGTTTGCCCCGCAACCTGAGGTTTGCACCGCAGTCATTGTAATATCCGGCTTGTACGGACTTTTTGGATATATAATATTATATTATTATTTCATTGTTTAATGGCATTTTTAGTAAATGTGTCAAATCAAATCAGTTTCGTAAATGGAAAGCGTCATGATGATCCTAACGAATAATTGGAATTTTAAGGAAATTACGAGAATTTTCGGAGTTTAAACACTATATTTCGAGTAATTGTGTTTCTCGAAACTTAAAGGACGTTTTAGTAAAAATAGTAAATGAAGTCCAAATTGCGAACGGACAGTTTTAATAAAGCCCTGGTGATAAATATGAGTTATTGGCAAAATACGGAATTTTCGAGAATCCGAATCGTTGGACGATTAACGAAACGAACGACGAAACGAATTGAATTAAGTGAGAAGGGCAAAATGGTAATTTGAAAATCAATTTTTATTTAAACATCACAAATTCTTTCTTTCTCCTCACTCTTTCTTCTTCTCTTCCTGGCGTTCACGAACAGAGAGCAAACCCTCCCTCGGCCGCCGACGATTCCAACAGTTCCGACCTCCGTTTCTCTTCCGTTTCTCCTCCGTTCTTCGTCATTTCTTCTCCTCTCGCTATCCTCGGTATGTACCTACAATCTTAGAGCTTTTATTTCAACGTTTACGCCGTTTTAGATAATTAGGGTTTCGATTAAATCTCGTTAAAAACGCGAATTAGGACTCGTAATTAATAGGTTAGCCGTGATTAGGTATATATTGAACGTATCGGACGTTATCGGGGGGGGGGGGGGGGGGGGGGGGGGGGGGGGGGGGGGGGGGGGGGGGGGGGGGGGGGGGGGGGGGGGGGGGGGGGGGGGGGGGGGGGGGGGGGGGGGGGGGGGGGGGGGGGGGGGGGGGGGGGGGGGGGGGGGGGGGGGGGGGGGGGGGGGGGGGGGGGGGGGGGGGGGGGGGGGGGGGGGGGGGGGGGGGGGGGGGGGGGGGGGGGGGGGGGGGGGGGGGGGGGGGGGGGGGGGGGGGGGGGGGGGGGGGGGGGGGGGGGGGGGGGGGGGGGGGGGGGGGGGGGGGGGGGGGGGGGGGGGGGGGGGGGGGGGGGGGGGGGGGGGGGGGGGGGGGGGGGGGGGGGGGGGGGGGGGGGGGGGGGGGGGGGGGGGGGGGGGGGGGGGGGGGGGGGGGGGGGGGGGGGGGGGGGGGGGGGGGGGGGGGGGGGGGGGGGGGGGGGGGGGGGGGGGGGGGGGGGGGGGGGGGGGGGGGGGGGGGGGGGGGGGGGGGGGGGGGGGGGGGGGGGGGGGGGGGGGGGGGGGGGGGGGGGGGGGGGGGGGGGGGGGGGGGGGGGGGGGGGGGGGGGGGGGGGGGGGGGGGGGGGGGGGGGGGGGGGGGGGGGGGGGGGGGGGGGGGGGGGGGGGGGGGGGGGGGGGGGGGGGGGGGGGGGGGGGGGGGGGGGGGGGGGGGGGGGGGGGGGGGGGGGGGGGGGGGGGGGGGGGGGGGGGGGGGGGGGGGGGGGGGGGGGGGGGGGGGGGGGGGGGGGGGGGGGGGGGGGGGGGGGGGGGGGGGGGGGGGGGGGGGGGGGGGGGGGGGGGGGGGGGGGGGGGGGGGGGGGGGGGGGGGGGGGGGGGGGGGGGGGGGGGGGGGGGGGGGGGGGGGGGGGGGGGGGGGGGGGGGGGGGGGGGGGGGGGGGGGGGGGGGGGGGGGGGGGGGGGGGGGGGGGGGGGGGGGGGGGGGGGGGGGGGGGGGGGGGGGGGGGGGGGGGGGGGGGGGGGGGGGGGGGGGGGGGGGGGGGGGGGGGGGGGGGGGGGGGGGGGGGGGGGGGGGGGGGGGGGGGGGGGGGGGGGGGGGGGGGGGGGGGGGGGGGGGGGGGGGGGGGGGGGGGGGGGGGGGGGGGGGGGGGGGGGGGGGGGGGGGGGGGGGGGGGGGGGGGGGGGGGGGGGGGGGGGGGGGGGGGGGGGGGGGGGGGGGGGGGGGGGGGGGGGGGGGGGGGGGGGGGGGGGGGGGGGGGGGGGGGGGGGGGGGGGGGGGGGGGGGGGGGGGGGGGGGGGGGGGGGGGGGGGGGGGGGGGGGGGGGGGGGGGGGGGGGGGGGGGGGGGGGGGGGGGGGGGGGGGGGGGGGGGGGGGGGGGGGGGGGGGGGGGGGGGGGGGGGGGGGGGGGGGGGGGGGGGGGGGGGGGGGGGGGGGGGGGGGGGGGGGGGGGGGGGGGGGGGGGGGGGGGGGGGGGGGGGGGGGGGGGGGGGGGGGGGGGGGGGGGGGGGGGGGGGGGGGGGGGGGGGGGGGGGGGGGGGGGGGGGGGGGGGGGGGGGGGGGGGGGGGGGGGGGGGGGGGGGGGGGGGGGGGGGGGGGGGGGGGGGGGGGGGGGGGGGGGGGGGGGGGGGGGGGGGGGGGGGGGGGGGGGGGGGGGGGGGGGGGGGGGGGGGGGGGGGGGGGGGGGGGGGGGGGGGGGGGGGGGGGGGGGGGGGGGGGGGGGGGGGGGGGGGGGGGGGGGGGGGGGGGGGGGGGGGGGGGGGGGGGGGGGGGGGGGGGGGGGGGGGGGGGGGGGGGGGGGGGGGGGGGGGGGGGGGGGGGGGGGGGGGGGGGGGGGGGGGGGGGGGGGGGGGGGGGGGGGGGGGGGGGGGGGGGGGGGGGGGGGGGGGGGGGGGGGGGGGGGGGGGGGGGGGGGGGGGGGGGGGGGGGGGGGGGGGGGGGGGGGGGGGGGGGGGGGGGGGGGGGGGGGGGGGGGGGGGGGGGGGGGGGGGGGGGGGGGGGGGGGGGGGGGGGGGGGGGGGGGGGGGGGTTTTAAAAAAAAAAAAAAAAAAAAAAAAAAAAAAAAAAAAAAAAAAAAAAAAAAAAAAAAAAAAAAAAAAAAAAAAAAAAAAAAAAAAAAAAAAAAAAAAAAAAAAAAAAAAAAAAAAAAAAAAAAAAAAAAAAAAAAAAAAAAAAAAAAAAAAAAAAAAAAAAAAAAAAAAAAAAAAAAAAAAAAAAAAAAAAAAAAAAAAAAAAAAAAAAAAAAAAAAAAAAAAAAAAAAAAAAAAAAAAAAAAAAAAAAAAAAAAAAAAAAAAAAAAAAAAAAAAAAAAAAAAAAAAAAAAAAAAAAAAAAAAAAAAAAAAAAAAAAAAAAAAAAAAAAAAAAAAAAAAAAAAAAAAAAAAAAAAAAAAAAAAAAAAAAAAAAAAAAAAAAAAAAAAAAAAAAAAAAAAAAAAAAAAAAAAAAAAAAAAAAAAAAAAAAAAAAAAAAAAAAAAAAAAAAAAAAAAAAAAAAAAAAAAAAAAAAAAAAAAAAAAAAAAAAAAAAAAAAAAAAAAAAAAAAAAAAAAAAAAAAAAAAAAAAAAAAAAAAAAAAAAAAAAAAAAAAAAAAAAAAAAAAAAAAAAAAAAAAAAAAAAAAAAAAAAAAAAAAAAAAAAAAAAAAAAAAAAAAAAAAAAAAAAAAAAAAAAAAAAAAAAAAAAAAAAAAAAAAAAAAAAAAAAAAAAAAAAAAAAAAAAAAAAAAAAAAAAAAAAAAAAAAAAAAAAAAAAAAAAAAAAAAAAAAAAAAAAAAAAAAAAAAAAAAAAAAAAAAAAAAAAAAAAAAAAAAAAAAAAAAAAAAAAAAAAAAAAAAAAAAAAAAAAAAAAAAAAAAAAAAAAAAAAAAAAAAAAAAAAAAAAAAAAAAAAAAAAAAAAAAAAAAAAAAAAAAAAAAAAAAAAAAAAAAAAAAAAAAAAAAAAAAAAAAAAAAAAAAAAAAAAAAAAAAAAAAAAAAAAAAAAAAAAAAAAAAAAAAAAAAAAAAAAAAAAAAAAAAAAAAAAAAAAAAAAAAAAAAAAAAAAAAAAAAAAAAAAAAAAAAAAAAAAAAAAAAAAAAAAAAAAAAAAAAAAAAAAAAAAAAAAAAAAAAAAAAAAAAAAAAAAAAAAAAAAAAAAAAAAAAAAAAAAAAAAAAAAAAAAAAAAAAAAAAAAAAAAAAAAAAAAAAAAAAAAAAAAAAAAAAAAAAAAAAAAAAAAAAAAAAAAAAAAAAAAAAAAAAAAAAAAAAAAAAAAAAAAAAAAAAAAAAAAAAAAAAAAAAAAAAAAAAAAAAAAAAAAAAAAAAAAAAAAAAAAAAAAAAAAAAAAAAAAAAAAAAAAAAAAAAAAAAAAAAAAAAAAAAAAAAAAAAAAAAAAAAAAAAAAAAAAAAAAAAAAAAAAAAAAAAAAAAAAAAAAAAAAAAAAAAAAAAAAAAAAAAAAAAAAAAAAAAAAAAAAAAAAAAAAAAAAAAAAAAAAAAAAAAAAAAAAAAAAAAAAAAAAAAAAAAAAAAAAAAAAAAAAAAAAAAAAAAAAAAAAAAAAAAAAAAAAAAAAAAAAAAAAAAAAAAAAAAAAAAAAAAAAAAAAAAAAAAAAAAAAAAAAAAAAAAAAAAAAAAAAAAAAAAAAAAAAAAAAAAAAAAAAAAAAAAAAAAAAAAAAAAAAAAAAAAAAAAAAAAAAAAAAAAAAAAAAAAAAAAAAAAAAAAAAAAAAAAATGGTACAGTATTAGGGGTGTTACAGTCATACACATACGTTCACATTCGGGTCATCACAATCACCCCCCCTCGGGGGCCCAACGTCCTCGTTGGCCACATTTCCGGTTGCGTACAGGCTCTGATACCATTTGTAACGACCCAATTTCCCAGCAAGATATTGTCCGCTCTAGGGATTGGGCCGTAACACAATGGTATCTGAGCCTGTACCCAACCGGAAATGTGGCCAACGAGGACGTTGGGCTCCCGAGGGGGGGTGATTGTGATGACCCGAATGTGAACGTATGTGTACGACTACGGGGCAAATCTCGGGTTGCTGAGCAAACCTCGTGACCTAAGCCGAGTGTAGGCGAATCCCGGACTCGAGTATAGGCGAATCCCGGGTCGTAAAGAGGGGGTTGTTACAATCCCACATCGCTTGGGGAAGTATGTGGAAATGAAACATATGTAAGAGATCCCTCCCAAGATAGCAAGACGCGTTTTGGAGAACAATTGACTACGGATCCCATAAGAACTCCGAAGTTAAAAGTGCTTCGGCGAGAGCAATTCCAGGTTGGGTGACCTTCTAGGAAGTTCTCGCCAAAACAAAGCCGTGAGGGGAGGATATTGGGCTACGGCCCAATCCCCAGAGCGGACAATATCTTGCTGGGAAAAGGGGTCGTTACAAATGGTATCAGAGCCTGTACCCAACCGAAAATGTGGCCAACGAGGACGTTGGGCCCCGAGGGGGGGTGATTGTGATGTCCCGAATGTGAACGTATGTGTATGACTGCGGTGCAAACCTCGGGTTGCAGGGAAAACCTCGGGACCTAAGCCGAGTGTAGGCGAATCCTGGACTTGAGTATAGGCGAATCCCGGGTCGTAAAGAGGGGGTTGTCACAATCCCACATCGCTTGGGGAAGTACGTGGAAATGAAACATATGTAAAGAGACCCTCCCAACATAGCAAGACGCGTTTTGGAGCACAATTGGCCACGGATCCCATAAGAACTCCAAAGTTAAAAGTGCTTCGGCGAGAGCACTTCCAGTTGGATGACCTTCCGGGAAGTTCGCGCCAAAACAAGCCGTGAGGGGAGGATATTGGCTACGCCCAATCCCCAGAGCGGATAATATCCTTACTGTGAAAAGGGGTCGTTACAGATATGTTTTATATACTACTTGGTTTTCATGGTTTTCAGGTTTGGTTTCGAGAAATATGTAGCCATCGTTATGCCTGCTGCGAATTGTAATTGTTGTATAACAAACAATGTTGTGTGTCATTTTTGTCCACTATGTCGTTGATATTTTGAGGGTGGTTTGTTGTGAGATTTTACGGGTCAACAGAGGTCTGGGATGTCTGGACATTGTGTGGAATAATTTGTTGGTGAATTGGTTGTAAAGGGTTGAAAGAAAAATGAGAAAATGTGGACGAAGAGGCGCTGGTGGCCGTAGGAGTGCACGCGCTGGGGCAGGGGAGGCGCGCGTCTGGGTGCGCGCGCCCCCCAGCAAAAGCCGGGCCCCCCACCCGCCGATTGATCGGCAGGCGTACTGTTGCGGTGATCGAAATATATTAATAGTTTTTATATTTTGAATTCAAAATATATTAATAGTTTTTATATTTTGAATTCAAAATATATTAATAGTTTTTATATTTTGAATTCAAAATATATTAATAGTTTTTATATTTTGAATTCAAAATATATTAATAGTTTTTATATTTTGAATTCAAAATATATTAATAGTTTTTATATTTTGAATTCAAAATATATTAATAGTTTTTATATTTTGAATTCAAAATATATTAATAGTTTTTATATTTTGAATTCAAAATATATTAATAGTTTTTATATTTTGAATTCAAAATATATTAATAGTTTTTATATTTTGAATTCAAAATATATTAATAGTTTTTATATTTTGAATTCAAAATATATTAATAGTTTTTATATTTTGAATTCAAAATATATTAATAGTTTTTATATTTTGAATTCAAAATATATTAATAGTTTTTATATTTTGAATTCAAAATATATTAATAGTTTTTATATTTTGAATTCAAAATATATTATTGGAGCTTGGGACTATAGGTCCATCGGTGTCTCTGTCATATTATATCACTATTCAAATTTCCTTGTTACAAGAAAAAATATATAAATGATTAATTATGATTAATCATTTATAAACACTCAAATAAATATATTATGATTCAAAATATATAAATAGTTTATATATTTTGAATTCAAAATATATTAACAGTTTTTATATTTTGAATTCAAAATATATTAATAGTTTTTATATTTTGAATTCAAAATATATTGTCTCATTAGATGAGATTATTTTAATCGATTTAAATTAAATTTGAAGAATCTCATCGGATTAGATTTCATCTTCAAATTTAAATTTGAGTTTGTTATTTAACAAATGTTCAAAATAAGATTTTTGAAATTTGATTGAAAAATAGATCTGAAGAATCTGATCATATAGATTTGATCTACAATTAACTTATAGTTTGTCTAAAAACTTAAAATAGATCTAGAAAATTTCATAAGATGAGATTATCTTGAAAAATTATTTTTATAAATATATTCTAAATTTTCTTTTAGATTTTATGATTAATCAATAAATTTGATTTATTAAATTAATCAACCGCTTTAGGGTTTTTAGTTGAAGTGTTTATATGGTGGAGGCAAGGAAGTGGAGAAGAAGAGGGAAGAGGAAAAAGAGGTTCCGTTTTCTTCAAGTACAAAGGATGAATCTGAGAAAGGAAACCAAAATTCAAAAGGTAAGAGAGGTTTAACATGTTAGTGTTTGATAATTTTTTAGGTAGAATTGAAGATTTTTACTGGCAAATATTTATATCAAGAATTGGAAGAGGGCAAAGAGTCTATATAGCAATAACATAATATAAAATAGTAAAATAAATTAAAACTCCGTAATTGTGCTGGAAATATTAATGTGTCACACCCATCTATAATTATACTGTCCAAAAGAGAAGGAAAAAAGTCCACAACAAAGAAAAAGAAATATAACATTTGAACATAAAAACAATCTTCATGAACATAAGATCATTGACAAACTCTGTACAATAGCTCCCAAAAGCAAGTGAGCAAGATATTTGATTGTCTGGAGACCAATAAAGACATCAATGAACAACCTGGCTAGGTGAAGAGATTTTTAGCTAAAGACACACCCAATACAATATCGCGAATATCAAAGAAACAATTTATCGCTTAATATAAGGTATATATCGAACAAATGGCCTAGATAACCTGGCCAAAATAGCCGAGAACATCACTTGGTGTCCGAAGAAATACCATGCATGCTGAAAGTAAACGCATAAAACTAGTATAGTTATAGTATAATAACAGTTATTGTAACACCCGAAAATTTCTTATAACGTACGTAGCCCTAGTTTAGGGTATGTTATGGGAGTTTAATGTTCATTCTAGAGTTATGCTAAGTGTACGAATTAGAGTGTGAAGGATGGAAGAGAATTTGGTGAGAAAACTATAAAGATGGAGTGGTTAGAGATTGTTGTGGTTGAATTTCATGTAAATGAAAATATAAGAGAACAAGAGAGTTTAAGGGAGGAAGAATTCACGTTGGTTTAGAGAAAGCAAATGGGAGTGGTTAATTTACAAAAATTTAAAATTTGGTGGAAAAAGTTTAAAGAGGAAAAGTTAAAATTTTAAAAGGATGAAAATTGAAGGTTAAAAGACAAAAGGTGGTCTTCTCATTCATCTTCTCTCCCACGATTCTTCATCCGCCATTGGAGAGTTCTTCCACCTTCATGTAACGCCCCCGAACCCGACCTGGCTCGGTGCGCTACTTTGCTAAGCTATCCCGCTTTTAAAACGACGTTTAAAATAATTTTCGATAAAATTATGACTCAGTTTTCGGGTTTCTTGAACACTCAATTTTTGTTGAAAAATGTGCACAAAATACGTTTAAAATAAGTCGGAAAATGTTGGGTCAAAACATAGTAGAATTTTTTTTTGGGTGCTAAGCGTGCGCCAGCGCCCGATCGATCGGGCCTCATCGGGTTTTTCAGCCAAAAACGCATTTTTTTCACTTTTTTTCAACTTTCCTCACTTTTCTTCATTTTTTCTTCGAGCCAAACACCTCAAAAAATTCTAAAATTTTTACCACACGATCCTGGGACCCTTAACTCTGTGTCGCGTAAAAATCTTGAAAAACCGACTTAAAATGGCAATAAAAAAAATAGAGAAACTAAACCCGACGTAGTTTATTTTAAAACCAAAACGAGCGGCACAACGCCTAAAATTCTATAAACCAAAACCTGAAACCAAAACCGAAAAACATATAGTTTAAAATTCCAAATATGGGCAACCACTATCCAACAACACAACCGACTCGTAAACGTCCAAAATAGCTAAGAAAATAATTACTACACAACATACCAAATCTTTCCACTTTTCTAACTTTTCTCCAAGCAAATCCTTTCCAAAATACTTATAAAAGCATTCTACATCAAACTCCCACAAAATACCCGAGGAAGTGGTCGTGACGCCCGACAATAGCCCGCATCGATGTACCCCGTATTCCTCCGACTGCTGTCTAGTCCAGGGCTGTCTCCTCTACCTCACCTGTGTAAAACTCGTCACCTACACCATAGAACACAAAAAGTAGGCATAACGCTTAGCAAGTAGGGAAATAATGCACAGTACATAAACGCATGCTCGACTCAACCCTAACATGCAGTTTCTACACACTCTGTTGTGTTCATTTCATTCTGGTTGCATTTATCTTTCACTTGCGTGTGAATCAAGTAGGCACACGCCCCAACACAATCCAAGACGGCCACACCTTGACCCATAGAGCAAGATCGGAGGCACACATCCTAAAAAATCCGGGACGGTCATATCGAATCTCCTCTCATCGATCGTAGAATCCTCAGTGTGCCTTCAAGCACGAACAGGTCGAGGCATTCATACTTCCGACACGTTACGTAATTTAACATAGCATCTCTATTAGAATCCCTCTCGGGGTGCTCCAACGAGCCACTTGCCCGATGAGGCTATTCTACTCGAGACCAAGTTGCATATCCATTTTCTTTACCTTACATTTCATCCTCACCACTCAAACATGCCAAACTCATGGTTTCGTACTTAGAAAACAATGATGCATGAAACACGATGCTCGACTCAAAACAAAACACAACAAACAAGCAATCAATCCCTACCGTTCCATGGTGTAGGCCCGAAGGCAACAAAACACACATCCACTACTTACCTGATTGCTCCAGAAAAGTTCTGTCACTTCGTCCATCCAAACTACTCGCTCGATTACCTAACAAATAAGAAAAATTCACTTAGTAACAAACTAAGGGATTCTAAAGAAATCAACTAAACCAAACTAACACTAACTTTTCAACCAAACTCTTTAAATCCGATTTTTACTACAATTTATACCGTCCATGTTCAAACGGCCATAACTTTCTCATTTTTCAACGGATTTTGACGTGCCACCCCAATTCGTAAACCTCTACATGTCTACTATCCATTGAAATCCTCAAATTAACCAAAAAATTAACTTGGCCGAACCAAAAATGCAAAAACAGAACCGGCACACTTTGAGTTAAAAACCGGTTTTTCACAACTTACTTCCAATCTTCCATTTCTCTCTAAAAACCACCAAAACTAATCCATTCAACAACTAAAACATCGAATTTGGGAAGAAAACAAGAATTTGGATGACAAATTCGGACTTCATGGTTAGGGTTTTCCAAACCCTAACCAAATCTTTCCAAAACACCCTAAAAACTTTAAAAACCAACCCTAAAAAGTATTAAACTCAAAACCCACTTGATTTTTACCTTGAAACACCTTGAAAGATTGGAGAAAAGGAGGAACATGGTCGGCTATGGAGGAGAGGAGAGAAAACGTGGAGAATGAGGGAGAGAAGAGGAGAAAATTGCCTTTTAACCTAATTCAAATTTTTACTTTTCATTTCTTTCCACAATTTCTTTAAAATTCAAACTTTACCTCACTTTCACTCTTCCATTGTCTTTCTCAACGTGCATGCTACTTCATAACTCTCATTTCTTTTCATATAAAATCATTTACTTAAAATAACTTTTCCTTCTTTTCTATTGGTCACTTTTCCTTTGAATTTTCAACATTCCATTTTGACTTTTCAACCAATCCACCACACTTCATTCTCTTCCATTTCACACTTCAATGCATACTATAACCCTTGAACATATTAACTTCCCATAACACTTCTAATCTACAGCTACACTCATTAGGAAAATTTCGGGCGTTACCTTCATCTCCTCAATTTTTGCAAGGATCAAGGTTAGTTTTTGGGTAGGTTTTATGTGATTACCCGGATGTGTATGTGTACGATGGCTGCACGAACCGGAACCCGGATGGCGGTATGTCCGCACGGGCGAACCGGAAGGTGACAGGTCATAAAAAGGCGGTCGTCACAATCCCACATCGCTTGGGGAAGTATGTGGAAATGAAACATATGTAAAGAGACCCTCCCAAGATAGCAATATGCGTTTTGGAGCACCATTGACAACGGATCTCATAAGAACTCCGAAGTTAAAAGTGCTTCAGCAAGAGTAGTACCAGGTTGGGTGACCGACTGGGAAGTCCTAGCCAAACAAAGCCGTGAGGGGAGGATATTAGGCTACGACCCAATCCCTAGAGCGGACAATATCTTGTTGGGAATAGGAGTCGTTACAAATGGTATCGGAGCCTGTACCCAACTGAAAATGTGGCCAACGATGACGTTGGGCCCCCAGGGGGGTGATTGTGATGACCTGGATGTGTAAGTATGTGTACGATGGCTGCACGAACCAGAACCCGGATGGCGGTACGTCTACACGGGCAAACCGGAAGGTGACAGGTCATAAAAAGGGGGTCGTCACAATCCCACATCGCTTGGGGAAGCATTTGAAAATGAAACATATGTAAAGAGACCCTCCCAAGATAGCAATATGCGTTTTGGAGCACCATTGACAACGGATCTCATAAGAACTCCGAAGTTAAAAGTGCTTCAGCAAGAGTAGTACCAGGTTGGGTGACCGACTGGGAAGTCCTAGCCAAACAAAGCCGTGAGGGGAGGATATTGGGCTACGACCCAATCCCTAGAGCGGACAATATCTTGTTGGGAATAGGAGTCGTTACAAATGGTATCGGAGCCTGTACCCAACTGAAAATGTGGCCAACGATGACGTTGGGCCCCCAGGGGGGTGATTGTGATGACCTGGATGTGTAAGTATGTGTACGATGGCTGCACGAACCAGAACCCGGATGGCGGTACGTCTACACGGGCAAACCAGAAGGTGACAGGTCATAAAAAGGGGGTCGTCACAATCCCACATCGCTTGGGGAAGCATTTGAAAATGAAACATATGTAAAGAGACCCTCCCAAGATAGCAATATGCGTTTTGGAGCACCATTGACAACGGATCTCATAAGAACTCCGAAGTTAAAAGTGCTTCAGCAAGAGTAGTACCAGGTTGGGTGACCGACTGGGAAGTCCTAGCCAAACAAAGCCGTGAGGGGAGGATATTGGGCTACGACCCAATCCCTAGAGCGGACAATATCTTGTTGGGAATAGGAGTCGTTACAAATGGTATCGGAGCCTGTACCCAACTGAAAATGTGGCCAACGATGACGTTGGGCCCCCAGGGGGGTGATTGTGATGACCTGGATGTGTAAGTATGTGTACGATGGCTGCACGAACCAGAACCCGATGGCTGTACGTCTACACGGCAAACCGAAGGTGACAGGTCATAAAAAGGGGTCGTCACAATCCCACATCGCTTGGGGAAGCATTTGAAAAGTGAGAACATATTAAAGAGACCCTCCCAAGATAGCAATATGCTTTTGAGCACCATTGACAACGGATCTCATAAGAACTCCTAAGTTAAAAGTGCTTCAGCAGAGTAGTACCAGGTTGGGTGACCGACTGGGAAGTCCTAGCCAAACAAAGCCGTGAGGGAGGATATTGGGCTACGACCCAATCCCTAGAGCGACAATATCTTGTTGGGAATAGAGTCGTTACAAATGGTATCGAGCCTGTACCCACGGAAAATGTGGCCAACGATGACGTTGGGCCCCCAGGGGGGTGAGTGTGAATGACCTGATGTGTAAGTAGTGTGTACGATGGCTGCACGAACCAGAACCCGGATGGCGGTACGTCTACACGGGCAAACCAGAAGGTGACAGGTCATAAAAAGGGGGTCGTCACAATCCCACATCGCTTGGGGAAGTATTTGAAAATGAAACATATGTAAAGAGACCCTCCCAAGATAGCAAGACGCGATTTGGAGCACAATTGGCAACGGATCTCATAAGAACTCCTAAGTTAAAAGTGCTTCGGCGAGAGTAGTACCAGGTTGGGTGACTGACTGGAAGTCCTCGCCAAACAAAACCGTGAGGGGAGGATATTGGGCTACGGCCCAATTCCTAGAGCAGACAATATCTTGCTGGGAAAATGGTTCGTTACATTTTATGTTGCATGCTTATTAGTGAAAGTTTTTGGTGTTTTGGTGGTGTTTTAAGTGAGTTTTGATGAAGTTTGGAAAACCCTAAAATGGAGCTCCGAATTTTCCATTCCCTTGCTGGTTTTTCTTGCTGCATTTGGTGGTTTAGGCATAGGATAGATTCGTTTAATTTGTTTATGGAGATAGATTAGAGTTAGAGATGAAGTTGGTGAAAAACCGATTTTGTTATATTATGTCGCCAGTTCTGTTTTTACAGAATTAGATTGGCTATGTTGTTTAGTTGGTAAATGGTTTGATTTAATGGATATTAGACATGTAGAGGTTTACGGAATGGGTTGAAAAATGAGTAAGTTATGGCCGATTAAAGTTGGATGATTGAAAATGAGAAAAATTTGGGATTTGAGTTTAATTGTTGATAAGTTAGTTGTTTTTGGTTAGAATTAGATTAAAAATCCTTTAAATTTATTTATGATGCCTAAGTTGTAACACCCGGCTTTACGGGATTTGAATTATTGCAATATAAATGGTATTTTTGTAAATACGTCAAACTAAGTCTGTTTTGCGAACGGAAAGTTTTAACGGAGCCCTAATAATAAATGGAAATTTATGGAGAAATATGAAAATTTTGAGAAATCGGATAGTTAGTTAAATAACGAAATAATTGGAGAAACAAATAGAAATTAAGTGGAGGGGCAATTAAGTAATTTTGCAAGACAATTTTCATAAAAACACAAAAATCCCTCTTTTCCTTCTTCCTCCTCACGCGATTTCCATTTCCTCTCCACCTTCAACGGCGATTTTCTTCTCCACCTCTGCCCGTTCCTCTTCTGGCGACGAGAACTCTTCCGACGACTCGATTTTCTTCACGTTTCCTTCTCCTTCCTCGACTCTAGGTACGAATCTATAGTTTTGAAGCTTTAGATTTCGATTTCTAGGGTTGAAAACGGTTAGGGTTAGTTAGGGTTTTCATTGAAAACGTGAAAAAGATTTTAAAATCGATAAGTTAACCGTATTTATGGCTCTAATGGGCGTATTTATGGTCGTTGATAAAAGTTAGTTGAATTAATGAAGGTTATTGAGGTTTTGAGTGGTTGGAAGTTTTAAATGCTCCATTAATGGAGGTTTGGAAATTCACAAGCACGAGTTACTCGATAAAATGCCTCAATGAGGTGTTTTAGAGTTTAGGAGATTTTCCTTAGCTAGGAGTTTGTAATTTTCTAAACTCGATAGTTTAGATATGGTTTAAATGACAAATGTTGTGTATTGCCTTAGGTGAACAACGCTCGTGGACGGAGCTCGGTGTGCAACGAACGAGAGGTAAGTCTTCGTGATTTGTTTGGCCGTCTTGGCCTACACCATAAGAATGTACGTTAAATTGAGGAATTAGAGATAGATTTCGTTCGGGTAGTTAGAACGGACAGTTAGTTTTAGATTTAGTTAGGTTGCTAATTGTTAAGTTTAATGTTTGTATGTTCTAATTGTTTCTATTTCATTCATGACATAAAATTTGTTCACGCATCATTGTTTTCGAAAAGAGCATGAAAAGGAATTTCTATGCATGTTTTTACAAAACGAAAAAATAAATGAATGTAATAAAGGTCACGTCAGTGGCGGTAGTTCAGACATGGCTGTCAGGCGAAGCATGTTTTCCCGCCGGTTAGATACGAGGGGCTATCCAATCGACGGATGTGCCACTCCAATCTAGCGAGAGCGAAGCCCTGGTTACATAAATGAATTGATTAGCGGAAAGGAAGGACGCATGATTTATGAACTATACATGCATAGCATTGGCATTCATGTGCATTCACGTAGATTTATTGAGCCCCTAGCTCACGTTTTTATTTCTATGGTGTAGGTGATTTTGACACAGGTGAGGAAGACGTCCCTCCGCCTGAAATATGAGCACGTTGAAGGAGGATGGCCCGTGGGAGTGCATTGGCATTCGGTGCCTGATTTTGACCCGTGGAGACGTAGGTAAACATTTTGGGGTATTGATAGATATGATATAGGAAATTGTATAGTTAAACATTTTAGGATGCTTGGATCTGGATAGATAATATATAGTGTTTTTGGAAAATTGAAAGTATTTTGTAATGTTTTGATATTTTCAAACAGAAGAAAATGTTAAACTTTTAAACAAAACCACGCGGTTCGTTTTTATGAAATTTGGTTATATTTTAAATGTGTTTTGAGTCGGTGATCGGGTGATAGGTAGCAAGTGAAATGTATGTGGGTGGTAGTGTTATGGTGTAGAAGTTTTTATGAAATATTAGCGGTGATTTGATGAGCAAAATGGGTGAAGTGTTATGTGAGTTGTGTGCAGAGTAACGATGAAAAGGGTGAAAGAAGAAAAAGAGAAAGAAGGGAGCAGCTCTCTAGATTCAAAAATCCAGAGAGACTGTCGACCAATCGCAAGGAGATACGATCAATCGGCAAAAGGGGATCACACTCTGGAAGAAATTCCAGAGCGTGTTCCGACCGATCGCCCACAATGGGGCGATCGATTGGCTAATGGAAAATTATTAGGCGATCGATCGCCCACAAGTGGGGCGATCGTCCGCCCCCCTATTTTGGTCACAGCCGATCGATCGGCTGAAATGGCCGATCAATCGGCTGAAATGGCCGATCGATCGGCCAGGCATTTCACGGGCGAAATGCCCTGTTTGCCCTCAACTCCCTTGGCCGATGTTTTATATATTTCTTTTAAAGTTTTTAATTTCTTTTCCAAGGCAATTTCAATATTTGTTTTAAAGTATTTTCTTCAATTGGTTCTAAGGATGTTTTAATTTGAATTAGTGGTTTAAAAAGAAAAATTTATACGGGAAATTAAGGGAATAGTGTAAAGGTCGTTACAGTTATGGTATCAGAGCCCCAGGTTTTAAAAATGGTTATGTAGACTGCATTACTGCGCAGCCACTACGCGGACATCCTTCATCAACTGTAAGTACGTTTAATTGCTTTATTTAAATTCGATTTCTTAAGATTATTTGTTTTAACTCTTATAGGAGTTATAGAAAATGGTTCGAGGTAGAGACGCCCGAGACGATGCCTTAGACAGGCTAACTGATTTGCTGGACCGTCAGGCTCAGCATATGGACCGGCAAGCATAATAGATTGTTAGTAAAATGCTCAAGTTCTTCTCGTAGTCAGAGTTTTCTTTATTTATAGTGAAATTGTTGCTATGTTGTTTTTGTTGAGTATTTTTGATCTATCGGTAGATGATGTCTATCGGCTGATGTTGAGTATTTTTGATCTATCGGTAGATGATGTCTATCGGGAGATGTTGAGTATCTTTGATCTATCGGTAGATGATGTCTATCGTCAAAAGTCGAGAGTTTTGTCTATCGGTTGATTTAGTCCATCGGTGGATGTGAGTATTAGAATTTGTCGTTTTGTAATCGGAAGATGTCTTCAGAAAAAAAAGCCATCGGAAGATGTAGTAGAAGTGTTGTCGTTTAGTGATCGGTAGATGTAGGAAGTAATTTGTCGTTTAGTGACCGGATGATGTGCTCTGTTTTGTTTTGTGATTAAAAGACTTTCTTTTGTCGTTTAGTGACCGGATGATGTGCTCTGTTTTGTTTTGTGATTAAAAGACTTTCTTTTGTCGTTTAGTGACCGGACAACGTGATCAGTTTTCTCTTTCTCTTGCAACCAACTGCCTTGAATAGACTTAATTTGACATAATTACAAAAATGCCATTATATTATCTATTTACAAAATCCCGTAAATCCGGGTGTTACATTCCATCCACCTTATTTAAAATTTTGTCCTCAAAATTTGATTACACAAACAACTCGGGATATCTAGTCATCATATCCTGTTGTCGCTCCCAAGTCGCTTCTTCAATTTCATGGTTCCGCTATAGGACTTTAACTAGCGGAATCTCTTTGTTGCGCAAAACTTTGATGGAAGACTCCAAAATATGTACTGGCTTATCCTCGTAAGTCAAGGTAGGCTGTACCTCGATCTCTCTTGTCTCCACGACATGCGATGGATCGCGCAAACACTTCCGAAGCATAGAGACATGAAATACATTATGGATACCTTCCATTGAAGCCGGAAGCTGTAGTCGATACGCCATCTTCCCGATCTTCTTCAAAATAGGAAAAGGCCCCACATAACGAGGGTTCAACTTGCCCTTCCTTCCTGGATCGCATCACTCCTTTAAATGGAGAAACTTTCAATAAACCTCATCACCTTCTTCGAATTCCAGTTCCCTCCGTCTCGTTTCATCATAGCTCTTCTGTCGACTCTGAGCTATCTCGATACGCTGTCTAATAATGGCAATCTTCTTTGCCGTTTGCTGTAGAATCTCGGGACCAACAATACTGGCTTCACCAACCTCGTCCCAATACAGCGGAGATCTACACTTTCGACCATATAAAGCTTCGTACGGATCCATACCGATGGTAGCCTGGAAGCTGTTGTTGTATGAGAACTCGATCAGTGGCAAATACCTGCTCCACGATCCCTAAAATTCCAACACACAAGCTATGAGCATATCCTCCAAAATCTGATTTGTTCTCTATGTATGACCATCAGTCTGAGGATGAAAAGCTGTGCTGAAATTTAGCTGAGTTCCCATAGCTTTGTGTAAACTCTTCCAGAACTTCGATGTAAACCTCGGATCTCTGTCTGAGACAATCAAAACTGGTACTCCGTGCAATCTCACGACCTCCTATACATAAAGCTCGGCGAGCTGGTCCATCGAAGATGTCATCTTCACAGATAAGAATGAG